>VYZM01013280.1:140349-312463 GCA_013398915.1 Dromas ardeola
TCGTCTCCCACCCTTTTCTTTTAAAAAAAAAAAAAAAAAAAAAAAAAAAAAAAAAGGAGAAAGTCCCAGAAATGTTGCGACACACTTTCTTCTTCTGCTTCTGGGCGGCTGTTGCCCTGTAACATCTCCACACCACGCGGGCAGCTCCAGCGTGGAACCTCGCGGCCGTTTGCTCTGGGACCGCGCTGATCACAGCTACGGCCCCTGCACATTCCGTCCACCGCCTTCCCTGCCTTCTCTGTCTGCATTTGCGAGGCTGAGGACCCATATCTGCTGAACAGCTAGCTTTTATATGATCTAACCTTTGGATAAATGTACCTTTAGCCTCGTGCTTCCTGATCATGTAAGACAGCTCTTTCTTCCCTGAACAATCTTACTCCATTGGCTCTTTATTCCCAACATCCTCCTGGAAGCCACTATTGAGCCAGGGAGATCTCAATTCCTTCTGCACAAGATTTAAACCCTTATGAGGGATGCAAGTTCCAAGTGTTTTGTATCTTTGACTTAAACTAATCCCATTCTCCTGTCCTGCTCCCCTTCTGAAGCCTGCCAGCTCAGCTGGCTTCATTAACTTCATCAACTCCTTCCCTCTATCTCTTAGAAGCGGCTCTTGCAAAACGAAGAACCCTCCCAGAATTTTCAAATCTAATTTTGTCTTTCCATTGTGCTCATGAATCCACTCATGATCACTTGATCCAAGCTAATTTTCCATGGCTAGCTATTACATGTCCTCTACTTCAGACACAAAGTCTGAAATCACATCCCTCCTGGGCAGTTCAGAGACGACTTTATGAAGCAGTTTATGGGCTACAACCCCCAGGGATACACGGGCTTTATCCGTGCTAACAAACTTTGATCTCCACTTGACATCAAGAAAGCTAAAGACTCCCGTAACGATACTATTTGTCTTTCTAGTAACACGGAGATCTCAAACCCTACCCAAACCTGAATCTGGAGGTTTCTAATAGGATTCAAAGAAACTTAACTTATTTCCCCGTGTCAGCGGGGTGTTTGGAGGGTCACAGTACTGCTAATAAAGGACCTTGAGGTCTCGGGGAGGAGGAGGCTATAGAGGAATGCCAAGCACCTTTTCCCATGTATGTGTTCTTGCACACACATGCATGGGGTTGTAATTTGAAACTCTCTTTACTTCTGGACAGGCTTTGCAAACTGCTTAGACCACATTCTCTGAGGTGTTTAAAGAGGGTGGAGTATGCACTATTTATTTAGGTACTCTACAAACCTTAATAAGAATCGAGTGCTTGTAGCAGTCGCAGAGAGCAAACAGAAAGCCAGCTGGCAGAAACTGAACAGTGCCACTGCATTTTTATTGCTACTAACCCCAAAAAAACCAGATTATTACTAAAAAAAATGTCTTTTTTAATTTCATTTACCTCTGATCCTGCATTAATTTGTCTGCTGTGTGCAGCGGTATTATTAGCTGTTCTCTATTTTTCAACTGGCTATAAAAATTCAGCTTTTAAATTTCCTCCTGGTCCAACTCCTCTTCCGATCATTGGTAACCTGCACTTGGTGGATCTTAGAAGGCAAGATAAATCACTAATGAAGGTAGGACAAAAACCCCCAAACCCAGACCCTCGTAGATTTTAAAGCTGCCTGGGATATATCAGTGATAACTTCTTGTCTTTTTTAATTCAAACTAAATTGTAAAGGGGCGAAAATTGCTTTATATTTTTCTGGGCTTCTTCTAGCCAATGTCCGTGTTGATGCAATGAGCGATCGACCATTAAAAAAAGACCTCTGGGTAATATGGGAATTCTTCATGTAATTGTGATGATGTACATGAAGTATATAATGCTTGTGGGATTTGAAATATTAATTTGACAGCTCGGACACCCAGAAATCTTTTAAAGCACTAGGACATATCTAACACGAAATGAAATTGCTTCCCTCCCCTCTGCCCTGGGGAACTGGCAAGGGGAATTCCACCACGCAGTGACCCCAAAACTGCTGCGGGGAGGGCCAAAATCCAGATTCCTCGCTGCAAAATCCACTTCCCTCTTGATGAACTGCATACGCATTAAAATCTAGATGGCACTACAAGAGAGGGATGGAAAAGCTGCACGAAGGAACCAGAATGAATGGCCTGCGAGCGCTTCTATTAACCTGTAATTAAGACAATTTACCCCACTTACGGAGCTGAACTGTTCTGCAGCGCGGGAGGAGGCTGGCCGAGCCCGGGTGTCCGTATGAGGCTGCCCAGGCTCCCTCCTCGCCGGGGAGGACGGCACCCCCGGGGATCCCCCTGTGCCAGGGCCGGGGCGAGGGTGAGCGTGGAGGCGGCGGCGGCTCCCAAGGAGATGCCGACACGGGCGCCGTCACGCCGGGGCTCAGCACAGGCCGGTGGGTCCCTGGGCGCAGCCGAGCCCAGGTCGGTGCTGCCCTGGGTGAGGCTGCGGCGCCCGGTGGCTTTGGGGACGACGCCGGGGCTGGGGTGAGTTTACCCAGCGGGGTTGGGCAAACGTTGCTGCAGCCTCTGACCAGCGCTGCGGAATTCCCTCCGCGTGCTTTCATCACCTGCCAGGCTGCATTAGGTATTCCCTGTGTTTGCCTTTACTTCGGGACTACTCCAGAGGAGTTACCCCTCCGTCTCTCCCCCTGAAAGCCAGCTGGCAGAAACTGAACAGTCCACTGCATTTTTATTGCTTCTAACCCCCAAAACCATATTATTACTAAAAAAATGTCTTTTTAAATTTCATTTATCTCTGATCCTGCATTAATTTGTCTGCTGTGTGCAGCGGTATTATTAGCTGTTCTCTATTTTTCAACTGGCTATAAAAATTCAGCTTTTAAATTTCCTCCTGGTCCAACTCCTCCACTCGGAGCAGAAAGCGGTGACTGCAGGGAACAGCAGGCACCAGTGGCCATTGGCGGGGGACCCTGACGGGGGGTTTGGGAGAATCCCCCCTCTCCCCTGCGAAAGCTGCCGCCGGAGCGGGCGCAGGCTGAGGCGGCACACGTACACCCTGTGTTTGCCTAGGCAGGGATTTGAGCCGTGGCTTCCCATCACCCTGCTCCAGCCCAAACCCTTCTGGGCTGTCACAGCTGCTCTCCTCAAGCTGCCAGGGAGCAAGATGCAGCCGGGGCGGAGGTAGGAGGAGTAGGTAGGAGGCTCCCTCAGTCCCCGATGCAGGGGGTGCATCTCCCCTCCCAGACCCCTTTCCCTGTGGAAGAGGAGCAGGGACATAGGACATGCCAGCAGGACCGCATGCTCCTGGAGGGATTTTCAGCCCCCACGAGGCACTGCGTCGCCATCGTAAACCGCCCGGTACGGCACAGCTTTGGTGGGGAGCTGCGGAGAATTTGTCCTGGGGCGTGTGGCAGTGAAAAAGCTGCTCTGTGTCGTGGCAAAGATACATCCAGAGCCTTCTCAGAGCAAAACCAGCATCACTTCATACAAGCATGGGGACAGCCGGCGGTCCAGGCAGCCTCCTGCCCTGCCCTGGGTTTCCCTGCTGTGCCCAGCTGAGCTATAGGCACCAAAGCCAGGTCCGAGCAGAGGGGCACGGATTTGCAATTCGTGGTCATCCAGGGCAAACTAAACACCTGGTGTGGGGCAAACGGCTCCTCTGGTCTAGCAGCAGGGATGCAGGAATGCTTTGGTAGGAGAGGAGCATCATTTCAAACCTTTCCTGTGCGACAGCATCATTATTTGCACTGAAACGTCTTCTCTGTTTTCGTCTTTCTCCGGTTTGCCAACTTGTGTTGCCATTTGAGGTCCAGTCTTTAACTCTAGGTGGGTTTTTTTGTTTTTCATTTACTTTCTCCTTAACAGCAAAACCATATCGGTAATGCACTGATGGGGGTGGGGGTTCTTTCGTGGCAATAAACCTAAAATCCATATGGATGCCAGGCAGGCGTCCGTATGAAATGCCTCGTGGCTGACCGTGATGAGCTCACAGATGCTGTTCTGCAGGCAGCGGCTCTGCAGCCGTTCCCAGCAGGGCACCAGGACGTAATATGTCCTTTCAGAAAGCAAGGGGCACTTGCGCCGTGCACGCTCCCTCCCTTCCCGACCATCACAGCTCGCCTCTTTTTCAGCTTGCAGAAAAATACGGCCCCATCTTCACCCTCCACTTTGGGTTCCAGAAGGTTGTGGTCCTGACCGGGTACGAAGTTGTGCGGGAGGCGCTTGTGAACTACACAGAGGAGTTTGTAGACAGACCATCCATCCCAATATTTGACCAAATTCAGAACGGAAACGGTACTAGAGAAATGAGCGGGGCGGGCGGGAGGGACGACACCGTCGCTTGGTGCCAGCCTAACTGTGCTTCCCCGGAGCCCGGCTTTTAAACATCCCCCTTGGACCCTTCCGAAGCCAAGCCGACAGAAAAGATTTGGCTTTCCTCGCTTTCATTTCCTCCTGGCTTTTCACTGCCATCATTTTCGCTAATGCGCTTGCAGCCGATCCATATCCTAAACATTCAAGGGTGAGGAGCGGGATTTTTAAAGGCACCGTGGTAACTGTGGGGTTAATTTCTGTAAGAGGTCAATGAGAGCGGCTCTCCACCACCACCACACTTACAAACCTTCCCCAGGGTTCCAGGGGACTGTGGGCTAACAGGTTTGGCTGTTCGGAGCTGTAGGGTTTCTCCCTTTCTCCCACGGCCAGGCACCACAGTTCTGGCCATCATCAGCCCCCCATGTTTTGCATCCCCACAAAAATCTCTTGGGTGGACCACGGGAAACAGGTTCAGGCAGAAGCAACAGCCTGAGGCTGGAAATTTGCCCCCAAAACCAACCTCATGTGCTTTTCCAGTACAACTGAGTTTTTCAGAGGACTTTTTGCCTTGTTTTCCATCCTCTGCTGCAGCTGAGGCTTCAGTTTTGAGCATCCAAAAGGCAGCTTTAGATGCTGGTCACAGGCTGAAGTTGGGATTACAATTAGAAATTAAATTACCCAGCCATAATATCAATATATGAATTTATCGCTACATAAGGGAAAGGAATCGATGGGGAGAAAAGCATTTTTCAGAGCTCATTTACATGTAAAATATCCCTGCGGGAGACTGTCAGTATTGCACTATAAGTCCTTTCACACTTACCTTCTCAGCCCAGGTCTGAGCCACTTAGAGACGACCCAAAGCTGTCAATTCACAAGGACTAAGTAACAATGGTCACAAATTTTCCCACGAAACATTTTTTCTTCAGAAAATGCCAATTTGTTGACTCCGAAGCTCTTTGCAGAAAAGGGATGATCCCGATGAAATTGCCTGAATTAAAGAAAAATTAAAAATGAAGTTCAGAAATTTGCTTTGACATTTTTAGAGCAAGAAGATTTGCTTTCCAAATTAAAACTGCACTGCTTTGAAATAGTGCTTATTCTAGAAAAAACCAACATATTTCAAAACCATGCAGCCAAGATGAAGATGTGAAGTGCTGGAATCCAGCTTTTCGATTGACACAATCTGAGACAGTCTTTGGATTATTGACAAAATTTTTTCCTTCATTATTTCCAACACCCTGACAGGATGAAATACCCATCCCTGCTTGGTGGCGTTAGTGATCATCAAGGCATGAGCTCAGCGACAAAATGACAGTATTTTTACCACTGCTGAAAATAGAGTGTTGCTGGGAATCTCCATAGAACAGTTCGGCACCAACCAGGGTTGAGGAGGCTGAATTATCCCATCCCATCTAGAATCACAGAATCACAGAATGGTTTGGGTTGGAAGGGACCTTAAAGATCATCTAGTTCCAACCCCCCTGCCATGGGCAGGGATATAGATAAAATATCTGTATGACTGGAACAGGACAAAGGGAGAAGCTTCAAAGACACAAGGTTATTGCTTGAGGCCTTAGACTTGCAATCAAACAGGTTCAGAAAGTTGCGTGATTGACTTAGACTAACATCTCTCCCCAATTGTACAGCCAACAGCTCTGGTCTGAACCCATACCTGCTTCTCTTGCACTCAGGAGAGGGCTGGGGCAGACGAGGTTGGGTGGGAGCTTGTTCTTCCCCAACGACAGGCTCAGTGAGACTGGGCGAATGGAGCTGAGAGGATACAGGGATGGGGCACACAGAAACGGGAGACCCTTAGTCCCCAGATCCATGGGAAGCTGGGCAGCAGAAACACTTGTGGAGATCCCTCCTCATCCAGTCCCCTATTTTGTTCCGTGCGGTGGGGCTCCTCCGTGCGTGAGCCCAGCGGCGATGCCTCACGGCCTCCCCAGGTTTGTTCTTCTCTATCGGGGAGCTGTGGAGAACAACTCGGAGGTTCACCGTATCCAGCATGCGCAACCTCGGCATGGGGAAAAAAATGATAGAAGGGAGGATTTTCGAGGAGCTTCACTTCCTCATCGAGATGATCAAATCCTTCAAAGGTGAGCTGGAGACCATCTCGGTGCTGCACAGCCTCACATGCGTCACTGCTGCTGCAACATCTCACTAACGTTTCCATCCTCCTCCCCTCGCAGGGGAACCTTTCAGCCTGACGTCCTTCAACTGTGCTCCAATCAACATCACCTTCATCATGCTCTTCGGGGACAGGTTTGACTACAAGGACCCAACATTTCTCACTCTCTTAAGACTCATAGATGAAGTTATGGTCCTTCTGGGATCTCCGTATTTGAACGTAAGTAACCTGTCCCACAGATTAACCTTCTTTTACACTGGCACATTACATTTGTGAGCTTCACAAACCATAGGATTTAGTTCAGCAGTTTTCAAATGTCCAGAACCAGCCATTAGACCTAAAACGTGACACTTCTGTCACGCCACCTTGGTCACCACAGGTGTGCAGCAGATTTCCCTTTGCTGCTCTCCTTTTGACCCATCCTGCACGTCTGTGTGGAGCTAAAATGAGGACTGAACTACCGTTATTTTAGCTCCACACATTTTTTTTTTTTGGCATTTTCAACATAATTGCATCATCTAGGCTTTCTTGGCCTTTGCTGCATTTTCTAAAAAGGCACATTCAGTGTTGATGTCCAGGCGAGTGAGATTTCACAGATTGCATCAAAAATGCTTCCTTGAAGAGTACCAGGAAAACTCTGTATCTTCAAACTATCACCCCTCATCTTTCATAACTGATGTTGGAAAAAACTAACCAGTCTCATACTGCTCTAAACTGTCTGGTGGCCTGGCACACTGGAGACCCAGCTTTGTTGAGAGGCTGACCAGGCTGTTACTGGTTCCCACAGAACAGCATAAATGCTTAAAACGAGGTAGTACTAAATAAAGGCTCAAAGGTTGCAAAGCCCTCCCTTATGAAAATCTGCCCGGGAAGTCCCAGAGATGGTAAGATACGACTACGACAAGACAAAACTCACCTGAAGCTGTTTTAGCATGCTGGTATTTCTGCAGACTTAACGCTTCTCTTTTTTAATTCCTCATTAGTATTTCAATTTCTACCCGTTCCTTGGATTTCTTTTCAAAACCCACAAGATTATGCTTGGGAAAATAGAAGATGTGCGTGTCATTTTAAGGCAATACATCAAGGCAAGCAGGGAGGATATCAACGAGAACAGCGTGAGGAGCTACATTGATGCGCTGATATTCAAGCAACAAGAGGTATTTGACTGCTTAGCTCTGTTGACTGTTTGCAGTGTCTCCTTTGGATTTTCTAGGTAAAACAGTTCCTGAGGCTTGACTTAGTCATGTCATGTCAACCTATTAAAATCCATGCTGTTATTCTAGTGGTACTGAAATCAGACGCCACTCTCTTACAGCTGGTGTAATTTACTGCAGGGATTTTCCTATCAAAATTAAGATATAAAAGCCGCTCTCTCAGTCCACTCCTGAAATAGCAGAGCTAATAACGTGAGATCAGCTCCTTGTTCCTTGTAGAAATTGTATGAATACACATGAAAGCTGACTCTGCCTTTCTTGTTACAACAACAAACCAATTAATCATCGATACTGTTGCTCCAAGATGAATGATACGCTTAAAGTACTTGGATAATAAATCATCTGTACAAGTCCTAGCCCTGCCCTGCATCTTACTGTAGTAGAGACTTGGCAGTTTCACACATCAGTTGATTTCATTCAACACAAAATATTTGGGATCTGAGTTTTTTCTTTTCTGGATCTGGGCCAACCTTAGGCACAAAGCCTTCTACCCAGCTACATGGAGGAAGGGGCAGTACAGTCCTAAAGCCCAGCAGAAATGGTCTGAAAGGTCGTTTTGAACGTGGTTGGGGATTCAACCCTGCCCTCGGGCAGGAGGAGTCCCTCAGAGCTGGGATCAGCTGAATCGCCTTCTGTACAGGGGAGAGACCGGGCTCTTTCCAAACCTGTGAGCCTGAGTCCGTGAACAGCATTTGGCTCTGGGCTTCAGCCTGCTTCTGGGTGGAGATGGGTGCTGAATCAAAACTCCACTCCAAACCTTCCATCTTTGGTGCTCCCAGCTTAGGTGAATGCTCTGCATTCAAGATCAGGTCTATTTTAACACCCAATTCACAAGCATAAGATGATAGTCAACAGTGTTGTAGGCTATGCAGTATTTCCCAAGCTTGCTGAATACTAAGATTGATAGTTTTAAGACCTTTCTTACCACTTGTGTTTTTCAAGGAGAAAAACAAGAAAGACAGCCTCTTTCATGACGACAACTTAATAGCATCCATACTCGACCTGGTCATGGCGGGAACAGAGACCATAGCCACAACGCTCCAGTGGTCCATCCTCCTGATGATGAAATACCCAGAGATTCAAAGTGAGCTCCTTTCACCTACGTTCCCTCCGTGGCATGGCAGATATGGGGAGGGGAGAGGCTGGGACGCAGATCCACAGGAGCTCTTTTGCCTTAAGAACTGAATCTCATCTCTCCAGTATTATGAACTCCTGATGTAATTAGATGCTGGTCAAAGCCACAACCAAACAGTCCCTGTGCCTTGCTGGGACAGAGGATGAATGGAGAACCAAGTATGATGCTGGGGAAATAACCCATCCATGTGTCCAAACTATAAACAGAGTGGGGAAACCCTGGCTGGTGTTTTAAGAATCCTCTCCCTCCAGGCCCCGGAAAAATATGTTTTTCCCGAAACTGAATCAGGAACTGGTTTTCTTGCTGGAACCCAACTGTGCTTGTTCCTTCCAGAAAAGGTGCAGGAGGAGATTGGGAGAACTGTCAAAGCTGGAAGCTGGGCCACGTATGAGGATCGGAAGAACATGCCATTTACAAATGCGGTGCTACACGAAGTGCAGAGGTTTATCACCCTCCTGCCCCACGTTCCCCGCTGCACTGCTGTTGACACACACTTCAGGGGCTACTTCCTTCCCAAGGTAGGTAACTGCTCCAGCCCAGGAACACACCACTCTCCTCATTTTTGCCAGTGCCACTAGAGACTGGTTTCTTTAGAGGGAATGATAGGACAGAAGCTCAAAGTAGGTATCCAAATCACCCCCAGAAGAGCTTCTATGTTGAGTCTATGAGACAGGTATTGTAGGACTATTGTGTCCTAGTTGAGTCTGTTCAACCATGTTGAGCCCAGAGACACTGGTATTGTAAGACTCAATCCAGTCCTTCTCATGCTCAAGACTTCCTCACTCCACGAGTGACCCTGGTTTACCTCCTTGATGCCATCTGCAGTGAAGTATCTGCCAGGGAATTTACAGGATCTAACCCTCTGCTTGAGGTTTTCACAGCACCCATGTGGGGTTTGGCTTCAATCCTGGGCACTGCTGGGAAAATCTCACTGACTTCTCTCTCAACTGGCTGATGGGATAAAACCCTCAGGGTCTCCACGTACCCCTGGGACACCAAAGTCTGTGTCACAAAATGAACCAAAACACAGCACTTTTCCTACCTTTTGTGCCTTCAAATACTTTTCTTTCAGGGTATAATTGTAATCCCATCGCTCACCTCAGTGCTGCTGGATAAGACGCAATGGGAGACACCACATCAGTTCAACCCCAACCACTTCCTTGATGCTGAAGGGAATTTTGTAAAGAGAGAGGCTTTCCTGCCCTTCTCCATAGGTAACTAAAGGGCTCACCTGCACAGAGCTGAGGCTATGGCAGGACCATTTTATTACAATATACACTAATGTGGTCTTCACGGCTAAGGACTGCCTTTAACTCGGTGAATAAGCAACCAGGTAACCGAATGGAGTCACTTATTCTGCATCCATGGCTGCTCACAGAGCACACCTCTCCCACCACTGAAGGGGTTGGTCGCCAAAGGCTCAACGGGAGAGAAGACAAAGACATATACTGCATGCAAAAGAAGGTGGAAAAATGCCTTAAAGCTGTCAGAAGTAGGTAGGCTGCCCAGGGAAGTGGTTGAGGCACCATCCCTGGAGGTATTTAAAAGATGGGTAGACAGAGTGCTTAGAGAGATGGTTTAGTGATGGTTTTTGTTAGTGTTAGGTTGATGGTTGGACTAAGTGATCTGAAAGGTCCCTTCCAACCTAGGCGATTCTATGATTCTATAATTCTATAATCAGACAGGACCGGTGGGGCCGCCAGCATAGCTATGCACAGGGTTTCGTGGCTGCTCCTGGAACTGAGGATACAATCCAGGGACTCTCAAGTCCTATCTTGAGACAAGTCCCACGTGTGAGTGGGTCTGATGGACAAGACCTCATCCATTGCCCACCAGAGCTAAGAAGGAGGGTCCCAATAAGCCTTGCACCTTGGCTGGGTATTACAGCCAGCAGAGACCCAACACGGGACAGGGTACGTCCAACCGAAATCTTAAATCCAAGACCTTGGATTGTTCCCACCAATCACCTTGGACGGTGACTCTTCCAGTGGCACTTTTAAGAGCTCCCAAGGATTCCCTGCAAGACACGGTCTTTTAGAGGAAGAAGCACAGCCCCATGGTTAGAGGAGGTGATAGAGCACTTGGCATCCTGACACTACTCCCAACTGCCATTTTGGTCAAGTCACAGACTTTTTCTTTTGTTGTTTTTTTTTTTTAAATCTCAATTTCACCCGCAAAATACAATTAACATTCTTTCCCTGGAGGCTCAGAAACCCAAGCTCTTGGGACTCCAACTGAGCTAATGGTAGGAACAGTTGTTAAATATCAGAAACTCTCCCCTGAGCCATGCTAAAAGAAATATCACTGACACGGTGCCTTCCCGACAGCCATAAATGCTTCCAAAGGTTGCTGATTTCCAGAAACGCCTGCCACCCAGCCCATGCCCCCCCCGGCTGCAGCAGCGTGCATGATGAGAGGGCACAGCTGCAGGGAGCAGTCTTGCTGGCAGTTTAACAAATCCCAACGCTGCAGGAGCCCATAAGTACTATAAAGGGGTATTTCCTGCAGAATCCTACAAACCCTCCCAGGTAACCTTACACTTTATTTTTTTTTTAACCTTACACTGTTCCTCTGAAAGGACGGCCTGAAGGGATTCCAGAACGTGCTCCAACCACAGACCCCCAGCAGCGCCTTCTGACGTTAGGAAGTCAGTCCTCGCTGTCCACCACATGCTTCACCCATACAGGGACCGTCATGCAAGGGCCCAGAATCTAGCACAAAGATGGGGTAGCAAAGAAGAAACATGGTCTTTTCTAAAAGTGGGATGTTAGGAGAAATTCCACATGAAAAGTGAGTTTCAAGCCATACTACTTTGGGAGGAGGTGGCGTTTTTCTATCAGGCTGCTTTTCAAAGAGAAAGGGTTAAAGATGCTGAGAGGGTTGGAAGAGCCAAGGAGAGGAGAGGGTACACCACAAATACATAACAACACTGTAACATGGCTATGACTTGCTGTGGGATAAATGAAACCAGGCAGGCACACTGTGCCAGTGTGGCTGGGACAGGTACCTTTAGCAACACGGGCTCCTCTGCTCTGAAACGCTCTGGTGCATTTCAAGCTTTCACTCCTGCTTCCATTATGACATCTCAGATGCCAACCTGTCCATGGCAAATATTCTAGTTTGATCATTCCGTGAAGTAAACACACTGCTTTCCTCTGCAGGGCGAAGGAACTGCATTGGAGAAAGCCTCGCCAAGATGGAGCTGTTTGTCTTCTTTGTAGGATTGCTGCAGACATTTACTTTTCAACCCCAGCCAGGAGTTTCAGAGTCTGACTTGGACCTTACCGTCCCCCAAACGACTTTCACATTAAGGCCTCAGCCTCAGGCAACCTGTGCTGTCCTGCGTGAATAACCACAGCCTTGCTGAAGAGGAACCCAACAAGCAGGGAAGATGCTTAGACCCAACTTAGCTATGCTAGGACTCTGTCATATCCCCTTCCCACTGTCTCCATCCACTCCCCCTCCATTGCTCTCCACCACTGCATCTGCCCCATAGGCTGATGACCCCCTCTTTGCTCCTGTGCTGTGAGGGGTGCCTGTGAGCAATTAGAAACCATGATTGTGATTGACAAACACATGCGTCTTCTCAAGACAGACCGTGCAGGGAGCCAATGGAGGGACCAAGGAGATGGTCTGGTGAAGGGGATGCAGCCCATCAGTAGCAGGTGTGACACCCAGGCTCCCATGGCAAAGCAGTGAGGTTCATAACATCGCAGAAATCTGCCCGAAATCCTGAGGAAAGACACACCGCCATTTGCTAAAAGCCACAGAAATACACTGTGGGTTACACGCTTGAACTGCCTGTAGGTACCTCCTGAACTTTTCCAAGCTCCCTAGTTATCCATAGCTTCTAGCAAAATCCTACCAGGCTAGGCAGCCAAGTCAAACACTGAGAGTGAAAAAACAGATTGATGCATGTGATTTGAGAACGAAGTAATTCTGCCCTGGAACAGCGTCCTGAAAGATGCCCCAGAGTCTGCATACTCGTTTAGATAAGCGAGTGCTGTCACCACCGAGTTCGACACTGCTTCACAGTCTGAATGAAAGAAGATCTACATTTCTAAATTTGCAGTCTAAATCACAAGGCCACGGGAGATTTGCACCAGCAACCGATCATAAAAGGCTAGTGATACAGACCCACTTCAAGTTTTATGGATCCCTGTCTTTCCTGACCTTGTTAAATAGGAGCAAACACTGTTCCCCTCTGCAGCCCTCCTGGGCGACGCTGAGCCGACACCAGCAGTCAGGCAGGTATTTGGGATGGCCTGGCCATTGGAACCAGCCATGCAATTTCCTTGCAAATGGTGTCTGATTTCACAGTGCTGGTATCGCTCGCACACGCGCACACAAGCAGAATTGGGATGGGGGATTAGATGAGACCTGGTTTGGGTTGCTTTCCTTTCCCCTCTAGCTTTGTCTGGCTGTTTTCCCTGACTGTAGCACCCTTATCTGCCATCACATTCCGCAATCTTACTGCAGTTGATGTATAGCTCAGGCAATTTTTCATCCATTTATCTGCCTGTGAATTGCCACTTCTTCATGCGCATTTTCTTATCATGTGCTTTATCATACTGTTTGTTTCTCCCTTCATGGGAACCAAATAAAGTTTTAATCCCGTGTCTTCATTATATTTCATATGCCTGCCACCCAGCTTTGCGAGCACGGGAACAAAAATGCCAAAAAAGGTTGATCCTGTGCCCAGAGTGGCAAAGGATATTGTAAGTTTTACTTTTATCTCATGGGTGAGAGGTTCTGCATACCCTTATCTACTAAAAACCAGCTCAACAGGAGACCCTCGGTATCTGCAGAGTGGTTTCTCCAGGGCAAAAAGCTTTCCCTTTGTGCTCAGCTCTGGGTTACCAGTCAGTCCTGAGGACAGCCTTGGGTTTTCACTTTTAGGTCTTCAACTCTTGGTTGCAGAGGCTGAATGAAAGGTTCCCACCACAGCTTCACCGATGCTGGTGCTGTCCCTCAGCTGAGTGCCTCGCACCCTCAGCATCTCACCTCGTGCCCTCCCAAAGCATCAGCTGCTGGCAATGTCATTCTTGAGAAGTGGTGGCAGCAGGATGGGGTCTTCTTCAGGGAAGGTGGGGAGAGGCAGGTAAAGCAATGGAGGAGCAAGTCACATATCAACTCAGTGAAGGAAGTCTTGGCCCAGTTGAAATAAAAAAAGGCTTTTGCCTTTGGCTTCAGAGAGGCGAGGGCTGTTCCTGCTCTAGCCCCCTCCAAAAGTAATAGGAACTCAAAACAGATCTGGCAACAATCTGGTGCTCTGGGGGGCAAAACTGGGCTGGGTTCAAATCCCCATGAATTCACTGGTGGAACCTCAGCCCTGATCCCTTGCCATGGGCTCTCAGGGTCCTGGCTTCGAAGGAGGGAGATGGATCCCTTCCTACACGGCACAGCAGCCTTCAGAGCCTGCTCTTTTTGGACATCACCTTCTGCGCTGGCACTTGCCGTCAGGCAGAGCAGAGCCCGGGGCAGTGCTGGCCGTGCACAGGAATCCCTGCCTCAACAGGAGACATGAGCTACCAGGTGCAAACACTGAAGGAAAACAGGTTTCCTTGATTCCTTTGAAAAGTGCATCCCACTTGTGCCTGCGCTGGCAGATGGAAGTGATCGCTCCCCAGCACACTGCATTACACAGCTGAATACATCTCTGCAAAAGAAAGTGCCTGCCTCCCATTTATTTCTTCAGCCAAATGGTGGCAGAACATCGATTATGACTCAGCTACATATTTATCTAGCAGAAAACATTGGCTCTCAGGGGGGGAAATACCGTTTCCACATTCCTCAGTAGCCCTGAGGGTCTTCTCTTGAGCTGCAAAACATGTTTGTGCCTTGCAACACACTGACCTGAATTAAAGGCAAACATCTTGGGGCAGGACAGGTGCCTTGATTTTTAAAGTAAGATCTGAACAAATCCAGCGCACGCCGTGCCTGTGGCTCACGCCACACGGAGCTGGCAGGGCAGCATGTCCCGTAGCCCAGCCCGCCACCCCTACCGCCGCGCGACGCTGGGACCAGGGGCTTCTGCGCTCATCAAGGATCGAAGGAAATGTATAGATTTGTAAAACGAGGGCTGCCTCGTACCTGCAGCCCCTCTGGGCACTGGCCAGAGCAATTAAGCATTGTACAGAATTTAATATCTATTTTATTTTTGCCACGAGATGGCACCCCGATCCCTCGCAGTCACAGCAGCCCGGCCCGGCGCTCCTCATGGGGGTAAAGCCCTGTCCACCACAAACTGGGGCTGTATGAGGCGCACAGAGGTGAGCCCTGGGGCTGTATGCACCCCCAGCCCAACTGCGTTCACCTGCGAGCGGAGCTGGGAGCAGAGACGTACGCACTATTTATTTACCATCGACCTGGGAGAATCAGGTGGCACGCAGGGAATGGCAGGAGTCTTCTCCTCCCCATCCGACAGCAGAGTAGGATCCCCCCCAGGGGTTAACCGGCCGAACACTGCGTGGGACGGTGGCTGAGCCCACCTCCCCTTGCAGTCCTAGCAGCTCCTTCACCCAGCATTTCACCCCAAGGAGAGAGCCGGCTGCTGTGAAAGAGTCCTGTTGCCCTCACTGCGGAGGGGATGTGACGGGGCTCCATCTCTAGTCATCTCAGAGGAGGAGAAGAGATGGGGATGTCAGGAAAAGATAGCATCCTGACAAATCCCACAGAAAGCTGGGAGAAGTAAGGAAAGGGGAGATGGACAGGTTTTCTGTCGCTTTGCCTGGATCTGCCCCAGCTTCTGTGCTGCTGAAGGAAAGAGCATTTTCGAAGCATCTTTGCCATGTTTGCGTGTTTGCTTGTTCACACATGATGCTCTGAAAAGAAGCCGTGCTTGTGTATCCGAGCTGCCTTTGGAAAAATGCGGGGGCGGGGGGGGGTGTCTTCACTTGTCTGGGGAGAGCTGTTTAGTCCCACATCAATGCAGCCGTAGCAGAGCCTGTACCCAGAAAGGGCTAAAGACTCCCAAGGAACCGTGCTAGCGTCCCTCAGAGCAAGGGGAAAGTAAGAAGTCCAGCATTTGGCATCTGGGATTCAAAACCAGAAGTCCAGAAAGTGTAGAAGAGCATCCACCAAACATAGAAAGAGCAGGCATTTGGCAATAATTTACCCTGTGTGCCGTAGGGAATGGGAAAAGAGCAGGGATTAGAAGATGACACAACATTCGTATCTAAAATTGCTCTCCAATTGAAGAAACGATGCACTCTTGAGAACCATCCTCCCCCAGAAACTCAGAACTAGGATAACTTTCTTATGTTGTATATTTGGTGTGTAAAGTAGTGGCTGTCCTGTCATTTCTAGTCACGTGTCTGGATGGAATTTTCCAGGTAACCTCACCCACCAGCCCGACTCTGCTTCTTAGAAAAATATTTGTCCAACAGATATTTTAAGCATGTAGCCAGTGTTTGCGAGGCTTTGAGTAAGAAGACACTTGTAGCTACTGCACAGGGATCTGCTTTCTGCTTTGTGCATCTCCCACGCCCTGCACAAAACAATTACGTGGATTTTTCTCAGTTCAGAGCCTTGGGCTTATTGGCGTAGCACCGCGCAGGCACACTGTGGATGGGGTCTCATGGTGAATCCAGCCTCTGCGGTCGTGTCCAGCTCAGATTCTTTGACTCCAGGTGGAGGCTTAAAAGTAAATTTCTGGATCAAGCCTGTGAAGAAGATGAAGAGCTCCATCGTGGCGAGACTTTCTCCGATGCAGTTTCTCCGCCCTGCAATGCCAAAAGCACGGCTGTTGGTGGAGAGATTGGGCAAGTGGTGGTTCAGCCTGACACCTCTTCCCTACTACTTGGTAGCAACAGCGTGAGGGACAGTATAGGCCTCAGAAATGCAAAATAGCGTGATGTGATATTCAGCAGCCATCACTATTTGTCTCCTTCAGGCATTTGAATGGGGCTGTTTCACCTGAGCCTGCAAGGAGTTGGTCTGGGACACCCTGGACACCAGCCTTCCCAAGGCAGAGGGAAGGCTGAACGCTTGCTTGAAGGTGTTGAGTCTTCTGTAGGTCCCAGAACACCTGGGACAGAACACTTCCTGGTCTTTAAACACCAGGGCCCGGTGAGCCTTCCGTCATGGGCCGAGGGGCTGTTTGCAAGCCACCAAAGGCCAGGGTGGGTATTGCTAAACCATCCCCACCACTGACGTCCGTGCTGTTCCCTACTGAGACTTGGATCCTGCCACTTGGCTAGTTCCCTCTGATGGGCACTGGGAACTCAGTGCCCCGTGCAGGACCAAACGCTCTCGTTACCTGTGGAGAAGGGCAGGAACGCTTTCTTCTTTATGAAGTTCCCATCCGCATCAAGGAAATGGTTGGGGTTGAACTCGTCTGGTGTCTCCCATTGTGTTTTATCCAGCAGCACGGAGGTGAGGAGAGGAATCACCGTTGTTCCCTGCAGCACAACCACACTCTGCTTTAGCATGCATGGATGGAGCAAACTTCTGGCTTTGCTCATTCAGCCATGTAACTGTTCCGCCCTTTGGGCTGTGTCTGGAAGCAAACTTCTACCTCTGAAGAACTAATTTCTGGGCTTGTACATGACCATTTGACCCTTAGTTAGTGTGGATCCCAACTTCACTGCAATACTGACTAATATGTGACCAAACAACAATGGTTGTTGGCTGTTCCTGAGTTACAAAGCAGAAGAAAGACGTAGACCAGGCTTCCTTCCTGCCCAGCTGCTCTCTGCTCGCCTCAAGCAGGCAACGAGACAATGCCGTGGTACTCCAGAGGCAGAACTGCTCCATAGGGCATGAACGGCAACAGAGAGTGAAGAGAATAAGGAAGAGACTCCAGGTTACGAGTTATGGGAAATGGGAAGTTGTGTGGGTAACCCTGAAGTCACACTGCCATCGGTCTGGGCGTGGGGGAGACGGGGATTAGGGAACTGGCTCTTCCCCACCAAAAGCCCTGTGCTTCGAGCTCCCCCGCTCCTTGTGAGGTTTTGCCCTGGGGGTCACTGGTGTGCTGCACCCCCCTCTTCCTCTGGAGAGCAGCAAGTACCTTGGGGATGAAGTAGCCTTTAAAGTGGGTGTCAACAGAGGTGCACCGTGGAACGTGTGGCAGGAGGGTGACAAACCTCTGCACCTCGTGGATCACCGCGTTGGTAAACGGCATTTTTTTCCGGTCCTCAAAGGTAGGCAAGCAGTCAGGGCCAAGAACTCGCTCAATCTCTGCATGCACCTTTTCTGGAGGGCAAGAGAGAGGCATAAAGTGAGCTTCCCTCGGTGGTAAAGCACCTCCAAATCCCAGCTCGTGATGACTGTTGGTTGGACTACCCCAGGCGGGAGGTTGCCCAGCCCCTGGGGGCAGAGAGAGAACAACCCCTCAGGCCCGTTGGTCCTGGATGGCCGCATATAATGCTTGGGCAGAGGTGGACAGGTTCCAGGTGCTTTTGGATGTACGAGAGGCCACAAAACTTTTACAGGCGAGCAGCACTTCTGGGGACACTGCACCCCACATAAGAAAAGCAAACCCATAAAGGTGTCTCACTTTGAACCTCAGGGTACTTCATCAGCAGCAGGATGGCCCATTGCAACGTCGTGGATGTCGTCTCAGTGCCAGCCATGAGCAGGTCGAGCGCAGAGGCCAATACATTCGCATCATGAAAAAGCGTATTGCTTTTATTTTCCTCCTTTAGGGAAATAAAAGTTTAAAAAATCACTGCTGTTAGCGTGGAAAGAAGAACCGGGACAGGTGACCTAGTCTTCGGAGACATTACAGTGGGGGGCATGTGAATTACAAGTGCCCAGATGCACCGCATTGACATACCGTTACGGAAAGGCTTCAGTTTACAGCAGAAATATTTTCACACTTGAGATTTTGCCCCCCAACGATGAACTAATTGGACTAGTTCATTGATTTTCCAACATCACATGACATTTATCTGCTCTGGGCAGTGGTTATCTGATTGACTCGGGACTTCCATCCCCTGCCTGTGGAACCTGAGAAGGCGGAAAATTGATGAGAGGTGCAGGACCATGCCTTCCCAGGCAGCTGGAATTTGTTTAGGTGCGTGCCAGGTGCCACAGGGAAGCCATGAAGGACACCACCGGCACATCAGCTCTGCTGTCCCTGCTTCGTGCTGCCGATGGGAACCTCGCCTGTTCCTGTGTGCAACAGCTGAGGCACAAGGCATCGGGCCCAAGCATCCCTCCCGCCCACCACCCCTCCCAAGTACACGGATGCTTGGAGAAAAAGGGCAAATATGGACTGGTCCTTCCTTGCTCTGCTCCCACACTATCATTCCTGTTGGTAAAGCCACTGCGTGGAAGCTGGTGATGTGTCTGCACAAACGCAACAGGAACTTCTGCATCTCTGGAACTGGGCATCTCTTGCCTCGTCCCGCAGGGAGGGATGCGTCGGCCTGGAGCACGTTGGAAAAAAGCCATTACCTCCCTCTCGCGCTCCAGCAAGCAAGGGACGGCAGCTAACACCCGAGGACGAGTTTTACACATTCATGCAATGCAGTCTGGTTAATTATTTCTTGCTTTTCCCACAGTATGCTGCATTTAACATATCGCAATAGGAGGATGTTTACCCCAAACTTAAAATATTTTCGTATAGACCGTACTAGAGCATATTCATTAGACAAGCAACACAGAGCATCTCTGTATAAGATACTGCACTAGGAATCGTCATATTGTTAAAATACCTCTTGTTTGAATACCAGTGCGTCAATGTAGCTCTTCAGGTTGTTTTTATTAAGACTTTCTTTGCTTTCCTTGATGCACTTCTTTAAGATCACACACACCTCTTCCACTTTTTTCAGTATCATCTTGTGAGGTTTGAGGAGAAATCCAAGGAATGGGTAGAAATTAAATAACTAAAAAGAAAAAAAGGAAAAAAAAAGACAGAAAAAAAATTAAATTCACCCATTACCTTGTAAGGCTCAAGTGTCATAATGGAGAAATCATGTATGTGAGGAACCAAATAACATGTGATTGGAATCTCTCTTTTTTGGTAACTACAAAGATTTTAATGTATAAAAATGCCTCCTCTTATTAAAAGTTCTCTACAGAGATGAATGGAGCCTATCAGACTTGTCTAGACAGAGCCTGTAAGCACAAATTTAAAAAGTACAATTAAGGGAAAGTGATAGTAAACTCACAAAACAATGAAATTACATTTTAAAAGAGGTAATAAAGCAAAAAGATAAAGCATTACGCATTATGCAAAGAAAACTCCAAATGTTTAGCAAGCCAAAATACTTATGTTTTAAAGTTGTTAGATCATCATTTTTAACTTTCACATGAATTATAAATCAATTACACTGAGTTCTCAGCATCGTTAAATTTCACAGCACAATAAACAGTTGCATTTTATGTGCAGGGGGGTTACTTACACCATTTCTCAACGTTATAAATAAACGGGCTGCAGAATAAGATTCACAGATCTCTTGCTCTTGCTAACTGGTTATCATTTTTTGTTGCTTTCTGCAAAACCTAGGCCTGCCGTAGAGATTAAAATAAAAGGGATGCTGTACTATTGTGAATTGTAACTATTGTAAATAGTTCTCATTCAGGTAATAAATCCATCCGCTTTTTTTATTTTAACAGCTTTTTGGATTACTTCCAATATTACCTTAAGTAACTAATACTCTATTCCTTGTGATGGAGGATTAAGTGTAACAAGAGCTCTTGGCTCGGGTGAGAGCCTCGTAGTTGGAATACTCCCTTTATGTAGCTCCGTCGAGCAGGTATTGATTTAATGCCACAACAGGTGGTATGAGAGCTCTGTATATAATGTCCGCAGCTCTGTACTTTGTACTACAACTCTGTAGCTTCACTAATTTCTTAATTAGCAAGAGACGAAAACCTCGTAACCCTCAAATACACGTCCCTTAGACAAGAGATTACTTTTGGGATGTTAACGCAGCAATCAGCAGAAAATAACTGGAATGAGCCTGGCTATTTTTCTTTGTACGCACACAAATAAAGTCATTACATTGCTACTTCTATCACTGTTGTGATAAAAACAGCATCTCAGCCCAGTGCTACCATGTGATACTGGATCTCCATCGCAAGAGGGTTTCACAAAGGAAGAAAAGCCCAAAGCAAAGAATCTTGTCCCTGCTCATGGCAGGGGGGTTGGACTAGATGATCTTTAAAGGTCCCTTCCAACCCCAACCATTCTACGATTCCTATGTCTCAGTACCCTAAAGATTCGCCAAAACCATTCAGTAATAGTAAAGTCAGCTCGACCTACCAACCCCGCTGAGACACTGACCATCTCAGCACAGAGGGTAACTTACATGCAAGAATGGAGAGCCAAGAAGGTGCATAACTTCATCTATGAGTCTTAACAGAGTGTGATATGTTGGGTCTTCATAATCAAACCTTTTCCCAAAGAGAATAGCAAAGGTGATGTTGGTGGGGGCCATATTCAAAAATCGTAATTTGAAAGGTCCACCTAGAAATGAACAAAATCATAACTGTATTGGTCATTTCCGGAGCAACCCAGAGGTCTTCAAGTGGCTTTGTAAAGTAGCATGAAACACTTGATGCCATCTCCAGCTCACCTTTGAAGGACTTGATCAACTCAACGAGAAAGTGAAGCTCCTCAAGCATCCTTTCTTCTCCAAGATGCTTCCCCATGCCGAGATCCCGCATGGTGGCTACGGTGAACCGCCGTGTCGTCTTCCAGAGCTCTTGAGAAGAAAAGAACACACCTACGGAGGGATTGCACCCCCTGTTTGCCAAGGCAGTACAGGATTTTCTGAGAAACAGCAAAAGCACAGCCGGGGAGCACAGGGGCTTTTCAACCTTGTGGAGCCTGCTTGGGAGAGCACCGGGGGGCTCTGGGGGGGGCTGCCTTGGGAAAGCACAGCGCCCGGGAATGTTCAGGAGGGCAAGAGGCAATATTTCAAACAGTTGGGTGCTGTTCACACCAAAGCTCTGGGTTTGGCTCGTTTATAGCTTTCTCTCTTTGCAGCCACACTCAGTAAAAAGCTCTGTGCATGGTATTTGTCTCAGGCTGACTTGTTTTTCCTCAGAAAAATGACCCAGCTGTTTCAGAGAGCAAGGCTAGGAGCAGATGATGCCGCTCCGTCCCTGTCGTGAACAGGACAAACGATATCCCTGAACAACTTGCGTTTTGGAGGATGAGCTGTATAGTGTGCAGGGGGACGAGGGGGGCGGGCAGGGAGGCACCTTTGCTCACAGCTGGGGAATCCCCCCCCCGGCTGGCTGACCCATCCGCCAAAGAAACGCTCAGCCAAGAGGGCACGGAGGCGTTTGGGTACAACTCAGAAATCCTCCCTTCCCAGGAGGGCTTCCAGGGCTGAACATGGTCTACATCTTCATATGGCAGTTGGGAAAGTAGCACAGTGCACCCTTCCTCACATGGGGCCTCACTCTTAAAAAAAGATAAAAAAAAACCCCACGCGCTGTATGCATTATATACATATTAGGTCATCGGATCTTTTCCTTTCAGCCTTGGATTATTCCCTTCATTGTTTTTCAATGTCTAGTCTTGGACAATGTATTACTTTCTAACATGCAATTCAGAAACACGCCAAAAATCTGTTTACAGAAGTAATTGTTTGAGGTACAAATAGCCCGTGCTATTGCACTCTTGCCAGTTCTTGCAGTCTTTATCATGAGTCACGCGTGATCCACACTTTGTCTGAACTCCCAGTAACTGTAGGAAAGAGATTGCATAAGGACCGCAGCCTTCATGTTGTGAAAAATAATTTCCTTCCCTCTGCACTGAAAAAAACCCACCCTTGAAATGTGACCCAAGTGCCACTAAACGCAAGAAACTGATAAGGCAAATAAGAAAATTCCCAGAAATATTTTTCTTAAGAGAATAAACAACTGCCCCCAAGCCCCACAAAATGCAGCCCTCGACGATAAGGACACAGACCAAGACTGTTAAATATTGTCGCAATTGAAACAAAACATTTGAGAAACAGCATTGCAAGCACGCCCTTATCTCTTCAACCTGCCAGTACCGTTTCCATGTTGGATGTGGTGGAATATGGGTATGGCTGGTCTGTCCGCAAACACATCCGCCGTGTTCAGAAGGGCGTCCTTTACTGCCTCGTAGCCAGTCAACACCACCACCCTCTGGAACCCCAAATGGACAGTGAACACGGGGCCATATTTCTCTGAAATCTAGAAGGAGAGAAAAATCAGAGCATAGAAGCTGTTAGTGGGTCCTGCTGGGGTGGCCGAAGAGTTGCCTTCCCTCCTCCTTCTGAGCCCAGAGGGCTGGAGGGAAGGCAGAAATAAAGCCCTGAGACACTGAAATGAAAGAGGAATCAAAGCAAATAAACACTGGTGTGTTTAACCCAACAGCTTCCATAAAACTACTGTTTTTCTGAGCTGGGTGGACTCAGGTTGCCCCAGTGGGTTAAGGAGGCAGAAGGTAACAAGGCCCTTTGGACACCACCAGCAGCATAAGAGCATCACCGAGATCCACCAGACAGCTATGGAGCTGTAACGCTAATGACCACCACAAGAGGATGGATGAGCAGAGGTGTCCTCATTTGCTAGCAAAAGTTAAATAAAAGCTTTGTTGTAATTAATGCAAAGAGGTATATAACATGATTCCCCGAGGATGGATGTATGAAGGCATAAGGAACGACTGCTCTTTCAACTTGCCTTAGGAAATCACCACAATACCACACTCTACTTTTTATTCCTGCTACGCCGTAGAGAGGGTCCTCCAGGCTGCAGCCATAGACCCCTTTCCCAGTTGGTTTCAGCAGTAGACCCCCTTCCCAATTGACTTCTTGATGCTATAGTTCAACAGAAGAAAGAAGGCACCAGTGTGGCCAATGTGCCCAATACCTTCCCCCAAGTCTACACGTCACCAAGATGCTGTCACCTTGCTCCTATGTCCTCAAGTCACCTCCTTTCTAGCCTCTGATTTGCTTATGCTTCCCAGCACATCCACGCGCCACCCCAAAACCCCCTTCTCCCCTACCCTCCCCTGCAGAAGGATTTCTGATCTTGCCAGAAACGGGAATCACAGCCCAAACCCGTTTCCCACCTCCCAAGCTCTGGGTGTTGAGCCCACTGGGAGCTGGCTGGCGTAAGATGAAGATGCATCTCCACAGGCATCTTGGAGGCCCCTCGCATGGCACGATGACAGGAATGAGACCGGGAAAGTCAGCTGCTCCTCCCCGCACCGCGCTAAGCAGGTCAGAGGGCTGCTGGCAGCCTGGTGTTAAAAGGCTTGGTGGAAGGTGCGGGATATTCACACCCCGCGTCCTGACGTGGGGAATGCCCACTGAGCCACATTTTGGCTCCGAGAGACTAAATACATTGAAATTTCGCCCTTTTTTTTTTCTGTCAGATAGATGCGAGGCAACTGTGATTCCTGCGGAGAGCCTTGTCTTGCGTAAATCCAAGTCATTCACTGTTTCAAATGATTTCTCCTACATCTCTTCTTAGGGCTATGCTGTATGAATTCCCATTCTCATGAAAAACTGGCAACACGAATAAGAAATACAAGCTATTTTGGCAACAACAATGAATAATCCATCATTCAATTTGGCTACGTGGATACTCAAATATTTTAAAGTATTTCACAACACAAGGAAGACGCCAAAATTTAGGTCCATCGGTCTGATCTGGTGCAGATACTCATAGTTTTCGATGTGCGAGTCGTTCTCATGTAAGCACTGCTCCTATTTACCATCACCCTCTGCAGAGTTGGGATTTAACAGTTTCCTTGGTGATTCTGAAAGCTTTGAAACATCACAGTTGTTTAAAAATGCATTTGGAACCGAAAATCATCTCAGAACTGTCACCAGCAGAGGATTTAAAATAGGTACATGCTGACATTCAACACCCTAGAAACAAAGGACACTCGTCCTTACCTTCATTAGTGACTTGTCTTGTCTTCTGATGTCCAGCAAATGCAGGTTGCCGATGATGGGAAGAGGAAACGGACCGGGAGGCAAATTTAAAGCTGATTGCTTGAAAACTTTTAAAGCATAGAGAGCAGCTGATAAAAGCAATGCGCACACCCCGCAGATGAAGAGGGGGGTGAAGACAGCCATGTTCTGGTGGAGCTTGCCCTTCTGGTGTATGAGAATGCTCACATTATTGCATTATATTTATTCAGAGTAAATGATGTCAGGGGTTTTGCTGCAATCTTCCCCTCCACCCCCAGCTCTCCACAAAAAATTGGAATTTTTGTCTGCAAAAGGCAAAGTCCAAGCCCAACGGGTGGAGGTGCAGGCTTGCAAGGCTCCCCGCCAAGAGCAGCGGGGCAGGTCGGCTTCGTTTCCAGAGCCCAGCTCAGATTCTTCTGCCTGCAATAATTTCATAGAGTGTTCCCAGGGATGGGGCATCTGCCACCTCTCCCTTTGTGGCACCTGGAGTCCCATATCTGCTTTACTATTAGGCATCAATCATAAATTTCTCTTAAGATTTCCTCTTCATCCCTCTCTTCCATCCTCTTCTCTGAACACAGACAGCTCTTTACTTTCTGCCTTCTCCCTCCTGACCTTACAAATGCCGATCCCAAAATAATCCTTCAGGGTAGACAGGCATTGCTGGTCCCACAGTGGAGTGAAGGAGAAGCAGGTCCTGCAGGCAAAGAGTCCTGCTCCAGGCCACGCGTGACCTGGGTGGGCAGCTGGTGGACGGCATCTTCCCTCCTCTTCCACCTTCTTGCGTCCTCGCATTGAAGCGTTTTCTCCCAGTGAAGGGAAACAGAACTGGGAAATCTTCACGTGCAGAAAAATCAGGACCCGTCTGTTGCCTCTGCAGATTGGGAGCTCTGTGGCTTATCTCTGTGCTCTTCCTATTTATTGACACTCTGAATCTGGACTGTCCTAAAGACCTATAGGGTGTGCAGACAGAAAGCTGCTCCTCCTGACGTCAGGGCAGCCCTAGAGCCTGATGTGATTCACCAGCCCCGTGTAAAAGACATAACAAGGCACTTTCACAGCTCTTACCTTCTCTTGGTTTTTTCCCCATCAGAGGCTGGTGAAAAACTAATTCACTGCTGCAAACTCCTAAGTTGTAATTCAGTGTCGTGCTTCTCTCTTTCATGGGTGGGTCAGGAGGGGCATTTCTTCCTGCTCCCCATCCAGTGTTAACTGGTACCACTTTCACCCTATACGTGACAAAAGGGATATAAAACCCATGTCTTGGAGAGCTGAATTGTTGACTCAAAATGAATGTGGAAGGCTTTGTAAAAGATCTGCTGTTCCACTGGTTTCTGTCAGCGTCTAACAGAGTGAGACCTGTCGGAGACGCTACTGGAAACAGACATCACTTTTGTAAAATTTTTTTTGTAAAATCACAAAGGATGCAATGGTCCCATGGGTAGGAAACAAGCATTTGACTTTTTTTTTTTTTGAGCCTTTTTAGATCACAAGGATTTTGTGCTGCTCCATACTGTGATACGAGACGGTATCAGCCTTGCGGATGCTTTGGGACCCTTCCAAGGTGCAGCAAGGTTCACCCCTACAATGGACACAATGCGCATTCCAACCTGGACTCTCCCATCCATCTCAAGCCATGGATGGACTGGAGAGGACTCAGCTCAAACCCCATCCTCTCTCAAACCGTTCATCCATCCCAAACCCACTTGTGTCACAAACACCAGCACCTGTGTAAGAGCAGGAGACTGGGAGTCTGGACGGGCGCGTTTGGGTCCTTGCTTGGACAATGACTTGTCTACGTGGCTTTGAGGAGTGCGGTGTGCGGCTGTGTCTGGGGACGTCCCCGCAGCCTCTGAACGCAGCCTTGTCCCCGGAGCTCCCGGGCGCTGACTCGCTCCTGCCCGTTCGCTGTAGCCATTTCTGGGAGGGCTTTGGGCTCCCTGCAGAAAGGAGGTAAGCAGGACACGGTGTAGGAATGGCATCATCTCACACCATAAGAATTACCAAAAGCAAGAGCCAGAGAGATGTCACTCTGACACTAAAAATGTCTTTATGCTTCCCAAAGAGAAGTGAGCAGGGAAGTGACCAGCACCCAGCCTGCCCGGCGGGAGGAAGGTTACTTATTACCTGTGGGGTGAAAGAGGCAAAGCTGGGCAAGATAACAGCATCTCAGATGGCCCACAAAAACATTTTCGCCTAAGAGATTTAAGTTAAAAATTAAAATGAAAATTAATCTTTATCTAGGAGTAAATGATCTCTGAAAAAAAAAAATCAAAACCTCCCCTGTCAGGGCAGGGTCATGTCACAAGGCACAGGAGAAATTACAGACAGGGCGGCACAGAGAGAAAAGCCCTTACACAGAAGTGCCCCGGGACCCAACCACCCAGGGATTTGTACTTGGGAAAGAAAGTCCTTGGGCCGTGTATAATTATTTGGAGGTCGAGCCCTTCCAAATCAGCCACTCTTGGACAAAGAGGACCAGAGAGCAGAAAGCGAGGTCTCCTTCCCTGCGTCTGTCCTCGGAGCCAGCAATGGCCACGTGGGGTTAAAAATTCAGAGTGTGATAACAGCATTGCTGGACGTGTCCCGCTGCAACCTGTTGTGTCACGGGGCCAGCATGCCGCTCAGCCCTGCTCCTGCAGGAGTCGGAAGGAGAGGGAGCCTTCAAGCCCTGGCAGCGCGGTATTCGGGGCTGCACTGCTCAGGTGGATAAATATGTCCCCCAGAGCATCACCTGGCAGTGCTGAGGGGCACGGTGGCATTCAGCAGCACCCACAGCGGTCACATGCAGAGCCGTCGGTTGGTGCTCTCCAGCCCCACAGCCAAGTCCCCGTCCCAGCCAGCCCCGTCCCCAGCCTCTCCCGGCACTGGGCAGCGCTCACGAACTACTGTCCTTTCAAAAGAGAAGCTTCCCTGATAGCAGTAAATGGGGTTCCTTCCTCTTCTTGTAATCTAATCACCTTCAGTGCCACCAGGGACATCTGGTGATGCGAAGGAATTTAACTTCTGCTTTAGAGAGAAAGGCCTCAGTCCCAAGCCAGGTTGCCCATTTCTTTGATTCTAGAATATTTTTCACACAGAATCACAGAATGGTTTGGGTTGGAAGGGACCTTAAAGATCATCTAGTTCCAAACCCCCTGCCCTGGGCAGGGACACCTCCCACCAGCCCAGGTTGCTCCAAGCCCCGTCCAACCTGGCCTTGAACCAGGGATGGGGCATTGACAACTTCCCTGGGCAACCTGTTCCAAGGTGATTACATTGAAATAACCCGGCAGCAGAGGTGAACGCCCCGTCCCCCCCCAACACACTTGGCAGCTCCGGTCTGAAGCTGCTTCACCTGGTGAGCACTGGGCTGAGACATTCAGTCTCCTCAGGGCCAGCCTGGCAGAATCTCCGCTCTCAGACCTTTCACTCTTTCCTGAGGCTTCAGGGTTTGCTCTTCACCATCACACCGGGCTCCTTCTTCCCCAGCACCACCGGCAAACCCAGCTGTGGCACATTTTCAAGGAGGCTTTGCTGTGCTTTTTAAATTCTCCTTCCTTGATGCTCTCATCCCATCTGCCCACTCTCTGATCCTTGAAGCTCCAATCCCAGCTTTTAGCTGGTGCTTCATTATGCACAAACGCCACATATTTAAAATAAATCTTTTCTTGCTCCTCTCTTTCTGTGTGAATATTTCAGCTTCTCCCCCTCCCTTTTCTCCCTGAGAAAACGTTTTCTCTCCAGCCTGGTCTGCTCCTGGATGGCGCTGTGGGCAGCCCTGCCCTGCCTGCACAGCGTTCACCTGCGCAGAAAGCTCTGCACACTCCAGGTAAACAAACATCCCAGCTCTGCACATCCCAGCCTGTGCCCGGGCGGCAAAGCCCCACTGCCATGCCCAGCGCTGCGGGGACAGCCACCTCCGCTGCCCACACGTCCCCACACCCGCCCGGACACATCCTCACGCCACCGCCGCCTTCCTGGCACCAACTGAGCCAGAACCGGCAGCTCTCCCAAAGCAAACACGGAATCACGGACAGGAGAAACCTCCCACCTCCACAGTCCCGTGTTCCTGCACACCAAACAGGAGCCACCCTCACCCAGATAAAGACATCAAGGTCTCCAGGTTGGGTTTTTCAGATTGCAACCTTGAAAACACCATTCCCTCTCCCTGCGAGTGGGCTTTTCCTCCCCATCCCCATCTCCATGCAGCCCCCTCAAGCAAGGGCCAGCTGGTGGGACCAGGGGATAAGACGGACACGGAGCTGTTGGAGCGGGGCCAGAGGAGGCCCCGGAGATGCTGGGAGGGCTGGAGCCCCTCTGCTGTGAGGACAGGCTGAGAGAGCTGGGGGGGTTCAGCCGGGAGAAGAGAAGGCTCCGGGGAGACCTTCCAGCCCCTGCCAGTCCCTCAAGGGGCTCCAGGAAAGCTGGGGAGGGACTCTGGATCAGGGAGGGGAGCTATGGGACGAGGGGGAAGGGGTTTAAACTGAAAGAGGGGAGATTTAGATGAGATATTGGAAGAAATTCTTTGCTGTGAGGGCGGTGAGCCCCTGGCCCAGGCTGCCCAGAGAAGCTGTGGCTGCCCCATCCCTGGAGGGGTTCAAGGCCAGGTTGGACGGGGCTTGGAGCAACCTGGGCTGGTGGGATGTGTCCCTGCCCAGGGCAGGGGGTTGGAACTAGATGATCTTTAAGGTCCCTTCCAACCCAAACCACTCTGTGATGCTGTGCTGCAGGACCCACGGGTCCCTGTGAAGGAGCTGCAGCCCAACAGCCTGGGTGGCCTCGACAGCACTGTCCCTGCTCCACAGCTGCAGGAACAAACCAAGCCCTTCTCCATTTATTTTTCTTGCAAGCTGTGTTTTAAATGTTACCCTGAACGGCCCTTTGAAGCAGCACGAGCTGCCTCAGACCTTTCTCTTCAGCTAATTAACACGTGCTGACAGCCGTGACAGCCTGGTGCAGCCCGAGCCCAAACCCCAGCACCCAAACCCCCCGGCGCCGGGCACAGCCAACGTGCTGCTCAGCCTGGGACCAGCCAGCGCCTTTAAGCCATTAATTAACTTTGACTTCCAGGTTGGAGCTGCCTATCGAGGACTTGTGTCTCGCAACAGAGCTGGGGGGCACCGGCTCCTACTGGGTTTGGAGAGGTTTGGAGAGGTTTGGAGTTTTCAGAGCTGCAGGCCAGGCATTTCTCAGGGGAAGGTGAAGGTGCTTAAATGGTGTTAGGTGGGATGCAAGGGTCTACAGTCCCGTGCAGACTGTCTTTTAAAACGCCCCATCGTATTTCTCGGTTCCTGGGGTCCATCTCTCATTTCAGCAGTGCTTCACCCTTCACTTGAACGTGAAGTGCACTCCAGCTAAAGAAATGCCATTATCCCTGGTTTACAGAAGGAAAATCCAGTTGGAAAAGGGAAAAGATTAGTTCAAAGGCCACATGGGACAGTAACAGAAACAAGAGCAGAACTACAGTCATCGCTAAGAGGTGTATGAAAAAGGACGACGCAGTAAATGTGCCTCCAGCAGAAAATAAAGTAACTCAATCTACCACAGTTTGGGTATTTTCTCACCCGTGGAGCACTGGAAACATGACTTGCAGTTGCAAAATCCAGCCTGTGGTTTTAAACCTGTCATCTCAGCAGGGGCAACGCTGAGAAACGAGCCCATCTCCATTCCAGAGCCGTCCTAAAGGAGCCCGGACCTCCCCGGAAGCATTTTAGGGGTTTGCAAATTGTGGGGTTCCAAAATGCTAACGTATCACTGCGCTGCATCACCAGCCACCGGGGCACCACGCTCCTTTTGAGGTCACAGATTAATATTTAATCCAATCAGTAATTTTAAGTTAAAACCTAGCAGTATTATCTGAGCGGGTTAGCAGCATGGATAGTTATCAACCCGCCGTAAGTCAATGAGGCGCTTGCCTATTTTGGGGAAGGATTACAGCGCTTGCCAGCCCCGTTTCCCTCTTGCTAGCAATTCTTCAGGAACCAGGCAAAAAATCCTTAGAGGTTCGCTCCATAAGCAATTTGCCAGTAAAAGTCTAATTAGGTCAGAGACATATGGTCTTGAACCAGTAAAAAATTCCGTGGCTGTAATGTTATTAACCTGGCAAAAGGTGGACGTATTTCAGAAGCTGCTGAGCAGAGCATTGAAAACTGCGTCACCTTCAGTCTTCATCAGTGAAACTTTTGCTCTCCTAAGCCAGCAAAAAAGGGAAAAGGCAACAGTTTTGCTAATGGAAACAGCTTTTTTCTTGCCATCGTATCAACTACGAGCATGAAGATGACACAAAAGATCTTTTCTGAACTGGCTCTTCCCAGCCATTGAAATATCCTTAGAGCTCCCCAGCCTCAGTGAAACAGGGGACGATGGAAGGGAAGCCAGAAGTAGCCAGCACACCTTCTGCACTGCAATTTTATAGTTATGATAACATAAATCTAGTTGTTGAAATGAAATCTGGGGAGACCTTATAGCCCCTTCCAGTATCTGAAGGGGGCCTGCAACAGGACGAGGGGTGATGGCTTCAGACTGGAAAAGGGGAGATTGAGATGAGATCTGAGGAAGAAATTCTTGGCTGGGAGGGTGGTGAGCCCCTGGCCCAGGTTGCCCAGAGAAGCTGTGGCTGCCCCATCCCTGGAGGGGTTCAAGGCCAGGTTGGACGGGGCTTGGAGCAACCTGGGCTGGTGGGAGGTGTCCCTGCCCAGGGCAGGGGGTGCCACTGGATGATCTTTAAGGTCCCTTCTAACCCAAACCATTCTGTGATTCTGTGACTGAGAAGGAGCTGAGCTCTGGGATGAGATGTCTTGGGGAAGACGAATCAACTTCACCAAGGCCAACTTTTGTCCCTCTGACATCAGCCGAGATTTCCCGTTAGTTTATATCCCAGCTTGCCAAGAACAAGAGCAGGAACTTGGGACGTGCTGCAGGGGGGCTCAGTCCCCTACACAGGCTCCAGCAATACTCACTCTCCTTCAGGTCTCCCGACGACGATGTGTCTGTGATCCCAGTTTTGTTGGACACGACGGTGAACCGTGCGCTGCCATCACCGGCTCCAGGGGGATTTCTGAGCATGTGCAGCCACATCTCACACCCTGCTCCTACGAAGAGATGCAGAAGGGTGAGACTGGCAGAATTTAGCCCTAATTTGCAGTGTTACGGCCCTGGAATGAGTGCAGGGAAATGTCTTTAAAAGGAGACTGCTTTCTAATTGCTTCTTAAAAAAGCCTTTAACATGGACTCCCTTTGGCATGACTCAGGGCTGCATTTCTAAATCCAGTTTCTCCCATGAAGTTTACTCTGGCTGTTTGGTTGGGCTGCATCCACATGCTATTTTTATTTTTTTGATCATCAAGCCTGTTTACAGCATAGAGGAACAATATGGGAACAGAAATAAAGCCGGGGCAAACCCAAAGGAATGAGACCATGAATGGTATTGCTCCTCAGCATCGCCGGCTTGAGGAGCAAGAGGCCCCCAGCTGCGCGGCACCTCAGCGAGACTCCACTCGCTTCTCCCTTCTGGTTACGTATTTCAAACCCCAGTTGTGCTTGATTTACCCATCGTCTGCAAACTTAATACCAGCAGTTAAAATGCCTGCATGTCCTCAAGCTGCCAGCTTCCTATCTGCGGTACGTTGTAAGAGAGAGTATTTTCTAGAATACAAAGGCTGAGGGACTGTCCGTCACAACAGTATCACTTTTGGCTTCCTTAAACACAGTAATCAAAGTATTTTGAACAGTAGCCTACAGCTACTAAATACTTTTCTGTCTCAAAATAGACACAAGCCTCCTCCCACCTTCTGCCATGAGCTTCGTGGTCACTCTGAGGTTTCAGTGGTTCAGCCCAGTTTCCTTTGCTATATTCACCGAGCGCAGCCCATCTGGTCGCCAAGTCTTTGATCCAAGTGCTACCAGCTCATTCTGTGAAGCACAGAGTCAAAAGGACACGGAACGTTAGCAGGGAAGGTTTGAAAAAGGAAATATTTTCTATATTTGCATTTACATTTTTAATATAGTCGTGTCGTCTAGAGGCCAGATCTGGGGGATGGAAACCAGGAGCCTGGTTTCTATTTTCAGCGCAGCCACTGATTGCTCTGTGTTGCTGGCAAATCTTTTAATCTCTTTCCCTCTGTTTTTCCCTTCTGTAATAAAGGGATGATCAGACCTCCCCAGCTATGCCTTGTGTGGCAGCATCCGCTGATGAAACACGGCAAGGACGAAGTATTAATAATGATTCCGTACAGAAAAGCCAAGGGGTCACAGGTATTTAAATGCAGTTTAGCTGCTCAGCGCTCCTTTATGCATGCACCATGCCTTGATGTTAATAGCAGTTATTTATTAATATGAAATGGAAAAGCAGGCCCTTCAGGGCACAAAAATAACCATATCCAGAGCACCACCGAATAAATACAGTATAAAGATGAAATCGCTCCAAATACTGAAAAAATTGAAAAGCAAGGAGATATTAAAGAGGAAAAACAAAGTCACCCAGCCCTCCTCCCAGCTGGCATGTAACCGTCCTCAGCACAACCCCGAGGATGAAAAGGAGTGTCAGGGTACCAAGAGGGGACACTACAAGTGGTCCCATAAATGGTGAAAAGTTCCCAGTCCTCCATTTCTTTACCCCTCTGGCATCGTCCTGAGGAGATGGCAAGGAGGTGGGTAAAGGACTGAGCTCCCTGACTGCGATATAGCAAAGCACGTGCTCCATCTCACGTGGGATCGACCCCGTCAGTCCATGCCTGCATCCTCCAGGTCTGTCACATCGTCCCTTGTCCTGTTCTCCCACCAAACCACCCCGGGGCTCCTTCCACGCTGCCGTCCTGCACCGCCAGGTACCAAACCCCCTGTTCTGGGCTGCCCGGCAAAGCCGCTGCCTTTGGGATCCTGCAAAGCCGGTCCCAGCTGGGCTACGCTCGCCTGGGACCTGCCCCCGCCTGCTCAGTGCCAAGCGCCGCACCCCTGGCCAGATGTACCCTCTGCTCACAGCGTCCCCATCACTTGTGTGAGCGCTCTCCTGCATGAACGCTCTCTGGCACCGCCGGCAGGGCCAGGGGATGGGCAAAGCCCTGCTGCTCCTGTCGTGTAAGCCACCTTTGCTCATATTATTTGCGCGAGCAGCTGCACTGGCAGATTTTTGGGGAGGATTTGGGGGCTGTTAGCGATGAGCAGTCTGCAGCACAGATCTCTCTGCCGGACCACAGCAGCCACCGGAGGATGTGTCTTTAAAACCTTGAGCATCCTCCTGTCTATTCCTTCGGTCCAGTTATTAAAATAATTTTAAAAAAAAGCGGTGCGGCATGACATTGTGCAGCAGTCAAGCTGCTTATTCTTTGCGCAGCCTCCTGGATCACGCTGCAATAACGCGCATATGCTTTTGGGGCAGAGACCAGCGTTTATTTTAAGAGGTGCTTTAGGATCAAGACAGTCACCACTAGCTCGTCACATTTACTCTTCAGGATTATTGGACCACGAGTGACCTTTCAGATTCTTAAGACTTGGATTATGAAGGGCTTTATATACTAAGCCTAATGACTTGAATTATAGCCTTAGCGTCCTGACAATCAGAACAGGACCACAAACATTTTACTTTCTTCTATCCACAAAACAGCTTGCGCCAGATTTTGAATCCATTTCAAGGGTATGTCAAGCCGGGGCCCATTATAACGATCTAGTTGAGTTGCAAGAAAGATAAGATGACCTAGGTAAAGGTCACGTCTGAAAGAAATGGCAGGATTTTCTAGATAAGCCAGCTGAGACATCTGCCTTCCTTCCTCCGAGACAACTCTTTTATCATTTCCAAATATTAAAAAAGCACTCTGAAATGCACATTTTAATCCGTGGGGCTGCGGTAGCAGGACGTGGCATTTTGTCATTTTCAAATCCCTGCAGCAAAAAGTTTTGTGAGACCGATAATGATCTCCCTGCAACTGGCATGAACTGGAAATACCTTTCAACTCTCAAAAAAGAAAAATAAAATACAAGTATCAGCAACTTATACGGCACCTGCTATCAGGGCACACACGCTGGAGTTGCCATTTTCAGTCATCATCCACACCCTTCGGCATTACAGTGAAATTTGCTTCCTGACTGAAATGCTTGACGCTCACCTTCTCCATCACCGGCCTTCAGTTCCCTGTGCCAGGGCCGGCGCTGGAGTCCCGGAGCATCCTCGGACGCGTTCCTGCAGGCAGCTCCAAACACCAGCGCCTTGCAACTGGCTAGCAGGTCAAAAGTTGAATTTGACCTTTAGAGCAATTTTATGAGTTACACGAGACCCACAGCCACACCAACGATGCAAAGAAAGGTTGGCTGGTACGTTGTGCCGGCGGAGACGCCGCTCCAGTGAGAAGGAAGGGGACGGGGCACAAGCGGAGCAGAGACACGAGCGGGACGGGCTGTTTGCAGAAGGATGGCATTCGTCACATTCCCTTCGTTCTTCTCTTGGAGCAGCCACCATCTGTAACACTCCAGTAGGGAACAGCACAAACCAAGACTCGCCTGCCCCGCTTTCATCTCCTACTGTGATCCCCCCAAAAAAACCCAAACAAAAATTAGCCGAGACACTCTGTCTGCTCGGCGCTAACAGGATCATTCAACAAGAGTCAGTGTTTTCTCATTAAACAACGCCAAAGATGTACTCTTGATCTCCCTGCCGTCGGGGTTTTTTTCCTCCCTTTGTCCAAAGACAGCTGAAATAATAAAAAAAGGATTTAGAAAACAAAAGGGGAACCCCTGTATTTTTTTTAGAGAGCTGATGAATATTTTCTAGGACTGAACTAACCTCTGGAAATAACTGTCAAGTTCACTGTAGTTTTCCTTCCACATACTGCGTCCTACAGTTGGCAGCCTTGGCTATTCAAAAGAAAAGCAATATGCTATCATACAGTGCAGAGAGCTATTTCATGCCATATTGCTGCACAGGTGGTCATTTCTGAATGAGTTTTATTAAAATATCACAGACTCAGAATCCAAATAGCTATAACTGGCCTGTTTTGAAATAAAAGTTGACTTTGGCATTTCGTGACTTCCATGAGCAGCTTTCCTCCTCATCTTCTTTGCTAATTCAGTCAGCTGAACGTTTCCCTGTACCAGTTAAAGTGAGTTATAATCTGTTCAGGAGCTTGTGCAGGAAGGGAAGAAGGATGCTGGTGCAATATTCATAATGCAACTGTCCGCTCAGTGCAGATTTTCCATCTCTGAGATTAAACAGCACATTAAAACCATGGGAAATTAAAATTATCTAAAGGTTTTTCTTCTTTTTGACAATAAAAATATCTGGCAATTGGCTGAGTTCAAACTGTACGAGGAGATCACTATTTCCGAGAGCCGCGTTCCACCCTGCCTCTACCGTCACCCTCTTTACCCTTCACAGCACTAGGGCCACCCGAACAAGGGCTGGAGGGGCCTCGTTAGCAGCTCAGTAATTTGGGCAGTAAGTGTCCGTGTACACGACGGGACAGCCCCGAGGACAGCCCTCCCGAAGGTGACACTGGCTGGAAACCCGAGCGGAGGAGCAAGGGCAGGTACATGCACGGACTGAACGCTGGGAAGCACCGACACATCTCGCTACCCAAACACGAGGCAGATGCTCCCAGGAGTGATCAGAGTGCTGATGGCCTTCTGTTTGAAGGTTTCTTTTAGTCATCTAAGGCAGTTTTAAAAGTGCTTAAGTAATCTCTGCCATCTCTCCCCAGTTTCTACAAGTCAGACGCAGTCTGGGACCAGGCTCAGACTGGCATCCCCTCGCCCAAGCCAAAGCACGCCACACATCCAGATGTCAGGTCTGGATCTGCCTGACGGGACATCTCCCCAGGGACGAGCTGACGGAGATGGAAATCCAGAGCCACCTTGCAGGAATTTAGGTAAATTTTAAGGATAATTCAGTTCTTAATGACTATGATATATCAGGATCTTTGAATGCCCTATGCCTTCTGCTATCCTAGCTGAAGTGGCAAGCACCAGAAAGCACTTTTTCACAAGAAGATGGAGAGTGGAAGCAGATCCTTGGGTGTGCAGAGATGGTGTGAGTAGAGCTGAGGGCCCAGAAGGGAAGCGTGAGGACCATCTGCTGATGATACTCCTGCTTACAACAGGCACTGGAAGCTTCCAAAAGCCTCCTGAAAGGTATCGGAGCCTCCAAAGAGATGGGGGTACAGGCAGAGCTGTGTAATCGGTCTGGAAATAAGTGTTGCTTTTGACAGTCCTCAAAGCTGCCTCTGAAATGGGAGAGTTTGGCTTGGACACAGGCCGCGGGCTCATCACAGACGGCGTCTCACCTTGAGCGTGAGCAGGAGGAGGAGGAGGTAGTAGGACTCAAAGGAAAACTTGAGCATAACCGTCACTGCTGATTAATTCTTGAACTGAAAGCAAAGCAGGGCTTTCCTCCGTGGGACTGGAAGTGACCCACAGGCAGGTGAAGAGGGTGAAAAGAGATCGCTCTTCTGCGGTGAGCGTCAATTCATCCACAGTAACTGCAGCAGCTTCTCCAGCATCTATCTTATTGCAATGGGCAGCAGAATGGGCAGCCGTCCAGAGGGTCTACAGGCTGTTTCGAATACACAGATACTCTGCATTTATGTTGCACGGTCATCACAAAAAGGGGCTGCAAGTCCTTCCCAGGGCCGAGATGTCACCAGGGCAGTGGACCGGTTTGACGCTGCTGATGGGCACGCTTAGACACTGGAATTTCACCCAGATTCCACCTGTTTAATGCCAGGAGCTTTTACCCAGGGCCTGGCTTACAATCAGCCCTGGTACCTTCAGCTGGTTTGGCCCCGAGCACTAAGTAAGACTTCAGAGGAGCTCCGTATTTATTCTTTCTGGCACATCATAGTGCCCCGTTAAACAAGGACAAAAGATTTCCTTATGTAATAGGGAGACTATTTGTTATTTTTAACATTATGGCAGCCAGGATTTGTGCCAGGTGGCATTTTGCCTAAACCAGGCAGCTTTGGGAGGTCACATTCCCCACTGTCATCTTGCCCTCCGGTATCTTTGATGCCCATACATGGCTTCTCGGCTGGCTGGCGTGGTGGCCATCTGCTAGCCTGTATTTGTGACAGCTCACAGAAATACCAGTCTTATTTAACAAGGTAAATCTGGGTGCTGGTCAATCATTTCCAGGATCCTGCAAGAGCTTCTGCTTCTAATAAATCTTCGTGAAATCCATGAAGTCTATTTACCCGTAACTACACTACCAGAGAAACACTATCGCTGTCACTTAAGCTTTCAATATGTTAAAATAGCTTTAAAACAGTTCGTTTAGTCAAATTAAGCCCAGGGAAAATAGACAAATAAAACGGTTGCAGCTCTCAGCAAGCCCAAGTCCGAAAAGGGGCAGCGAGGCCAAGGAAGGCATCGAGCTGCGCGCGGAGCGTCCGAGGTCCTGCAGCCTCGTGTCTCGGTGCTGCCCCGGCAAACGCCGCCGCTCACTCGGCACGTTCCATAAGCAGCATCACCGTACCGGATTCCAGCAATTTCATGGGGCTGGCTGACACAAAGGATGCTGCCAGAGACTAGTACAGAAACCCAGTGTCAACATTCTTCTTGGGCTCCAAAGGAGCTCAACAGCAAGCGATGATTTTCACAGTGCCAGAGCTACGTCTAGCTATTTACAAGCAAATGAGAGTGACAGATCCTGTGTCCCGTGGCTTCCAACTGCATAAAACACACATGGGACCATGAGGAGAATAGACGTAAGATGTCACAGCAAAAGGCGATGTGATATTTCAATTAGCAGCAAACCTTCTTTAAAAAACCTGAATAACTAAAGCTAATAGGAAATGTAATTCCACCTTCCTATGAATAGAAGGGTAACTGGTCATCTTTAATTATGTGATCACATAATTTAGGGGTTTTTGCTTGTTTGCTTCTAACACAATCCCCCTTCATTCAGTCTCCAGGCTGGCGGCACAGCGAGGTAGAATTTGAATTCTTCTGGCCATTTATATCCATGTGGCATTTCTTGACCTTTAAGTATTTGATTTTGAAACCTATTTAACTTTTTGACGTAGGTGTTTTCGTGGGTTTTGTTGGGGAATGCCAAAAATTTTCTGCATGGGGGGGGGGTGCAAAAAAAAAAAATCCGTAAGAGCAACTGTATGACTGTTCTTCTGTTCTTAACCCCAGGGCCCTCCCCCTGTGTCTGTAACACCAGCCAAACTTTCTTAGTAGCACAAGCTTCTTATTCAGCTTTGTTTTGACAAAGAAAGATAAACCACTGTTTTGCTTTCCCCTTCCCCCACCATTTACTCATTAGTTTTATTTAGTTTGGTATTCCCTGCTCCTTGTAGGGGAAAAAAAAAAACACATTGAAAAAAAATAATTATTGTTGACCCTATTGAGTTGTTGACTATGTATGTTCTTATGAAGAATTAAAATAGAATGTAATTATAAATCACTGCTAAAATGAGCTTGTCCTGCAAAGGCAAGGACATTTAATTGTGTCCTTGTATGACTGGAATCACTGTAAACAGCTAATATTCCTATTTGCAGGGACAGAAATAACCGGCTCATTCAGCTGTACAGAAAGGAAGACATAAAAGGAAACCAAAGGCTAAACCAGAATAAGCCACTGGAAAGTTTTATGTCAACAAAACTGGATTTAAATTAAGTAACATCAATTCAGTATTTTGACTGTAAATGTATCAGAACATTAAAACATGTTTTCAAGGAACATTTGTGATGAAACATCTACGACTAGTTCCTATACCAAAGGAATAGGAAAGTTCCTACTTATTTCTTCTGTGCAGGATCACATCCTCGCAGCAAAGTTCCTTCTCCAGCTTTAACACCGCTTTGTAGCCCCGACTTTTGAAAATGAGAACAGCAGCAGAACTGCAAGTTACCCACAGTGGGAAACACAGCACCGATGACATAATCGGAGGTTGCATCATACTACATAAGCGTGCAGGACTAAAATTAAAACTACACAGACCATTTCCATTCTTATGTTTTCTAATTTTCTGAGTGCTTGACTTTGCAACTTAAATCTCTTTTATGATTGTTTTTTCTGACTCTGATTTGCAGAAGGGCGAGTAGATTTTAACATTCATTATTTTGCCTTACTCAGTGGCAAAAGTAAAAAACAAACAAAAAAAAAAAACCCCAAACGAATAAAGCAAGCTCCAACCAAAGAAGTGCATTTCTAAGCTATTTGAAATGACGGGAGATGAGTCAAGAGTCACCCTGCTTTAAAATCAACAGAACCAGGGCACAGCTATTCTCCTGTGAGGGGAAATGAGGAAATAAACTACACATTCAACAGCTATGATATACCCTTTCGAAATAAGAGCAGAGAATTCATTTACCCGGTAATTTTACAATGGTGATAACAAATGAAAATTGCGGGCGGACAGCGGAGAAGCCGGCAGACATTCGCAGCAAGGATCAGCCAAATTGAAGGGAACTTTCTACATTGTCAAATTTTGAGTAATTAGTACTTCCATTAGAGGCACAGTTCCAGCTTTAAGCAATTTTGAGCAATTAGTGTTCCTTTATTTTGCCTAGAAGTCCTGACTTCAGCATTCTCTGAGGATACGAATTCTCCTAGCCAGAGCTACACAACAGAGATTAACTCAACTAGAAGACAATTAGAGTAGGCAGATGAAGCTGTAATTTGTCAGTCTGTACACACTGTTACTTCGAGCCGTGGATGCCGTCTCCATTAACCCAGCAGAATGATTTAAAGGGAGGCACAGACACCATTTTGTTCTATCTGTACCCACGATTGCCTAAGCTATGAGCGACGTCGAGATTTGAAAACTCTCCGTGACCAAACAACAAAACAAAGAGAATGAAGTGCCAGATTACATCTTCCTCTACAGCTCTGAGCAGCTACAGCAATTCAATAACTGACTATACACTTAATAACTTAAAAACAGTTAAAATACACGATGGAGGAAACCTTGCTATACTTATTCACCCCACAAAGTAAATCCCTAGATGAAAACGCCAAGCTGAGCAGAAGTTGGCCCGACGGCCAGCATATGGAAAAGACAGAATTTGATTGCCGGAGATGTTATGCATTTGCACGCTATGCTGGGTAAGGTGGCTGGGTCCTCATATTCTTGCCTTTAAAGTAGGCCTAGCAATACATGTCTCCAAAAAATATGTTTGTTTTTGCACTTCGTGGGTGTTTCAAAGATGACTTGTTCACCAGCCAGTTGAAGATTCTTTAAGGAAAGGGGCAAAGTAAAAAACTGAAATGCAATTAACTGTCCTTTCCTATTTGCACTACAACAAGACAACACTTAAAATATTTCATATTGAGCTTTGAAGCCCAAGACGCGCACAGCAACAATGCAAAGCAGAAGTTTTACAAGCCTTTTACCCAACTTCCAGACACCGCTGACCATCGAGCACACCCCGAGAGACGTGTGGCAGAAGACATCATACTTTGCTTTCTCTGCTGAACACAGCCATAGCAAAAATTACCTTAGTTTTTAACTTCTGAATTTTCCATAACTGCAAGAAGCGGGGGCCGAAGACCACGTCCTCCACCTGGTGATGGGCAGCGCTGAGGGAAAGCTGGAAGGGCAGTGGAGGAGGAGGAGGAGGAGCAGGACCTCGCGCAGGGTCCATCACTGCCCTGGCCAGGGGATGCAGCTTTTCTTCGCCAAACATCAGTGATCGCATGGACTCCAGACTGGCAGGCCTTACATGCCTTTAATATTAATTGATATAAAAAGAAATACGACATTCTTGATCTACAAAGCCTCTCTTCCCATAGATTTGTCAACATTTGCACATGGTCAGAACCAAGGTCCAAGAAAGGCAAATCTTGCCAAATCTGTCAAAATCATTAAAGGTTCACATTTTTTTCCCTGGACCTTACCTTTACAATCCTTTTTGTAAGTCTCTTCCAAAATACGGTTGCAATCTGCTTGTGCTTCTGAGCTAGAAGGTATATTAAGTGCACGGTGAGGGCCTACATTTTTGTGCGGTAAAGAAACCAAAAGTGGCAATTTTCAAATAACTAAGAAAGAACACAAAGTCTTCTCTGACACCTAAAAGGCAATTACAAACTCACAAAGGCACTTTGAAAACTTCATCCCTGAGAAATTCCCTTTTTTCCCTGATGGAAAGAAAAAAAGTCTCAGCTTCTGCTTGGAGTGACCGTGGTTTTTCTCAGACATAAAATGTAAGATCCAACCATCTTCCACTAGTTCACTTAATGTCAGTACCACTTCTTTGCATGGGGCATGCTGCTCTCCAGTCTTTTTGGGCTGAAAACATCATCTTCAAGAAGTCTGAAAGCCTGAGTTATTTGTTACTAGTAATATATTTCATATTTTCAAAGATTTGTAGTAATCCACGTCGGTGAAGGCTGTCAAATCCACCCAAATGCCTCTTATTGAAAAAGGAGGCCTGCATACCCATAGATCCTCCCCTCCTTCAGCCCTCCAAATTAATGCCATAATTCCCAAAGACAGCCACTCTTCTAAAACACCACACGTTTCATATAGTGGTTATTAATAAAGTATGAACGATGTTTGCAGAAACATTAAAGAATCAGGTCAAGAACGCCGTCTAAATACATGTGTTATTAAATAAGTCAATCATCCAACTTTTCAGTAATTAATGTCCTTGGTTTTTACTTGAAAGCCTCATTTCCAGCACCCTTACAGGAGACAAATGGCCCACGTCAAAGCGAATGAACACAAATTAACTCTTTTGGATGCCAATTACAAGAGAAAGATGAAAAAGCAGTACTGGCAGGCTGGAGAGAAAGCGCCGCAGCACAGCACTTCTCATCGCAGGGAAGTTTAGGTCAAACCAGGTGATTTCACTATAAACAGTCAAAAGATTTGATCCGTTCCCATCTGGGCATGATCGGAGTATCTACACAGCTGCCACGCCGCCTTTGAAAACTGTAAAATATAAAAGGAAAACTGACAAAGCTGATGGTACCGCCGCGTGAAGTGCTAATAAGCAACTGCATTATAGAGCCCGTGTTCAACGGAGCGACCGCGACGGTTCCCGAATCCCAGCGACCCGGCGGAGCGGGATCCATCGCCGACGGCTGAGCGAGCGCCCGACTCTGCACTCATTTGAAAAGCTGCCACTGGAAAAGAGCCTCCCGGCCTATTGTTGGCTCCTTTGCTCTTCTTATTAAGAACTGCAAAGCTCCTCTTATTTAACAACAATTACAGGGGGAGATGGAGAAAAACTAACGAGAAAGAGAGGTTTATTTTTCTAAAGATACGCAGTAAGATTACTTTTAATGGCATGCCTAGGGACCAAATATATCATTCGTATTTCATCACCTCAAAACATGATAAATATTTGCAATTGGAAAAAATTATGCATACAAAAATCTGAAAATTTAGTATTAGATTCCTATTAGGAAATGTGTCTTTACAGCTAATTTATAGTCTCTGAGTACGCCATCCTATCCTTCCCTCCACCAGCCAGCCAGTAGGACACAGAAATACTCTCAGGACAGCAGCTGCAGAACTTGTCGTATGCGCTCGCACTTCTCCAGCAGGTTTGGGTCTTCTGCATCGGAACCGTCAAATTCCTTCATAAAAGCTTCAGCTTTCTGCACAGTTATGTCTCGCGCACTGCCTTGAAGCCCTTGCAGATAATCCAGCAAAATGGTGAAATACTTGTCTGGAACCTTTAAAGAAAAAAACAAGGAAGAAAAAAAAAAACTGCCTTATTTTCTTCTCTCTCAATCCTCATTCACAATCATGTCAAACCATCACCTGAAAGATAATTAGGAGAAGTGCATGGGCTTGGTGCCTGCCAATGCCCACCTCCCAGTGGAAGAGTTTCTTGCCAAGGTTGGAGCTGCTGGGAGGGATGGACGGTCCGTGGTGCAGGACTGTCATGTGCTGAGATGGGCAAAGCATCCGAGAGGAAATTCTAAGCAGATGTGGAAATGCTGCTCGGCAAACGCAAAGGCTCCCTGAGAGCGAGCTCAGGGCTGGGAGGGTTGCCGGGAGAAAAAAAAAAAAACGACAAAACAACCCACTAGCCCAATTTTTCTCTTGGAAACAGGTATGCAAACCTTGGTCAGTTCAGGGAGAATTGCATGCACATGTCTGAGGAAAGAATTTTGCTGGAATTACCCTCGCCCCCACCCAAAATTATTTGTTTGCGAAGATGAGATACCACCCACCATCAAGCACTTTGACAGAATGCTTATACAGAGGAATAGAATTTAATTTGAAAAACAAATTGAATTCAGACATATGGAAATAATTTTTAAATCACGCTGACTAAAACTGATAGGCTCTACCAACACATCTAACATTAAAAGCAGTTTAGTCATCTCCAGTTGCGTTACCCCCACTTCACTCCCTTTCTAATTAACTACTCATAGGTTAAATTTTAGCTTATCTGGTACAGCATACGATTTAAATGATCATTACATTAAATAATCTTGGCAATAACCTAGCAAAGACTTTTGAATGATTTATTCAGTATTTCAAACCAATGTATTTTCAAAAGTATTAGGTGAGCAGATCTAGGTTGAAGCGTACCTTATGTTGTCTATCTGTGGACCAGGTTTCAGCCAATAAGAGAATATTTTGGCTGTGAATCAGGAGATGTTAAAATGACCTAATCCTGCAAATATTTTTCTCCATGTTTAACTTTACACATATAACTTTAAAAGGCATGCTCGACATGAGTCAAGTTAAACACATACGTAAGCATTTAAAGGACTGGAGACTAATTATTCGAGGGCTGTTTCAATCCTGCAAAGTATCAACATTTCAGAGAAGACAGAGCTTCAACAGATACTTAATTTACAACTTATTTCTCCACGGACATTTGGCAGCCTAACTTTGATCACTAAAACTTCTATCACTCCAAAAGAAGAGGAAGAAAGAATATTCCAACACTGCCTTCATCAATCAGGGATATTACAAAGCAATAAATCAAAACTAAAGTCAGCCTCATCACTTATGCACTATGGAAAACCTTCTAATTCCTCACACAAACGCTCTTGAGTTAAAAAAACAATACGAATACAAAAAAAATACTAATTTTACAGTGACTAACACTGACATGGACAATATATGAAGTGTTGCTATAATATATGAATCAAACACATTTAAACATAATGAAAAATGTCTATATTTTTGAAACCTCTTTACTCACAGTAAACTGTGATTTTATTTCGGCGTGAAAGTGCTCCTTTAATGCAGATGCTCAGTGCCGGGTTTTTAAAGCTCAGCGACATTTCTGTGTTTCAAACCTTAGCCAAATTATCTACGCAATTTACACCTCTTGTTCTCAGCCCTCGTGGCATAGTCGCACCTCACTCTGTGGAATTACAGTTATTATTATATCATTTAAGCAAAGTGCTTGAAGGGGCAATTAAAAGCCTACTCTAAATTTAGAAACACAAAGTGTGCAGACAGACATGTGGCTGCCTGAAGCCTAGAAAACATTTAGCATTTGGTCCTAAGGATAAGTGCTCAAGTGTTCAAAAAGACTGATTTTTTTCTTTAACACAGCTACTAGGTTTATTTCAGCAAGAGCTCACCATACAGTACCACCCAGGCAAGAGAACATCGTATTTCCTCCTAACTTACACGTACCATGGAGCCGTAGCAAGGACTGGAACATGGAAAGTGCCAGCAAAAAGTTAATGAAATCCAAATTTTAATTCTTCAAATGCAGTAGCAGAAGAGCTGAAATTGCAGGGACTCTTGGCGAGGCTTCACAAGAAGGAACACAATCCTCCTCCTAAGATCAGCTTTTGGGCTGGCTTGAAATTGGATATCAAGATCTCCCACCACTGCGCTGGCAAGTGCAAGTGATGCTTACGGGATTTTATTATTATTCTTTTGTTAAACTGCTTTGACCTTTTCCTTGTTTCTTTTTCTCCCTCACATGCTAACCTCGCCTCCGTTCTAACAGGCTAACGTGTGCCGCAGCTGACTGACATGGAAATACCCCAAGGCGAAATAATGACCATCGTCGGGAAAAGGGGGGGAAACACTACGGAATAGGAGGAGGAAAAAAGCAGTTAGTGCTTTTAAGTTACACTATGTAACTCTAGAGTTTTCAGGCTTTTTAGACTTGCAGATGCCCGCATATTTTGCAAAGCAAAATACAGATCTCGGCACAGAGACCTCGAGTCGAGCAGTGCCAGGCTGGATTTCTCAGGTCCTTCTGAGGGAGCCTGAGAAACTCCCCCCAGGCCCCGCAGCCCCAGGAGCTGGAGACAGCCCAGAAAGTCACCTGCTAAAAATGCTGCTGCAGATGACAAAGATCAACAAACGATCTAGCGCTTATTTCATACTGGATCCTGAAGACGTATATACACCGTAGGCATACAGCCTTGGCTTGGAAGCTGTCAGCCAACCACCACATGGTTCTTAAAGGGACTTAAAAACCCCCCTCATATTGCAAAGAACCTTAAAACCTCAACTTATTTCTTACAGAAAAAGGCTTATCAGTACAGGAAACCCAATCCACAACTTTGCATGGCTTTGCAGTAGGCATCCAAGTGACACCAGGAGATCAAAGATGTGGCTTAGGAAGGAAAGAAACTCATGTCTCCTTTTGTATTTTAGTCATGCTTGGATATCCAACAGATTTTGTTCTGTAATGGGCAGGAAGTCGGATTTGGGTATAAAAAATATTCAAAAGAAGCTGGTCTGCCCTGCCTACAGCCCTGATGAAGAAAGAGACATCATCATATGCTTAATTATAAGCACTTGAGCAGTTCTACTGACTTTACTGAATCTAGATGCAGATGTTAATCATTATCTAAAGCTCATATTCAATGCATCTGATTATAAAACTACAAAATGCGTGAGTTTAAATAAATCATAGCACTTTCATCAGATTGAAAAAAAAGTAGACGGGAAGTTTCATTTCAGCCTTGAGAAATAAGGAGTTAAGCTGTGTTTTGATACATAAGCCAAATGCTACTTATAGTTAATTATTTCCCAGTACATTTCAACACAAAACCCAAAGTCAACAGGTAAAACAGTAAAAACATCATTCTGCCTGTAAAACAATTTCTAGGTAGCTCTAAAGAGCATATATTGATTTGGAAAGGTTGATAAAGACTTTTAATGGAGAAACTTAAAAACAGAAGACAGTGCAAACAACCTGGATACCTACAATCAGATCCTGCAACCAATCTTTTTAAAGCATTACGCTGTGCGAACATTTTTGCCTTCATGAAACTCTTGCTTTTAATTATCTGGTTCTCTAAAAGTATTTTTAATCATAAAGGTAACACCCTATGTCAGGTGACTGGCGTAAGAGCTGCTGAGTAATTTGGGTCAGGAAGATCGGTATGCTTAAATGTTTGAGCGCACACAAATTATCAGCAAAAACTAACTGAATGTCAACTAAATGAATCAATAAGGAAGGCGTTGGGCAAACGGCTCGATGTTTGCTCTGTTACACAACAAAACCAATGCCCTGAAACCCCCATTTGATACCACGATGGGCAGATGCTTCTTGGAAATTCAATCTATGTTGGTTTTTAAGTTCTGAAATGAATGAATTTCAGTAACGATGGAAGCCTAGCTTCTAGTTATGCTTTACACTTTTTACAATCAACATCAGGTTTCACTTATATTTTAATGAGAAAGCTATTTTAACATCTTGGCAATATGGCTGCGCATCTTCCAAGGAGCCAGAGATATCTGAAGCAACATAAGAATCGTGGTTTACAGTACTGGATTCCACATTCAGAAATTCAAATTAAGGATATGACTCGAATTCTCAGTAATCTCCAGATTTATATAAAACACGAATCTGCCCTATTTATGCTTGCCAGATATCAAGTACAAAAATCTAGCATACACAGAAGAATGATCACCAACAAAATAAAAAGATTAATTACAAGCAATTAAAATGATTCAGCATTTTGGTTAAAAACAATTGATGTATAAATTCTTAAAAACTTACTGAAAAGGTGCATGGCTAGTACTAGCAACTTTTGGTTAATAAAGAATAGCTACAACTAATGTATAAAACTTTATACCATATTTGTTCTGAGAAAAAGCAGCATTAATACAAACCTTCTCCTTATCATACATGTGCAAGAGAAGCCAGGTTTGTCTTGTCTTTTGAAACTTCCACTCTTCTGGGGTTTCAGACCAGCTGTAATAAATTTAAAAAGAAAAAAAAAATGCTAAAATGAAATACTGTGTGATCAAAACATTCACTATTCATAAAATATTTCCTACAATGACTCCGAGTTCCACGACACTGTATGAAACGGACGTTAGCCCACAATTTGTATGAGTAGCACAAAAGAAGCCAAGGGCCGGTGACTTGGCCGACCCGTGACAACCGAGCGACCAAATCCCTCGCCCAGCTGCAGGGCTACTGGCGTAGCTGGGAGGCGGAGTGGAAGAGGAATCACATTTGGGTTTCAGAAAGGTGATATTTTACAATAAACTGAAATTCCTATGAAATTAAGCGGCCTCTGGAGGACTGGATGGAGCCACTGGTTCTAGAACGGTCACCTCCGCAACAGCCGAAGCCCAACACGGGTGAACTCTGGACTGTCCAGAGCAGAGAAAATTCATCTTTCAGGAGCATATGTTTTAAGGCTTGGATTTGCCTAAAGGTGTGACTTAAATCTTGACGTTTACAGGACACAAAAATGCTTTTTATGTCTCGCTCTCCCCAGGAATTCAGATTCCAATATTCAGCTCCAAACTTCAGGCGGCTTCAATACTGTTAGAAGTGAGCAGGGAGAACAAACGATTAACATCTGCAAACGTTCTCTGACTGTTTAGCAAACACATTTTAAATATGCAAAATTTTAGCTGGGTTAAAACAGCACATTTACATACATCTTGAACACGATTTTAAAGCTGGTATATTCTGTTGATGATAGATGAAGAAAGAGATTTACTTCTATAAACAAATGAGCAAACTAGCAAATCTCACTATAAAATTAAGACTTCTTTTTAAAAATGTGCTTGAAAATTAGCATCTTAACATGGATGAAATCTGTCAGTACACTGAAATATCATTTAAAGATCCAGAAGAAAGTATATGAGGAGAAAAAACCAGAAAATTTTACACTTATTTGATTTTTCTCTAAAGAAAAACTAGTCTCTAGAGGGTAGCATGCAGGACGTCTTTAATGTTCCGTCTTGTTTTACACAGCAACAGAGAGCACAGAAATCAAGCGAAAAGGCAGCTGGGTATGAGAATTACTATTGTTTAAACACTGTCAAGTCTAATAAAGCAAAAGAGTCCTCATACTTGGTGAATGCTGCACCAGCAAATACATTGTTCAGTCACTTCAATGAAAGAGAAAAAAACCAAGAGCACAAATTTGTACAGAAGGCTTTCATGGACGTCTCTGCAGAAAACCCAAAAGAAAAAAAATATTGTCTTGACTTTTAAATTCAGGATAAAGAAAAAGCAGCAGCAACTCATTAGGGTTATCACTAGCTAAACTCAATCAAGTATCTGTAAGCAATCTATAGGGTAAAAATCAGACAGATAACAGTAAATGAGGAAGGATGGAAAAAACACTACTAACCGCAATATATCTTATTTTACATGCTCAAATTAAATCCACAAATGAACTGATCTAGAGGTCTCTTTTGGGACATTGCGAATAAACAGGCAAAAGTTTGCAAAACAAATATTGCACAAAAGCAGGAGCCCAAAAGCTGACTGCTAAAAGTCATAGAATCAAATAAAAAAATATTATTATGGGGAAACCAGCCTTCTCCCATCACCACCAACACAGAAACCAAAGTACTTGCAAAATACGGGTCACTCAGCCCTTGGTGTCACTTGCGGTGTCACCTGCCTTCCCAGCAAGGTGCCCAACTGGGCAACGACGACTGTCAAAATTACACCAAATGTAACGCGCGGAGCTGACAGAGCGTGAAGTAAAAAGGGCTTTTCTTGTGGGGCAAGTGACTTGCTCGTTTGTGCCCAATTTCTGTGTTTGCCAGGCAAACGCAGTCACTCCTAGTGAGAAACTGGAACTTCTGCAGAAGTGACTTCACTTCTAGAAGTCCTTCAAAAAAACAACGTCAATGATGGTGCTTGCTGTTGAGAGGAAACCTTTCTTTTATGAGGTTCATCCCTCTGAACATGGAAGATGTTACAAGAAACACTCACTATTTGCACAGCACGAAGAAGAAGGTAAGTTTAAAATTCTTTTTTACGTTAAATAAGCCTGGAAACAGTTTACATTATAATCTTTGCAAGGTGACAAGAACAAGCTGAGTGACAGCTCTGTGACCGCATCCTGTGAAAACAGTTCCTCTTCTAATGGAAACCTTTAACACACGTTTTTATTTCTTTAAACGCTATGTATTTATACATTTGTGATTTTCACTGGTTAGACACACCACGTAGTACTCTGAATATTTCATTCTCTGCTAATTTTATGTTTCTATCACTTACGCTACCACCTGAGTACTGGCAGGCATTAACTTGAAAAATACAGCCTGATTTCACTAATCTCCTATAAAGCTATAGGATGATAAAATATCTTTATTACCTACTTTATAAACAACTGAGATCAACAAATGAGTGCACTATAAGGTTAATTGCTCTTATTAGCCCATTACCAAAACCATATGCTCTCTTCTACACGTTAAGGCAAGCCGCTACGCTCCTGCATCGAAGGTCCCACACTGCCTTTCCCTCCAGTGAATTCTCTTGTAGAAACAAACAAAACTTTCAGCTGGTCTTCCTGAAAAGTTTCGTTCTATATACACCATAATAATTCATATAAACAACAAATACTTAACCTAATCAACCGCAGAAAGTACGTTTGTGCCCGTTATAACACCGGAGCCTCGCAAGCCATTTCTTTCGGTTTGTGCTCTGTCCTATTAGAATCAAATGCTAAATGAGTATGGTAAAAAAAGGAGTATTTTCTGTTAATAGACTATGGGTGTAATGATATTTTCAGAAAATGCTCCCAAAATTTTTAGCTGGCGCTCTATCCATGGTTGCATCAATTTCCGTTTCTCCCCTCCCCGAAAATGGTCCTTCTCTTGACCGCAATTCCTACCGAACTGCGGGCAACACGCTGTGATAACGGATGCCCAGTCTTTAAGACAGATAACGTGGCAGTTGCTCCCTGTAATCAGACTTCCCCCCCAACAGTTATTAAAATAAAAGTTTTCCACTGATTCCTATGACCATGACAGCTTTTTTCCTACTCCTAAAACAGCTTTAAAACCTATGGAAAGCATCACTCCGTGACAGTGGGGGCTATCTCCTTTTATCAGAATGACATAACCAGTACATTTTTAGAAATGCTCAACTTTTCAACTACAAAAGTTCAAGCTTGATAACACAAGAGAGGTCTCATTTTGCTGTTTATATGCAGATAGCTTCCCTGACATACTACAGCAGGAGAAAAGGCTTTTCCTTTGAGTGATTAAATATACAGAGTACGACCAACTACATTATGGTTTAAAAAAACTTTTTATAGACAATCACAACCTTTTTCCCTTTTTCACAGTTTGAATTAATTTGGTAGCCCTTAAAAGTATCTACGTCCAGATCTAATATAAACTATGGAACTGGATGAAAAAATATACATGTGTAAAACACATATTTTTCTAGTATGCCTCAGGCTAATTTTCAATATATTGTACAAACACTAATTGCCTTCTTTACACAGTTAATGTTTGAATCTTTCTTATGAGCTGTAGCTCATTGAAAAAACACGTTGGTTGATGTTAGTTAAAGAGAACTTTTATGTTTGTACAAACGATCTTCCTAAACGGCTTTGAAATTGAAGATACAGAGGAAATGAATCAAGCGGGAATTCTACATTTGGGCTTTTGGGTTTTAGCATGAGAGTCTCATGTGAAAAAGCTGCCCAAGATCCTCACTGGTCTATCTCCTAAATGGCTTTTAGTCTCTACAATCAAGTAGAATCTCACAAAACCTATTCCCAAACCGTATGGGAATACGGGCAGCAGAAGCAGGCGAAGAGAAGACAACTGGTAGCGCGGGGCAGAGCGCGCTGGGGTGTCCTGGCAGAAAAAGAAGGGAAAGTTGTCAAATTGGTTCCAGAAACACAGAGAAAAACATTATTGTTACAAATTGGATTCAGGAAGGCAAGACAATGCATCTGCTTAGAGAACTGGCCAGGACAAAACGCTACAAAGCTGTCACAGTTACTAAATAATCTCCACTGTGTAGAAAAGCACTATGCTGAGAACCTACGATTTTACTCAGCCAACTGACAAGATTATTGGGTAGCAGACAAGTCCTAAAAAACCAGGAAGAAATAAAGACGTGTGGGTGCTGAGAACCTTCCAGAAGGTAGGAGAGTACTCCTGCAAGGGCATCTGCACATACTTTTGGGCCATTGACTGTCCAGCCCACCTCGGGCACACGTTCCAGCCTGGATATCTATCCACAGGAAAGCAGGTTGTCACCAAATCTGGACTTCTCCAGCACACAGCCCAGGCTTAGCATCAGGGAATTAATTTGAAAGGTTTCTCCAGCCCTGAGGAGCACGTCAGCGTGGAGCCTCCTCTTGCTCTCCTGTGATCTACCCTTATGCCTCTCAAGCTCCACTGAATCTCCAAGGAGGGACAGAGACCCGGATCTGGTTGATTACACCACATTCAAGGCTACATTGAAAAGATCGATTGGAAAGGTTAAAAGCAGTGTACTGCCAACACTCTACAAAAATTATCACATTCTTCTCGCCCCATTTATCTGGGTACTTTTCTGTTTTGACACACTCGCTTATCCATCACCCTGAAACCTGCCTTTAAGGATCACCTGTGTTCTTCTACATGCCCCACACGAAGGCTGAACAGAAGTTACAGCACACGACCAAGGCTCGCAGGAATCAGGTTAAGCCCTTTATTCCCCAGGCGCTCTGCAAACACTGCGAAAGGCGTCATTTTGGCACTCACTGCCCTACCCATAAAACGTGGATAACAGGTGCTTCCTCAATAAAGAACAACCCTACTCTAAAAAATCCCCTTAAAGGCATTTAAGGCTTTGCGGAAACACTTGGCACTCAAGCGACTTGCTGTAATATTTCACAACGCAATACATACAACAGCAGCGACTTTAAAATACGACGCGCTTAGGTTTAAGGCACACTCACTGCTTTTATACGGCCTGAATTTGGAAGCTCTGGAGGCGGTTACCGGGTCAGTTCCACGGCGGCCGCAACGCTGCTCGTGGCTGAGAGGCGAGCATGGGAACCCAGCCCCTTGCCGAGGCTCCCGGCACCACTGGAAGCAGCGTGGAAGGAGCAGAAATTCAGCATAAACTCGCTCTTGTGGGAGAAAAGCCATTTTATGGATGGAGATTTTATACACATATATAAAAAATATATGGATGTGGATGGAAGTTTTATATATGCCCTATAGCGCACATAGTGAAGTAGGAATAATAATTTTTGTCCATTTATAACACATACAATTATTTAAAGGGAAATGTAACAGTGTTTATTTTTATTGAGGGCATTCACAATTTCTGCTATTTCTCTCAGGAGCATTTAAAACCAATTTACTTTTAAAAAGACAAGTTTTGAATGTCTTTGGCAACACCTGCATGCCCAGAACGCTGCCTTGCGGTGCGCGCCAGTGCTTAACGCAAGGTACAAGGAAATCTCATTTCAAGTGCGTGCGATGCTGATTTTGCTCATTTGGAAAAAAATATCCACAATTTAAATTCTAAATAGATTTTCAAAGATTAGACCGGAATGGCCGTAGTTAAAATCTTAGACACACTAACCTGTGACAGGACTCAAGATATAGACGTAAGAGAGAGTCACAGCCTTTATTTTTAACTGTGTTTTTGTTGCATTATGGATGACTCTGTTTATGTCCCAACTCCAGTTCCTGGAGAAAGTTAATATATTTAGACTGATATTCTCAAATCCACTTTGGAAGCTAATTAAATTATGACTCAGATAAAGGTATTCCTTATTTTCCTGGAAGAGAAGAGACACTAATAGAGCTCCTTTGCCAGAAGAAAACTTTCTAAAATTGTCAACAGATTTTAGAGTCATTGCCACATTTTTGGTTGAAAAATCTGGCACCATTTCTGAATCTGTGGTTTAAAAACAATTTTTAATATATTCTTCCATCTGGTTTAGACACAGCATAATGACTAAAGACTTGTGAAAAGATGAGGGGAGGAAGCTTTTTTTTTCTCTTTTTTTTTTTTTTTCCTTTTTTAAATTTAGGAGTCACACATGCAGGACGAAATAAATGTGCTTTTTAGTGTCCCGTTTTTGTCCTGATGTCCAATATAAGGACAGATTGTATCTGTACAGCAAACTACACAGGTCACAGAATTTTCTTAGAAAGCATTTATAAAGCAAAAGGAAAGGGTCTTTGTGCCTTAAGGCAAAGCTTTGATTAAATCTACATAAAATGTTTATCACAGCGTATCTTTTATTATATGTACTTTTATCACTTGCCATTATTTGTAACGTTTTATATTACGTTTGCATCCTGAAGCTCCAGCCAAGGCTAGAAACCCCCTTCCTCCCCCACTACAGGCTCCGCTCAAACGCAACATGAGACGGTCCCTTGAAGAGCTTGGAGTATAAACAGATGAGGCAGATGATAAGTGGAAAGTTGCCCCAAAAAACCGTAGCAATGTCTCAAAATCATACAGCAGGTCAGCAGCAGAGCTCCTCTCTCTTCTCTAAGGTACAATACCTGGAGGGGCTCTTACTGTGAGTCACCTTGTCAACTTTCCTTAGACACCAACCTACCTGCAAATGCCAAAAGCATCCCACTGGGAAAAAAACCTTTACAATTTGGGTTTTTTACACTTTTTTCCTAGTACAGTTATGTAGTCGCTGGTATCTGTATTACCCTGCCTGCAGCAAAATTGCGTTCTGATCTGAAAATATGTATAGCGGTAATAACATGCTGGGAACTTTCTGTTGTTTTCAGTAATAACAAGAAGGTCAGCAGCAGGCTTGAAAGACGACAGCTAATAGTACTACAGTACTAAGCTGAACATGGGTTTTATTTTACACACGTTCATAAACAGAAGACAAAACAGGAGTTGAATTATCACAGAAGAAGAAGAAAAAATAGAATTTGAGCCCTTTGCAGCCAATCTGTTCCGCTCCTGCAAGGAATACACAAGGAAGCGCTATCCCAGGGCTGTGCCGAGTCCCATCTCCTCTCCAGATGTCCGGCTTTTCTTGCACTTAATTCTGGTCACACTGATGCCCAGACCAGAAACAAGGGAAAGGAAAAATGAAAACAACTGTTATGCCTCCCTCCCATGAAGAACATGCTGGGGGGTTCGAGGAGATAAAGAGGGCCCCATCGTCTGTATGAAAATCATGTAAGAAGCCAGCTGCAAGTAAAATCATTTTCAAAAGTTGGCAACAATCCATTTATATAAATGGTTTCTGATGATCAGATGAGGGATATGCTACCAGACCCAGAAAAAACAAATACGGTCACTTGTCTTCCGTCTTACCCGTACACCACATAACGTCCAACTGGGGCACAGGACACTCCTGCCAAGGCATGGAGTCAAGCTTAGTTGCAACCAGTAGCTCATTTTCATTGCTTTTTCAATTTTAAATCAGCTGTTAAAACTTTTAAAGATTCTCCCTCCTAGCACCTCAAAGAAGAAAAGAAGAGATTAAACAATTAAGAACAAATGAAAACGTGAATTTCTTAACCTTAAACTAATCCTTCATTTCAAAGGAGGGATGTGAAGAGCACGTAGATTGAAATCAGGCTGAAATCATCGCTTGTGACACTGTAATTCCGTGTTGTTGGGAGAAGATTAGGTCCTGGGGTGGTTCTCAGCTAGAGCAAATAATCACTGCATTTTACTGCTCCCCAGGATAAGTGATGCAAGTCCTTTAAAGGTAGATCTAGAAGATTCAATTCTATTGTTTGGTGCCACAAAACTACCACAGTATCGCCTAGTCATGGGGAGCGGAGCAGTAATATACCCTAATCTTGCTCTGGGTGTCAATACAAAAAAATTCTATAGTTTCAGCAGTGCCGGGTCATACCTATACCAGCTATACTTAGAATATTACAGCGTTAATGAAAGAATTAGAAAAGGTGCTACAAGAACTCAAATACTTACTAATGTAATAAAAAAAAGTCTGTATAATTTTAAGGCCTATGTGAAAGCTAGCAATGATAAAAAGAAATCAAATAAACAAAGAAAACTCACAAACATTTTGCTTTCAATAAGAAAACACATGACATGTATGAAATGTTTTCCATATAGCGATGCTGAATGAAAATGCTGGAAGAGAAACCAACTTCATGCGAAAATTTCAGTGAAAGCTTTTGAGGAAGGATGAAGAAATGACCACTTGGAGAAGGATTTGAGTACTGAAGATGCTGGCTGATCAATTTTGGTGTGAACCAGCCAGGATGCCAAAGCGCCAATTTATTGCTCAGTATATTGAGTTGAAAGTGTGCATCATTTAGTTATCATGCAAGTTATAATGCTATTTCAAGAAGCCCCGAAGCCACAAAGCGAGGCTGGCACCCTACGAAGGCGTCTAATCCAACCAGGCCTCTGATCAGCAAGGCTGCTGAAAATGTGTTGCTTTTTTTGTAACCAGATGTCTTTAATTTAACTTCAGGTTGGCCATTTCTGTGCTGTTTCTACCTTTGCAAAGACATAATGGACTTCCATAGCCAACAAGATCAGAAGTGCTCTTCTGCAGATCCAAACTCCAGAGTAATATTCGACTGTAATACGGAAAAGCTCTCTTATTGTGCTGACGAGATGCCCACCAGTGCTAAGTCCCAGCACCGTGCACATTATTCCTTTCTGACTCTCAGCATCCAGGACATCCAGCCCGTCGCAGGGAGCCCGAATGACCTTCTTTCCTCTCCACAAGATTCAAATCCAGCTCCTGCAGACTTCCCAACAGGGCTTCCCTGCATCCTTGAGGAACAGGAGCTGCTCAGACCATGGAGTGTGGTCTCAGGATCCTTGAGGAACAGGAGCTGCTCAGACCATGGAGTGTGGTCTCAGGATCCTTGAGGAACAGGAGCTGCTCAGACCATGGAGTGTGGTCTCAGGATCCTTGAGGAACAGGAGCTGCTCAGACCATGGAGCGTGGTCTCAGGGAACTTGGGGGGTGCAAGCGCTGCAACCCCCCCTCTCTGCAGTGTGGAGGACCCAGGCAGGCTGAGTGCCAGCAGCATTGGTGAAGAAGCAGCTCCCATGTCCTCTCCTTGCTTGACAAGCAGAGGTACTCCGCTGACAAATAGTTGGCCTCAAACCGTCCCACTGTGCTGTCCAGGAACTTCCAGGAAAGGAGAAACCCCTCCCTCACAGGGATGAGAATCCCCCGAAGGGAAACTGCCCTTTGCGCCCACGCTGTAGTTCTGGCCCATCACCTCGTCGACAGCGCTGGCCTGTTATAGTGACGATGTTCCGGAGGCACACAGGAGACATCCTGGATTGTCAAATTCTTACCTGTCCCCTTCACTTAACTGAGTTCTCTTAGGACAGTATTAAAGAAGAGACAATTATTAATGTGCATGCCACCCCTAGATGCATTCTTGCAGAAACTACATTCACAGGCTTCTTTTTTTCAAATGCAATCCAAGTATTTTTATTGCTGGCTAATTAGACATAGCTCATCTTTGGAACAAGAAGCCCTGCACAGCCCTCTTCAAACAGCCCATCACATAGATGGCTTTTACAGTGCATCTGAGAGGATGCCACATTTGGGATTATTCTGGACCAACAGCAAGAACATACATAGAAGCTTTAAAAAAAGAAACCCAAAACCCAACCTGTGAAGCACCTTTGTCATTTTTTACATCCCAATTTGGACATCCCATGGCTGCATTCATTAGGAAGTACGGCAGAGGCAGGAGGGGAGCATTGCAGACCCCTGGCCATTCGAATCTCCAAAGGTGCAACCAGCACCTTGCAGCATGATTCACTCGTCTGTTTGCAAAAGAGTTTTAAAAAGGGACAAGCCAATGAAAATATCAAGTTCAACCTAGGAGCGCATAGCAGTTGACAGCCCACTCACGTCTTCTGGATGTAGCTGACCTGCTCAGGCATCTCTCGCTGCATAATCAAACCTGGGGGCTCTCCGGTATTCGGGACAGTATCAGTCTCCTCTTCCAATACCCTGGGATGTGCATTGCGCTACTGAGATTTTAAGTAACCTACGCTTAAAGAAACTGATCTGCCAACTACTGCTTCCTGCAGATGGCTTTCATTCCAATTCAATTTTATTCATATAAAAGCAATTACTAGTACCTTTTTGGGCATCATCGTATTAATAAATGTGTGAAGCAGGAGACGAGTTTTATTAAGGATCCAGTTTTATTATTTCAAAAATATTGCTTGTTATTCTAACTCTGGCTAGGAAGCCCTGACGGCTCCCTGAAGCTAATTGATTAATAACCACTGCCAACTGCATTTTAAATTGTAATTTTGGCTTTGGCTGACTAGACTAAATGATTCCCTAGAGCTACGAAATGACTCTCCACTATTTTGAGTATTTGGGCATTGGATGAATAGTTTAAACGTGTTTGAGGAAGTGAGCAGCAGTGTTAATTCTCCTAGAGCTAAATTTTATGACACAGAGAAAACATAAAACCTTCCTTTTGCGTCCCTGCCATGTCAAGAGCATAGCCTGGATGGAAGAAGATGGGTGATGAAAAAATGCCTTTTCTTGAATCCCGAAAGGGGTTAAGGGGGGGACGCTGGGCTCAGAGCCAGGCAGGGGCTTGGCAGGGCCAGGGAGAGCAGAGTCCCGAGGCCGAGAGGAAAGAGCGATGCTCCACACCCACCGCCAACGCTATTTTATTCAAACAAAGCAAATGATCCCTGCAATCTGCTTTTAGTTTAAAAATATCAACAGGTAGTTTGTTGTAAAACCCGTATTTGAAATGGGTGATTTTAATTATTCTGGTTTTATTTGACCTGAACGGCGCACAAGTTTTACCCACGACAAATGAAAAGGTCACAGTGATGGTGTGAAGTGCTGAGCACCCACCACCGCCCTGAGCGATGGAATCAGGATACGGTCCAGAAGCAGCCTGGCCTTTATTACACACTTCTGCTTCTGAATCTCCCTAACATATCTTACAAGGGTTCTAAAAGTCGTTTCAGATGAAATAATATATCAAAGCTGCTTAATTATTTGATTAGATGCAACTTCTTTTGTATAATACTATGGACAGATGAAAGCTGGATCTCAACAAGAAATATCTAATGACTGCATTTAATAAACTGTTAGGAAAATTCATTTATTTTACTGGAAATGAGAGTCATTAAGAAAGGATGCTTTAAATTTTCTTAACTAGGTTGGGAAATAAAGATGTTATTTTACAGGAAAGAGAATCAGGCAAAGAAACCTTAGCTATTTTTACCCCGATATTTATGGACTTAACACGTGTAATCTAGTTTTCCCCATTTGAGGAAGCGCTTTCCAGCACCATGGTTAATTACTGCTCATACAATTTATAGCTGCAACAACATATATGTGAAAATTTACAAGGAATCTTAAAAGTCCTCCTGAAAAAATTAGAAATAAGTAAAAGCAAACTAAACTTTGGAAAAAATCAATTCACCACGAATGCATGGGAAGCCTCCTCAGGCACATGTGAACGAGCCATCTTAAGAGCCACCAATCTCAGGAGATTGTATGCAGAAGAAAAATGTTATATATGTGACTGAGAATAAAAGTGCTGCCTGTAACCTCCAACTGGCTAAATCGGGAATTTTTGTTCCTAGTTTCTGCAGCAGCAATAAAGCGGAATAAAGCTGCCCTGGTCATTTGCAGCAAGACTACAAAGGACGACAACTGCACGGAGACCCCAGTCATGGAAGACAGAGACCTCTCCCAAAGCAGCTGGAAGGGTTGGGAATATCAACCCATCCATCGCGTGCCCACCCAGAGCTGAGTACAGTTGCCAGTGGCCTTCAGGAATGTCTTGAGATGCCCCCACAGAAAAAAAATCCATGTGAACTCCTCCTTCAAAACAAGGAACTGAGAAAAATCCTACAGGTCTGCTGGTCCCAGACGCTGGGACGGGGCCAAGGAAAGCAGAGCCGGGGCTCAGAGGAGAAGAAAGTTATGTCTAGTTCCCCTCCTGTCGCTTGCTTGAAAGGAGACCTTTGGATAGTACAAGGACTTTGGTGAGTCACAATCTTCATCACTGTTTAATTTATCCATCTGAAAAATGGGGTAACATAACAATTTCTCAAAAGCTGTCATAACAAGAGTGAATAAATTAGTGTCAAAATATTTTTCATTTATTTTGTCAAAATACAGTCATGATACGCTATCAGGAAAGGTATTATGGAAAAGCAAATTACCATTACAATGATGGGGAGAAGTTAAGAGAAAATAATTTAAAAAAAAAAAAAAAAATCCCTTTAAAGATGGGGGTGGTTAGTCGATAACATATTTTTCAGCTGATCCTGTAAATGATAGATGTCAGATGAAAGGATTTGTGAATTCATGCTAATGATGCTATTAAATACAGTATTTCCCTATGAGAATGTTTGAACCAAATGCCCAAGTAAATATTTTGACAGCTTTGTTTCGCACTGAAAAAATGGTAGAAGCGCAAAGAGACAGAAGGTTTCAAAGGAAATCACTCTGCAGCTTTTACTGAAATACGCTTTGAGATGTGTACTTGTGACCTTCCATAAAATTAATGCAAAGATTTAGAAAGACGAATTATTTGATTTGGAACCATAAAGCAGGATTAGAGTTTCCTAATCTATTTCTCCCTTTTTGTTAAATTTAGTGACCATTTATGGTTATGGAAATCACAAGAAGAAATCTCTTTCCTCTGCCATAAACTAAGTAGGACCATGAGCAGATTCAGAAAGATGGAAGAGCTACAGACTCCGACTGAGACAAATTTAGCACGGACATGAGCTTCCCTTGATTTCTCCTCTTAAGCCACGCATTAGCGCTAAGCAAAGGGGTAAGAAAGCTACTCCAAAACCACCCCCTGTAGAAAGGAGTTTATCCGGAATAATACAACTAGCTGAACCATACGAGGTTGGGTTGAGGGGCAGTGATGGTAGTCCGGCTGCTTTTCCAAAGCTCAGCTTAATAAATTGCACCATGAGCTTCTACCAATATGGCTGGAAAATCACGCAATGGCTGGTGGTTCTGCAACATCCTATTTCTGAATGAGTTGAAAATACTGCAGAGATAGCTGCAACATTTGCGAATTTCCACTTGTAAATACGCCTAAAAGTCTTAAACCCCGACATTTCAGAATCTTCAAAGCGCCTGTTTTGTCCCTAGAAACCAGAGCTGTTCACCCAGCCAGCCAGAAATGGCAAAACACACCCACAAATATTTGTAAGTACCGAGGTGCTTCAAAACTTGATACCTCAGTACGGAGAGGACTTCCTAGAAATGACTGAAATTATTAAAAAAAAGTAATTTTGTCCTTCTGGAACATTTCCAGGATAGTATTACAGATACCCAGAATATATTCCTATGGTTCATTTTCTTCCCAGAAATTCTTGGTAAAAATAGCTGAGACTGGATCCGAGCTACTTCACATTGGTTTTTGTTCTTACTTTTGGGTGCTGTTTTTAGAATTATGTAGTGGATAATACTATTATTTGTCAGCATTAGCTTTAACTGACAAGTTGATCTTCAGAAACAGCTGCCGAGGCCCCAGTGCCCACTCTGGAAGCGGTGTAACTGATAAATCAGCGCCGGGCAGAGCCTGAGCTCATCTGCAGAGCGCCGCGACTGCTAAACTCAGCTCATCTGGGCGTTAACGCGGTTATTCAGCGCCCGGGGCCCGCTCAGTATTTCTGCACAGCACCGTGTCGTGCAGGCACCTTCCTCTGCTCCGCGCCGGCATCTCCACAACCCCCCGCACTGCAAAGAAGAGCTGCGGAGCCTGCATCCCTCGGTCTGGGTCGCTGTAATATTTATAGGTGGAAAAAGAGAGGAGATATCCATAAGGAACAGTAATCTGCATAAACTCACTAAATTAAAAGTTAAGATGTTAATGTGCTTCTTGCAGAGCAGTGGGATTGTTGTACTGGAACCATAAAAAGCAGCCAACCCACCAAGAAGTTAATAACGGTTTAAAAGCAGTTCCTGCACATTCCGACATCCTGGGGATGTCATGCGGGGGTTAGAAAAACCCTGGCATGGCTCCAGCGCAGTTCTGCGCATCACTCGCCACCACGATACAGCAAAGTGAATCCAGAAGCCAATGAGTGCATCGCAGGGACGGAAAATCATCAGGTCGGGCTGCTCGCAGACATCTCAGTTAAAAAGCTCTACGCTGCTATTACCGAGAGTGTAACGTGACATTCACAGAATCCTAAATGCATCGTTTGAATAACCAGATGATAATGAGAACACTAACATCTGGAAACATATACCATAAAGCCGGCTCTGAAACGGGAGGGTCTCTGTCCCTTCCACAGTCACTGAAAAATGTATTACGGCTACAGCTGGCATGTCAGTGCCAACACTGTCATTACTGCAAAACTGTCTGGGGGAGGAAGAAAGCAAAGGTTTTCAGTGTGCAGCAAATGAAACGTGAAATCTCCATGTGCCACGGCTCAAAGATGAATCCAGGGTTGTGGCCCATAAACCAAAGGCAGAGTGACAGGAGCAGCAAGGAATCGCAGACTCTTGGTCCTTTCTGCGTGAAGCTGGAAGGCGGCTCCAGTGAAACCAGGTTTGCTTCCAGGTCTCACATTTCCAGAATGATCACAGACACAGAAATTCAAGGAAGAGCAATAGAGAACGTCAGCGTCTGGAAGGACGAGCCAAAGGCAAAGGATGATGGATGTGCTGCTTCAAAGAAGGGGCAGCGAGGTGGAGAAAACCAATACAGCCCTGGGAAGGATGTAAACACCAGGACGGGGAGAAGTTATTTACAAAATGTGGGGCAATACAGCAGCTTAGAAAACGTTGCTCAATAACAGGTCCGACACAGCAGAACAATTTTTCTGCTTCACGTACCCTAAGAGCAAGCTTTGCCTTCTGCAGAAGATAATACCCTTAAGCACGTTTACAGAAAAGCCCAAAGCAGCATCAAATCTGGAGAGCGAATATGCCCTCTCCACCTACCCCTGGCAAGAAGTGCCTGCATACCAGCACCCTAAAAATAGGAAAGGTGTGGGCATTGCAACAGAGCTCTGTGGAGTTTCTGAGTAATGCCGGGCCTGCCAGGGAACAGCAAACAAACTGACGTGGCTTCATCAGATGCTGCAGGGTACTGGAGTTACACAAGGGAGTGTAGGAGAATGATAAGGTAACTCATTAATAAGACGAGACTACTTTCCTCTGCCACAAACAGAGCGAGTGGCTGCCTTTAAAATGGGGAAGATCTGCCCAACTATTAGCATCAGCTGGAAAAGACTCAGTTTTACAGACCCACTGATTGAGGTCAAGGAGAGGAATCCCACTCAGAGGCAGGTCAGGCCCCGGTAGAAATTAAAAGTCAAGCAATATAGAAAGTTGGAGAAGTGCTAAAACAAATTCACTGACCTCTCGAGCATTAGGGAAAGTGCAAGCCTTTGAAATCAGATAGTAGCGAGTGCCTGCCCAAGTGCACGTCAAACAGCCGCAGAACAACGCCAAATGCAAATTCATCCTCTATCTGACTCTCTGGATTCATGAGGCTTCCTACGCAGCTAATGAATGTGGCAAAATGACTAAAAGCATGTACGAACAGATTAATTACATCCATAGTTAATGCTTGCCCCAGAACCTTTAAAAAGTAACCCTACGATTATTAAAGCAAAACCAGCCTCCCTCACTACTCCCCTCGTCTTTGAGGAAAAGCTGCTCTTTCAAGACACCTTTGAGCCCCAGACGTTGAAGGGAATTCAGCGACGCATTTCTGTGTCTAATTACAATACCTTCTCTTAAGTTCACATCCTATTTTTGCTACTGGCTAATTGAGATTCATCACTTGAGCAGTTCTCCAACAGTTTATGAAATTCAAGATAACTGATGAGCTTTTATATAGGCTGCACCTCCCTGTCAGGAAGGAAACTCATTCTCCGTCCCGGAGGATGGAGGAAGGAGAAACAACAGTAAATGCTAATGTTAGTTGCTCTTAAACCCAAGGAGCCTGTCTCTGGAGGGAGAAAAAAATTCTGTGTATGTTTAGATTTCTCGTGCATCAGTTACTCTTCATATCTAAAAGCTTAAGCCATCGGTGGTGAACCATCAACACCCGCGCCAAGTTTGAAATTAATAAAGATCACGGCCAGCAGCAATGAGAATGACATAAATTTAAGTTCAGAATCAAATATCAAGTCATCATTGACTACGGCTAAAAAAATACTTAAACTGCGAGAGGAAAAACAGCTTCAAAATGTTACGGATCAAGGAAGCAAACTAACCTGACACAAGCCCACTCAACGTACTTCAGATTTAGAAACTCATTTTCAGCATTAGCGAGTGGGCCTGTATTTGCACAGAAGCTCTCTCTGTGGTCACCTGCTCCCAAACGGGGTAGGACGAATGGGTTTGTCATTTCCTGAAGGGCCACCTTCATCTCAGCTGTTCGGCCACAAATCTCAGATATTGCTGCTTTTTTCACGGCCTGGGACAAGATGCCACTGCTTCCTTCAAAAATCAGATGCTTCCTGGATGCTACCACTGAATGAACACCAAGGTACTTATGAATGCCCTGCTCCAGGTGGCCTCTGCTCCAGCAGGAGTAAATATCAACAAATAAATACATGTATATGTGTGTGTGTGTGTGTGTGTGTATATATATATATATATATGCTTACAGCAATGTCCCTCATATTTCTGTGTTCTTTGAAAGGAAGAGCAACGTTTCAGCTTTAAAATCTCCCGTGCCTGGCACTGTTTGTAACAAAGTCTGAGGGAGGACTGGGCTGTGTTTCCATTCTGCAAACACAGCAGCCGAAGCGCCGCCCTGGGCTGCACACCGCTTTCAGCAGAATTGCCACCGCGCTCAGCAAAAACCACCTCCTGTTCCGCAGAGTCAGGCCGTTTCCCCACTCGATGGGAAACTGCATCTCACTTTTGCCTTTCTGTAATGTGCCCTTGCCTTTGTGTGCATCTTTTTTTTCTTTAAAGAAGTCTCTGACGTTCTCTGAATCTCACCTAAATTTAAATTAGGGATGAGGGAAGTAGGATCTATAAAGAAAACTGAAAAGACAATGCCTTTGGGAAACATTCTGGTGACGTATATTACGAGTATGACATAAAGCACTACAGAAAGAAGAGAAATGTGCTCCAGCAGCTTATTTTTTAAATTTTAACACATGATAAATAATACTGCAAGGCTTCGGTAATTCACAGTAATATCCAGATGACGATATTATCTATTACTTCTACTTGAGATGAGATCAATCTTGTCATTCCACATACTTTTAGTGACATCTTCTCAGATCTCTGTCTATTCCTTTGATGGGTGGTGGAGAAAACCATATGTGCAGATCCATGCGGCAGTGAACTCTCCAAGCCAAACACAAGCACAGAAACATTTCTAGGAGACAGTGTCTTGCCAAGACAAAGAAGTTCTGCCAACATTTTAACACCACAGAAGGTCAGTTAGGTTATAATTAAGTCTAATTACCATTCTCATGAACTGCAACATCTTTTCACTTGAAGGCTCTTACTGCTCAGAAAAGGAAGAATCTTTATTTTATATTTTCCAAGAATCAAAGTAATGAGACATTCTCATCTTCGCTTTAAACATGAATCATCACTTATCATCATAAAGAAAAAAGGTGTGTCATCATTAAAAGGAAGAGATTTGTGCAATTTATTCAACCACTAACACTTCCCCCCTCCTTCTCTTCCCTATTCCTCCACACTAATTTTACAGGGCTTTTTTCTCTTCTGTTCAGCACCACTCCGTTTTTTTTTTTCATTATCCCACTTTTTGTTTTTTTGCTTCTCCTAGTTTTACAACCTTTCCGCTTCCCTTTTTGCTTTAGCTCCCTATTTTTAATCCTCCGCTTATCTTCAGATCTCCCTCTGCTCCGCCAGCAAGCTGGAGAACCCGACAGTGGTGACTTTCCTCAGTTTCCGCAGGCACGCTGCCATTGCTCCCAAGCTCACCTCATCCAGGGAAAAGGTGAGAGAAAAATTGGTGAGGAAAAGACATTTTTTTTCTCCCCCTTTCCTCTTCCCACAGGCCAACACAAAGTGAGAGAGGAAAAGGCCAGGAGAAAGACAGGGAACTGCTGGAGAGAGTCCCGCGGAGGGGTAAGAAGATGCTCAGGGCCTGGAGCATCTCTGTGCTGAGGAAAGGCTGAGAGCCCTGGGGCTGTTCGGCTGGAGAAGAGCAGACTGAGGGGGGATCTCATCGATGCTCAGCAATAGCTGAAGGGCGGGGGGCAGGAGGATGGGGCCAGACTCTTCTCAGTGGTGTCCAGGGACAGGACAAGGGGTAACGGGCACAAACTGGAACATGTCAAATTCCACCTCAGCCTCTCACCTAACGCCTCATACAGTGTGCTCTTATACTGCGAATAGTCTCTTGATAAATAAAAATGACAGTTTTAGTTATCATACGGTACTTCAAGTTCCACCTGTCCTACAGGAGATTCACACGTCACCAGGGAATGAAGATGCCACTTTGCTTAGCCGCCCCTATGTCATGTAAGGCTTTTTATTGTAGGTGGGGCAAAACGCGAACCCACAGCACCCTTTTGTTTTACTTCCAATTATATTAATCTCTTGCATCTGTAGGATTATCTTCCCCTCCCACACATTATTCATGCCCATAGCCCTACAAAACCACGTAGACTAAAATCCTTGACCCACTGAAGTTGCTGGAGTTTTACAAAGAACTTCCAGAGCTTAAATTTTAGTTTCCCTTCCCCAGCTAATATAGTATTCTCTGATTATTTTAAGTCTATCTATTTCTTTTTCCAGTCTTGCTGGGTTGAAAAAACCTCTGAGATGTAAAAGGATTAAGCTGTTCTTCCATAATTTACAACAGCTAAGACAATCCTGGGACGTTCAGGTCTTAAATGCTGTCTACGGGTTTTGTTTGCTTGGCAGTTCAGCATCTTAGGACTACTCCTGTTAAATCTACAAAATTCAGATTGGCTGTTGCTGAAATAATACTGCTGTACATAGAGCCCTCGGACTCTGTGTATTACAAGACCAAATGACACAGCAGGTTTACTCTTTAATTTGGTACAGGTTAAGTGAAACTCTGGAGTCAAAGTAGTTCAAATACAGTTTCACATTATCTCACCTAACAAGGCAAAAATCCATCCAGCTAACAGCAGAATGGCAACCAAAAACCCCGCAGCTTGTTCCTTTGCTTTCCAGACCTGAAAGCCGTTCTCCCAGCGCCCGACCCGCGCAGTTGGCCCAAAGCGACCCATCAAGCCCTTCGCGGTTCAACCCAGCGGTGAAGCTGCTCCAGCTGTTTTCCAGATCAAAAATATTCCTGTCATTTCTGCGATCGCTGCGTGCTGCGGGTTATGTAAGGAAAAGGCACATGTCCCTCTGCCTGGAATGCAATTAATTTCCTCCCTCCCCGCGGAGAGCAGGACGTAACAATTCAGACAGTCTGGATGCTCCAGGTTTGCGCATGGCCAGAGATAATGGTTTTCCCCTGGAATTACTCCTCGTGGTAACCCGCTCTTTGGACGTGCCAGTCTTCTGGAGGGCTTACACACAGGGTATATTTCACAGTTTGGAAAAAAATAAACACTACCGTCCTGTTTATACATGGCTGTAGGGCACTATGAATGCTTTGTTGCAGTTCTTTATTTTAACCAGACTTTGCTTTATGTTGGAATTTAAAGTATTCTAAATAAGTGCGCTAACTAGATGAAGTAATTGCTTCCGATCTGAAATCAGACACTATACTTGGTATACACTTTGGTATGAAAAAATAAGGCATGGTACACTATTAACTTCAAAATAGTGGCATAATCCCATCTTAATTTACAAATATCCGAATATCACGCAGGCGGTTAAATTCAGACTCCGTAATGTTTAACCACTTCATGCAATTTGCTTATATACAGAGAACAACTGGAACTCCTTCGCTTAAAACAGCGCATTTAAACAAACTCATTTCCTCAATGCAATCTTTTCTGCACCGTGCCTTTCATCTCTGTACGTGCAGCTAACCCAGGGATATTTCTATATCGACTGTGACATCTTCTGCCTTTCACCGTCCCTAACATCCCTCCAGAGTTCCTGTGATAGAAATACAAGGGGGCGACCAGCCGTATGCCAGGGTGGCAACTGAGATGAAACATTAACTTAGTACTTAACTGCAGCAATTTCCTTTAGCGTGTTACTACTTGGTTCAGCTTGTTCTGGATCTCTGGCAGGGTTTACAGCTGACTTCTGCGGGCAGCACCTGCAGAGGTGTTACTGTTCTTACCTGGTTAAATAGGCCAGAGCCCGCTCACATCCCGACGGCTTTTTGGGCTCTGCCTTTTTAGTACAGATTCCGGCTTCCCTCATCAGCTGTTTTTCTTTCTTCTTGCGCTCTTTCTTTAATTTTCTTTCCAGTTTCCTCCTTTCCTCTGCTGTAAGTTCTTCCTCTTCTTCTGTTGCCTGAAATAATCAACATTTAAAGAGTGTTTATATTTCTATAGGAAAGTGAACAAAACATGCATCAGTGCAATTGAAGGGCACGGGTAATATTTAAAACCAGAAGCTTCAAGCTTTTATTTTACTGCTCACTGTACTTCCATCACCTCTCTACTCTGCTTAATGCACAGAACCGTAAATACTGCACTTGCAGAAATCTGCAGAACAGCCCTCTACAGACGATGATACTGTTCTCAGCGGTAATCTGAGCACCTTCTAGCTACGTATTAATCATCATATCTAAGATTTGTTTTCCTGTTTGCTCTCCCGTACTCACACCTGACGGGGGAATGGGAACAGCAGGGGCTGTTTCGCAGTGGAGGGAGGGTACGGATCATTTTTTACAGCATACACACATTTAAGTGTGAGAAGGAAATTTTCCTTAAGATCCTTAGTTTCTGGGGCTGTTGGTTGGGTAACCTCACACTTCCCTGGGCTGAGCAAACCTCCGTCTGCCACACAGAGGCTTCACCTCCATTATCCCAAAGGGGAAGACGTGACAACTGCCATCTTCATCCAAGACCTCCTGGAGATCCTTTAGCAATCTTGGGTAAACACATGCACAATCTTGCATAAACAAAGGTTGAAGTTTCTTTAGGTTTGTAGACAGAATCATTAATTATTCACATTGAAAACCAAATTGCTATAAATATATCCATAAGTATACTCCAAATGAAAATATTTATTTCACGTACAGATGAAGAGCATTAAATAGATACGCTGAGTTTACCGGGGAAAATCCAGGGTGAGATCACACAATGCAGAAATAAAAAGCTGTTCCGTAGCAAGATTCAAGTGACTCCGGGGACTCCTGGAAGTCTGAGAGAGGCTCATTCATGTCTTTCCAGGCAACAGTCCCACTGAATTGTTTAGTGCCAACTAGAAGCATAAAAAATCGCAGCTGGTCTAATCCTAGATGGCTGTTTACTCAACGCTCTCCCCAAGATTTACTCTTTCCGGAACCCTAACTCCTCTAATGATCATCCTACACAGACCTTCACAAAATCGTTGACAAAAGTAGCTTCTGGGTATCCAAACGCCCGGGTACCTCTGGAACAGGAGGGATTGGGACACTGTGAAGCCACCTCTTCTGTGCAACCTCCCAGTAACAACTGAGTGACAAAAGAATATGAAATTCTGCAAGCAAGACTCTTACACTGTATTGGTGTTGCTTTTGGATATTTCCAAGCCTAAAATTGAAGGGGTGGTGCTAATTCTTATCTTATATGACAGTTATAGACCTCACACAGTCCCAATTAGAACTTTGATACCTCTACCACGGTTAAAGAACCTGCTGCTGCTCAGCCACCTCCACAGGCCAGGCACTGTGATACAACGCAGGCTAAAAGGAATGAACACTGAGGACCATTTAAATACCACCTTCTCTTCCAAGTAAGAACGGAAATCCAGTAACAAAAATACCATAAATAGCTTCTGTCATGGGCTCTGGGTTTCTAGCTCCTGTTTGCTGTACCGCTGCCCTACTCTCATTTGGAGCCAACTCAAAACTGCAAACGCTGACACGCTTCTAAACCAGGGGCTCGGATTGGAGTAGGTTGTCAGGCTCCTGTTTTTTAATCTAACCATATTCAGCATCTTCTGTCGAGACTGTTTAAATATCCTGCTCACGACATTTAACAAGAAGAGGTGGGGCTGCAGGCAACACTGTGGAAACATAAAGGATTGCAGTAACACAAAACATGAGAGATGTTGCCCAAACAATAATGATTTGCCAATGACTCCATTAATTAAGCCACTTGCTTAGTTGTACCGGGTTTGTTAAGGCAACCTGAGCAAGGAACAGATTCCTGCGAGGCCAGGCTACACCTATAAGAAGATGGGGGCTCTGGGTAGGGAAAAGCACCCACGACAGCATGGAAATGGCACGGATGTAAGGTGGCCCAGGAAACATCTACCTGACCTGCACACAAGCGGACTTTGAAGCAGATTCCTACATGATAAGGACAGGAAAATGGGAGATTGCATGCAAGTGTTTGTTGAGTTATTTAAATTGTAATTCTTCTGCTCAAAATAAAGAGAGTATGCTCTTTCTGCCAAATCTGCATGTCCCTCAGACACTTCAACCACCAGCTGCTGAAGGTGGAGGATGCAGAGACGAGTAAGGTTGTCCTGGGGAGCCACCCGCACCCACAGCAGCTGAATTAGCACCTCACATCCCCAGGCTGGTGAAGATAAAGGAGTTGAACCGCCACCAGTGTTTCCAAAAACAAGAATTACATTGGCAGAGTGGACTCGGTTCGCATCCAGCAGCTTTACTATGGCATCGTACTTGCCGGGGAGGTCCTCTGCTAGAAGGTCAGAAACCCATAGAGGCCAACCAGGGCAAGAGAGAGGCTCTTCCTCCTCCCCTGCTCCCTCCTCACCTCTCCAGGGACCCGGAACTGAAACCTCAGAGCACGAGAAGATCAGCCACAGTATGGAAAGATTGGTTAAAACCACTTTATAAACTGACAAATCCTTAGTGTTGCGCCAATTTGTGTTTGTCAAGTGCTTTCAAGCATCCAGAGATGGTGCTAAACAACATTATTCTTGCTGACGTCAAGCAGAGGATGGTTAAACGGGACAGTACCTGAACACGACCCGATTTGCCAGAGACACCTGCTGAGCACCAAACACTCGTTCAGTGTCAATTCATCCGACTCAGCTTTCCAACTCTCTGTTTTCAAAGACCAAAAACAGGGCAAGAAAGCAGAAATTCGAGTAAATGTGAGTGGGACAGTAAAGAAGATTTGCTTTTTTTGTTTAAAATACTTTCAAGCTTTTTTATGAAAAAGCCAGCATTCATGTGTAAACACATGCAAAAAAGCAACATATGTTGCATTTGTACAGAAGACATTTTATAACTCATGCTGAGAATAAAATAATATTTAGGGTGAAGGCAGGTACGTAATTGCTATACAGGAAACAACGTTTTCATTTGAAAAGCCACCCTGGTACTTATTAAAATAACAATCCAGCCACACAAAGCCCAGGAAAACACTGAGGGTGGTCATTTATAAAGTGTTTGTAAAAGATTACTACAGCAGCTGTCCAACAGACGACACACTACAGTTAATCTTCTTTTAAAAATAATGTAATGAATTTGTTTACTTTTCTGTGAGCCATGAAGCTTTCAAATAAAGCGACTGTGGCACATCATTAGGGCTGCTCTGATAAAGAGGCCTCTGCTTCTCCGTAGTACAGTAAATGTGTCTCCACCCCCCCTGTGCCCCCGCATTCCTCACTTTAGCAAAAAGCCCTTTATCCCCCCTCCCCGCCCCCTCCAGTAAAACCACAACAAGTTGGTGCCTCCCTGTAGGTCCCAACGTAAATCCCGAGCCCTGAGGAGGTTTGTTGCCAGCATGACCAGCTCTTCTGGTCGCAACTACACTTTTATCCATCCATCCATCCATCCATCCATCCATCCATCCTCGTCAACTTGATTAATAGGCTGAAGCCCCTCTGCTGTGAGGACAGGCTGAGAGAGCTGGGGGGGTTCAGCCTGGAGAAGAGAAGGCTCCGAGGAGACCTTCCAGCCCCTGCCAGTCCCTAAAGGGGCTCCAGGAAAGCTGGGGAGGGACTCTGGGTCAGGGAGGGGAGCCATGGGATGAGGGGGAATGGCTTCAAACTGAAAGACGGGAGATTGAGATGAGATCTGAGGCAGAAATTCTTGGCTGTGAGGGGGGTGAGCCCCTGGCCCAGGTTGCCCAGAGAAGCTGTGGCTGCCCCATCCCTGGAGGGGTTCAAGGCCAGGTTGGACGGGGCTTGGAGCAACCTGGGCTGGTGGGAGGTGTCCCTGCCCAGGGCAGGGGGTGGCACTGGGTGGGCTTTAAGGTCCCTTCCAACCCAAACCATTCCGTGATTCTCGGATTCTACGAATCTAGTACTACGTCCCACAATCTGTCCTTGACCAGTTTTTAATTTGAAAGCCCCAAGTTTTATTTGCTTCATAAAATACCTACATTTGGTGGTATATTCCCCACTGAAGCTGAGGGCAGTTTTATCGCAATTTAAAAAAAAACCCACCACTACAACCAAAAGCAACCCTCCCCAAAACCTGAGACTCAAAAGAAAACAAAGCCAAACCTCTCACTGGAATTTAAAGCCTAGCCGTATTTATTTTAACTTGCATGACCTCTATTATGATACTCTACTGATGCATCTCTCCTTTCTTTAAATCAACAGCCTTTTTTTTCTAATTCTGCTTTCCCTGCACCATTTGTGTGACTGTTTTTGAAAGATGTGTCTGCCATTCGGATTAAGAGTTTTAGTATTATGTCATTATTTAAATTAAAAAACCCCAACCAACAGGACTTCATTATTTTGAGGTCATAAATATTCCACGTTGTCCCCTTCTATATTTAAGAAGTGACATTGCAATTTGTAGCACTCCAATTTAGCCTGAACTCCAACATTGTAAAGTCCTCATTTGAGTGCGGGAGACACTTGTTTATTGACGTGATAAATTTAAACCACATGCATACAGAAAAACACGACACTTGCTTATTTGCAAAGCCTGCTGAGAGCCACCACACCGCCGTGGAGCACGGGCTCCTTAGATCTCAATCTAAACAAGGTCAGGCCAGGGCAGCGCTCTTGAATGAATGACGTTCAGAGGGGAGCCAGTGGGTTTGTCGTGATTAAGGAGGTGGGAGTTTTCCACTTGGAAACTTTCCAGAAGGCCCGAAAAGGTGCTAAAAGGGATAGTGCCACTGAATGCCGTATTTTCAATAAGACAGACCCCCAAATCTTTAACACTTACGCTCATAAAAATCCGTCTTTGCAAGGGTACGGAGATGTGAGCTCAGACATCTTCAGGCAAATTCCCCAAGTCCATACCGTACCAAGCCAACCTGCGTGGAAAGGGCTGGGACTGCCAGGGCAGCGCCTTTCCTCAGCCTCGGAATTCCTGAATCGCACCTGACAGTCACATACTGTAAATAGTCTAAGGCATCTGATCCAAAATATCTGGCGGCTTCAGCTGTGGCAGTTTGAGGTACCAGTTAAAGTTTGCCATTGTTCTTTGTAATCTGAAAGTACTGCATAAATGTAAACCATTTTGGAAGTGTTCTTTAGAAATGAGGTTACCCATCATGGAAGGGGAGTCAAAGCAAAGCATTTAATGGTGTAAAGCAGCACTGCTAAGCAATCCAGAGCTGAGAAAAACAACTATAACTGCAAAAGAAACTGGAAAAGGCAGAAAGACGTACCCAAGGTAGGATTTCTTGAAGATATCCGACCCTTTTTTCTACAGCAAGAGCAGAAACCCAAACAGTCGTAGTTTTTCAGACACCGCATCTGCATAGAAGTTTATCCTGCCAGGGGACTGTGAAGCTGGGCAACCAGTACCAAGGTGGTATTAAGAGTGCTCTAACGGTATTGTGTTTCAGCAGAGCAGTAAGTGCATTTTTTAATTTGTTTCCACATTTATAGTCACCCAAAGGCCCTTGAACTGCCTCACGCTGGAGCAGAATCGAAGATACCTTCTAAAGACTTCTGCTCCTCCTCGTCACCGTTTCAAAGGCCCCTACATGTTGCTGGCACAGAATAGGGCTGACAAAGAGTCAGAAACTCTGAAGAAATGCCACAATGAGCCGAATACTCATTTATTACAAATTTGCCTTTGGGACTTGCCTGTGTAGGTCTGAACCTTCCGCCTGCTCAGGGGTTTGGCTCCGCTGCCAAACCTACAGCAGGAACCACAGACCAAGCCACAGCACCAAATTTACTAGTTATTAGGACCAGTGAATCCAGCTCCTCCAAAAGCCAGCAGAGTTTTAACCTTTTCTACCAGCACAGCAACACGAGTCTGTACAACAGCAAAGCAAGCAACATCAGAAATTCAGAGGAATAAATTACAACTCGACTAACGTGACAAACATATAAAAAGGGCGTCAAATTTTTGAACTCCAAAGAGAAAGATGGGGAAATGGATGATACGGCTCATTTCACAGTAGGAGTATTGTATTGCCTTGTTTGTTTATTAAACTTATGTTATTTCATAAGTTTTAATAGGCAGAAATGTCAAAAGGGGCTTTGTTCACTGGGCACGAGCTGACGAGGAGCTACCGACCCATCACGCAACGGCTCCTGCCTACAAGTAGCCTTTTGCCCCCAAAATGCCCCGCGCACGCCATCAGCATGCAAAACGTTCTGCTTCTGTCTTACACAAGACATACGAACCCAGATAAATAACTGGCCATCTGCCAGCTTAAAAACAAAAAGCGGAATCTATAAACACAGTTCAAAACCTCCGAAGAAGAAAGGCTGGCAAATCCTTAGACGCAAGGTTCATAAAAGCAAGGTTGACAAATGATTTACTCTCCGAGGCCGGCCAAAGACCTGGGCTCCAGCTACAGCATTTGCATAAAGCACTGCACGGCCATATAGAATTTAAATAACTATTTTCTATCATTTACCACCTTATGAAAAGCAGAAGTACAACCAGAGAGGGCCTATGAAATTTCATTACCATGCAGAAACCAAATTTTGAATGAAAAGTAACATTTGGAGAAGCATACCTCCTTACATCATGTCTGTAGCACTTACAGAGGAAGATTTTTTTTTTTAAATCATACATTGCTCAAAGAAAAAAAAATAAAATTTTCCATAAATGCTAGGTGTTTTTAGAATCTCAACTCCTCACAACAAAACCACTGGGAATAACTTACACTAAGTTAATTTGGAAAGGTTTCTGTAGATGCAACCCAGGCTGAAAAGCCTCAAACAAGTTCTGCAGGAAGCCAGATTTAAATAGGAACAAGCTTTTTATCTTTCTGATCCAGGAAAGGATTCTTTTAGTGGTCGTGTAAATGTTTTGTTTTGTTTTGTTTTTGGGGGGGAGCATCCGTGTATACACAGCTATGGTATCTCACAAGCACAAGTGAGCAGGCAGCACCCTAAATCTGCAGCTGTAATTTAGAATAGATGCACTTTTATTAGCTTGAAACCGGCCTTAATTTACAACTATGTGAGCTTTACATGTTTCATACGTTTACAGCTAGTTCTGAAGAGCACATAAAGCCTTATCATTAGGAACAGCTGAACAAGAAGAAATTGAAGAATTTACTAAATTAAATGGAAGCATTCATAGGCACCCAGACAACAGGATTTACAAAACCCTTGTTGAAATCCACTTTATAGATTGTTTGCTCCTATAAAATACATACTGTAGCAGACCAAATTCTAAGGCATAAATTAGTACCATATTTTATCTCTCGTTTTTTTCCACCAGTATCACAGTCCCGAATACAACAGAAATATTTAAGACACCACCGCAACTGCAGGCTTGGGGAATGCAGTCCTGCTTCGTTTGCAACTCCAGCGCTGCCAGGAGTTTACACGTATTTGTTGAAGGATTTTGCTTACTCTCTTACCCTTAATTAAACCGTGTTAACCAATCAGAAGGAGATGGAATTAAAAAAGAAAACAAAATATAAAAGGAAACCCCTTGGAAATTATTTGTATCCCCATCCCTGTGGCTTACACACAGCCCTTTTAACCCCTCCCCAACAACGCACGGAGGAATTTTAATAGAAGGAGCACGAGATGTTTTCATCGCCACCAAAGTCGTCCCCCTTTGCTGGGGGTGGGGGGCTGCCAATTTCTTCCGAAGTTTAAAAAGCCTTTGGGGGCTGCGAGAGGAGGTGGAAGCTGAGCACAGGCTGTTTTGAAATCCTTGCTGGAGAATTAAAAAAAATAAAAATAAAAAAATAAAAAATAAACCAAGCCCAAACCACGAGTTCTCTCTCGGCCAATGGCAGAGGTAGCGGAGGGTGTAGGCAGGTTGCCAGGCGAGCTCGGCAGCGTGACCGCGCTGCATTGAGTTGCTTTAATGAAAGCCAGGAAAGAACACATTACACAGTGTTTCTTCTGCGAGCCAGCGAGCCTCCAGTGATTGAAATCAATAAAAACAGTCGGCAAGGGGCCCAGTGGGGGAAGAGAGAAATCTCCACTCCAGCATTCAGCGTGCTTTCCACTTTCTCCCTCCCTCCCCCCCGCGAAGTTAAACTCCAAAGATCCCCAGGACGAGCGGCTTCGCTCCCGGCGCTGGGAAGAGGCTGGTGGGGATTTAAAGGCGGCGAGGGCTTCCCCTTCGCCTCCCGCCTTCCCTCTCCCCCGGCGCGGAGGAAACAAACGGCTCCTTTGGAATTTTGAATCCTGCCTGGAAAAACTTCCCTCGGACAAGTGCAGCATTCTGCGTTTCAGGAAAGGGATGGATTTTACAGTGGGAGAATGCTAGAAGGTGAGAGGGGAAGGAGAAGCAGGGATCTGGTTCAGCCAGAGCTAGGATGTCCACCACGGTGGAGGGGACCTCGGAAGCTGCGGGACGGACGGCGAGCAAGCGCCTGAGATCGGCACGATCTGCATCCTAACGAGGTCGAAACCTTCAGGAACAAGTTAACGACCCAGGTAAGCAGAACCCACTTTTACCCATCCTCTGTACCGTGTCCCGAATGCGAGCGAGACCTTCCTGCTCCAGCCACTGCAGCCCACCCCGCGTCCGCCCTCGTTAACCTCAGGCAAGTTAACGCTAAGCTTGTCCCGTCTGAAAATCGTGTCGGGCCACTAATCCTCACTGAACTATAAAACATGCACAAAAGCCCTTTGTTTACCGTTTTTGTGCTGAATTTGCTGGTTGACAAGGTAGGAGGGGGCCGTTGCCTAAGTCCAGGAGGGCCCGCTGGGAGTCGGGGAACACGGCTGACACCGCACGCCGGAGCCGGCTGCGATCTGAGAGAGTGCCAGTAATGAATTTCTAATATGGGCCATATTTATCTATTTTATTTATGTATTTTAATCACCATAGCAGCCACATACAGTACATACTTGCGCCGAGTTCCATGTGCTGATCCGTACCACCAATTACAGCAACATGCACGGGGGCTCAGCTGATGGTTTTGTTGAAAAGAACTTTGCAATTACTTGTTAATACAGCCAATTTCTGGCACGTAGTTTAGGATTGACCGACACAGGTTTACCCAGCATGTGTATACTCTGCCGTTCCCCGAACACGTGCGGTTTTTATACAGATAGCCCTATAAAAATGGGAAATAGACAAATCACAGCTGTAGATCCTTCTCAAGTTTTTGACCAACTTCAGACGATTTATCGAGACTTCAGCGAGACATGAAGGGTGAAATCAAAGCCTGCCTTTGAATGGCAAGCAAAACCGATGATAGCTACAGCACTTTTCCAGGAACAGCAGGAATTCACTGGGAGAGGCAATAAATAGGTGCCCATGGAGAAGAGCAGCCATGCTTGTCCCCTGGGTGCTGGCCATCATGAGATGTTGGCAGCAGCAACATGCTCGCTGCCAGAGAGCTGGGGAGGGACTGGAAGCCTTCGCTTCCATTCAGGACCCCCCAAGGAGATGTTTCGACACCTCATTATCCCAACCCTATAGGGTACAAAGACAGCCTGGATGGCTCTGATGGGAGAGAGAAGAGACTTCCCAGCACCTCCTCCGTCTCAGGACCACCAGACAGAACGCAAGAATCTAATACAGCAAGTGCTTATGTAGTTCTGCAGGTGCAAATGTTGCTCTTCCTTTGGAAAATGCAGCCTTCTAAAAGCGATTTGATTATTTTCTCATCACATGGAAATGGAAATGACCCACACACTTAAAGAGTGACCTGGAGAACACCCCCATGACCAAAAGGGACCGTTATTTTTAGTTTTAAGCATTTTTAAAGCATGAAAGCATGTTCTGATCAAACTATGAAAATAACTGAGGCTGCATTGAAATAATAATAAGGTTTTGGGCCGATTTTAATCAGTCCAGTTTTGAACTCTTCATACAGAACAGTCACAAAATTATAGTTGAAGATGTAATTAAAGAACAGTAATTTACAATTTAAAAAAAAAAAAAAGCAAAGTTGTGATTCATAAGAGAAGACGGCGCCGTGTGAATTTTGGGGCATATCCACAGACCCAAGATTCACCTCCCTTTCCACAGTTGTCAAGATCTGTTCCATGTTTTGCCTCCCCCCTGCACAGATCCTTTGCAGAAATGACAGCACCTTCACAGCGCGGGAATCACAGCACTCACTCCCACAGCGATCACCCAGCCTGTTTTGCACCGCTCTCCGAGCTAAATTTATCCTTATGCAGAGGAACTCATTGAAGTCTTTGCTTAAAATTTCAAACACGGCAGGCTTAGGTGCGACCTAGGCAATGCAAATCACTTGTACCGACGTTCTCAAGCTCAGATGATATTCCTCCCCATTACTCTCTCAGCAGAAAATATAAATATTGTCTTTAAAGCAGAGTGCAGGGTATTTTTTGTTCCTAGTGATGCATTTTTTCAGAAGCTAAGTGGTATGAGTTTCCACAGCATCTACTGTTAACGGAATGTGTTCTTTTTCAAACACACAACACAGAACAAAAAGTATCATGTGTTTTCTTATTCAGAAGAGGTTTTGACCAAGCACAGATATCCTAGCAGCCATGCCACAAGGCAAGTCTTGTCCAAGTTTTTCAGCTGTGCCAATGTCATTAAAGCAGATCCCCTGCACAGGGACGCAGTCCTTCAGGCTTGTCCCTGAGAGTATGGAGGTCTGGAAGAATCCCGTCTTGCTTTGCTGAGTTGGACACAACAAAATAGAATGACTGGGAACCTACTTCTCACATTTCTACTAGTCGTGATAGTCTCACATCACCAGGAGTACTTCATCCTCAACAACAAATCACGTCTTCGCCATAGCCAAGAGTTCCTAATAGTTCACGCCAATTGTCCTTACAGCGATATATGTTGGAAAAGAGCTTTTTGTTAACAGTATATAAAGTTTTGTAACAGTCAGCAAAGGTGGAAGGACAAACATTTTGTTTTAACCTCACCTATCTAAATCTTTATGAAGGGGAAGATCTGTGTTTCTACAAAACAAGTTGAATGGCTATTCCAAAAATGCTAAAATTCAACAATAAAAGGGCAAATATCGGGGTCTGCTAAACACCTGGGTAGCCCATCTGGGGCGAAACATAATACTTGTGTCTGCACTGCTGGAAAGAGTGTTGCCATCCCTTCCAAATGAACATGATCTGACACTTCTTGAATACTGTAAAGCTCCAAGGTATCTCCTTTCTCATTTACACCAGCGGTTCGCGCTCGCAGTAGTGAATTCATTCAGCTCAGTATATTTAGTTTGCTCCATCTCAAACTGACAGCTTTCTCTGTAATGTACCTATTCTGGCTCAAAAATGGAACATAATTGAGCATACCACTGGGGAAGGTACATTTTCCCTCGTCTATGGGAAGGATGAGTGATGCAGAAGACTAATTATTAAATGAAAAAAAAGGGTTATCAATCCCTAGGCAGGCATAAGGAATCCTTATGTTTTACTTAAGAAGGAATTCCTTAACAAAAAAAAGCTATCAAAACCCCTAAAAAACCTCATACCTCTTTAGCAACAAGTCGTCATTAGCTTCAGCCCCAGAGTTCAACAGGATGTGTAGCCAGAGAGAATTAATGTCCTGGTACATATCCTCTACTTTCAAACTCTCTGTGTTCTTCCATTCAATTAAAAGAAAAAAATGATACCTCAGCAAATTCCTATTCATTAATTTCTTATTTAAGAAAACTAGTATCACTGTACTCTGTTCTTCTAAGACCTTTTTAAAAAAATATTTAAATATTCCAGAATGTATTTCATACGTGCATCTATTTAAATACTCAATGGCACGTGCACACATATGCAGGAACACGCAATTGTCAATTTGTGATGAACAAGACCCAAAAGGAGACATTCGAGAAAACGATTTGCTTTACAATAGGAGAAATGGTTTGGGAGACAGAGAATTGGACCCTCAGTTTGGTTGTGAGGAGAGAGCCATCTTAATGCAGAGTAAGGAATGGATGTGATGGACATCACGGATTTTTGCATCTGACTTTATGTCCTGGGATAACCAGAGGTAGGTGACTGAGACGATGACAATCACTTCCTGTGAAATCATTATTCTTGTAAATACATATATAATTTCCATGAATAGACCTTTGAACACCTGTATGCAGCATCTGAACCTGTTTAAAGAAACAAGTTCAGTTCCCACCAAACAGCCTGTTCTCAGAAGTTCACTCTGAAGGAGAAAGGTAAAGAAATAAGGGTTGTAAGAGTTGGCATAAACGACACAATCTAGCGTGCCTCCAGGTCCGCCTGCTGCTCTCCCAGCTACAATGGCCAAGTGCAGGTAGTTCTGTCTCATTAAACATGACTGGTAGGAAGAAGTAATTGGAATACATTACTTGGCAGTTTGAAATGGTCTCCTGAAAGTCCCTTAAGAAAATCCCATCCACATTTTCAGCATTTTGAAAGTCTCTGAAATTAAAGTGCAATCCGTTCCCAAATCCTATTTATTTAGCAACGCTTCACATGCTTTCTGTTCTGGGGAGCTCCCTGATGACTCCCAGTCTCTGATACCAACTCTTCGGCCCTCCAGATTTATCACATGGTCCTGGAATGCTGCAATGACATCTGGTTTTTATAGCGTCAGGTGTGCCCTCATTATGCTTTTGTGAGGCAGAGCAGAAAATTGAAAAACAATTATGATTTAAGACCCTAAATTAAAACCTGTCGACTCTTTAGTAAAAATACTCCATAAAACCTGTTGGTATTTCAACAAACCACACTGAAAAATATCACCGTAAAAGCGGCACAAAACAAGGTGTTGGTGGTGTTTGCTTATTTTGGAATTAAGGCACCTAGCAAGTTATCCGAAAATAAAATTGTATTAATCTACATTTCAATAATAAGTAGCTTACACATATTTATAAAGTAAATACTATAGTTTACGTGGATTGAATTTACAGCTCATGTTAGTTTCAAAGGCAGGCTTTACACGCAGAAGTTACATTTTACACCTTTGATAAACCAAATATAAACACAACAGAAAATGGCAGTTGCCCACATCATTTTAAAGTATAAAATAGAGCGGATAATTACAGATGGAATAACATGTGAAATACAAGAAAGCATGGACCAACCCACCAACAGGGGCATTAAGTTTATCTCATACCTTTTCTGTTATCGTGTATTTTTGCCGGGATCAAAAGAAAGGAAAGTTTTAAGGTAGGAAGAGCAGAAACTTCTTCATTGCACACAGGGCAGCACTGGAGATGGGCAGCAGAAATGCAGAGTGTCCAGGTGAATGTCGGAATTAGTAGCGAAAGAAAAGTCAACTTTTCCATACAGTATATGGGATAATGGCTAGAGTGGGAACAGACTGCAAAGCTTCGAAAGTGAAGTAGTTTACGCTTGGCAGAAGAAAAGGAGCACAAAGGGAGAGAGAGATTAGTAGCAAATGGAAGATCCATCTCAAGGAAAATTCTGATCATCAAGAATTTATTTTTTTTAAATTTAACTAGTCTGGAAAAAAAGCCAAAATGTTAGAATTCTTTTTTGAACGGCAACAGAAAAGCTTGATATTTCTTTTTGCTTGCAAACAATACAACATACTTTGAAAGAGAAAAACCAAACTAAAATCAAAGTTAAAATGATTCTACCTTAACATGAGCCATTCCAGTATTACGAGTGTGAAATGAGAAAGCAGACATCGTACTTCTCTGTTGAAGATTAAAGTCAAGATGTCTCCTAAAACACGTTAAATAAAATTGCAATCTCCAAAAAAAAAAAAAAAAAAATCGAGTTTGACAAGGATTTTCTCATTTTTTTCCTTTTTAAAGCTTTCTTTAGAAGTGAGTACTTTCCCTTGGAATATTGGGAGCTAAAACCATGCTGGAAGGTGCAAGGGTAGCAATGGAGCGCTGACCTCCTGCCAGCGACGCAGGCAGCGCGGCCACTGAAATGGGACGTCAGGGCCACCGGGGAACGGCAGGAGAAGCCAGGAAGGTCACCACCTACTTTTCTTTCAAGATAGCAAAGACAAAAACACTGTACTTCCTGCATAGGATTCTTCCAGGTTCTCTGAATGAATTCTTAATTTATTTAATGCTTTCAGAAAATCTCTCACTCACCCTTAAAAACTTCTATTAATTGACTCAAAAAATTCCAAAGCCCTTTGGAAGCACTGCCTTCTCTCCTCCTGTACATGGCCAACCCCGCGTCCAGTAACAGTAAGAGGTGCAAATTCACGACAAATTCCAACTTTCAAGATATAAACAGGAGCATGATTCATACTTTTCCTGGCTTTGAAAATGTTTACAACATACTTTTTTTTTTTTGGTACCTCTACACCCAGATCTTGCTATGATTAGACTGGGGATACAACTGGAAATGAAAGATAATGATTTGCTTCATCAAGCGCTCTTGACAGCTTTCATGACAGGAAGTATGCTTCGTGTTGGCCGTTTTAAGGCAAACTTTGCTACTTGCCCAGAGTAACAGAAATTTAAACTAATTGTGGAACTTCTCTGCTTAAAAATTCCTAACTTTCAGACTTGTGTTCAGCACAACAATATATCACAGAACTGTATTTCCTCCTTTCCTACAGCACATATTCATTTTTACATACATAAAATAAAAAATGGCCATAGTTCCTAAAGCCTCCAACTGGATAAACATTCCCAAACTCTTGGTTTGTGTACATTTTTGCACATCAGCACATTGTTTCTGCCCCACTCAGCGCCTTGAGAAGGGCCCGGTGCAGGGCACAGAGTTGCCGCCCAACGCTCCCCGCGTCCCACCCAGGGCTCCCCGTCCCCACAGGGAAATACGGCAACACGGCCCAAGGCCCCGTCCTGCTCGGCAAAACATACACCATGGAGAGTTCTTCACCGGGGTGGAAACAGAATCATAGAAAAGTTAGAGTTGGAAGGGGTCTTAAAGCCCACCCAGTGCCCCCCCTGCCCTGGGCAGGGACACCTCCCACCAGCCCAGGCTGCTCCAAGCCCCGTCCAACCTGGCCTTGACCCCCTCCAGGGATGGGGCAGCCACAGCTGCTCTGGGCAACCTGGGCCAGGGGCTCACCGCCCTCACAGCCAAGAATTTCTTCCAATATCTCATCTAAATCTCCCCTCTTTCAGTTTAAAACCCTTCCCCCTCATCCCATGGCTCCCCTCCCTGACCCAGAGTCCCTCCCCAGCTTTCCTGAAGCCCCTTGAGGGACTGGAAGGGGCTCTAAGCTCTCCCCGGAGCCTTCTCTTCTCCAGGCTGAACCCCCCCAGCTCTCTCAGCCTGTCCTCCCAGCAGAGGGGCTCCAGCCCTCCCAGCATCTCCGGGGCCTCCTCCGGCCCCGCTCCAACAGCTCCGTCTCCTTCTGCTGTTGGTGCCCCAGCGCTGGAGGCAGCACTGCAGGGGGGTCTCCCCCGAGCGGAGCAGAGGGGCAGAATCCCCCCCTGGCCCTGCTGCCCACGCTGCTGGGGATGCAGATGATGCAAATGCCACTCAGAGATCAACAATAACAAATAATAAAAGAACCTTAAGGAGTTAGCCATGATGCTGTTCAGTCCTCAAAGGTGATACAGCTCCTCTCTCATTCTAGATTTGTCACCTCAACATTTATATAATTTGATGAAGTACTTGATATCTTAAATCTGCCATACGTTATGAACAATCAGAAGAGAAAATCTGAAATAAATACATGAAACCATGTGGACAATATTCCAGCGTTTTCCGCAGACAGAAAATCTAATGATTAGCTGTATGATTCAATTCTAGCTGCAGTCAGACCTTCTAAATTTCAGCTGTTTTTAAGCATGAGCAGAGCCTTCCCTTACTCCCCTGGCTAGACTGGGCTTGGCCAAGGGCGAGATATGGTGGGTAGCAGATTTTACAGATTCATTTATCTAATGACTAATCTGAGATACAATTTCATAATTACTTTGAAGATTCCCGCTGCTCTAAAGCGGCCAACGGACTTATTCTGATGACCAGCCCAAAGAAGAACGGTGATATATACTGGAGAATTCAAACGGCACGCAAAACAGAGAGAAAAAAATAAACTCTGCATACGAGGCCCTCACGGGCACACTATATAGAATGTTCTCACGTTGACAGCTTTATAACTCTAAATGGTTTTGCAAATGAAATCCAAACAAAAGACCAGAGATGTATTCTAAATCACCCAGCAACTGCTGCTTAGAAAAACCAGCAGCCACTGACTCCAGCAAACAGCAAGAGTTGCTTTAAGTAAGCTTAATGAATGGGAAAAAGGTCAGGACTTTTTGTTGTTCTTCTTCAGCTTTATTTTTCTGTATTCTTGAATCTATACGCATAATGATTGAGTCCACCCTGACAAACCTTGTATAACCGACTATCAATCACATCAACTTTTTATATGTTGAGAGCAGTCAGATAGGGAGTGATAAAAGGAGTTCAGGCAGAGGGCATATGTTAAGCAGCTGTGAGGCCGTTTAAGCTGTCTATGCGCCTAAAAGCTTAATGTCATTACACAGAGCTCCGATTTCTTCCTCTCCTGCCTTACGCTAGAATATCCACATTATATATAATAGAAATTATTAACTTACTGGAAGAAATATAGTCACACGGTGACTGCAGCAGTACAAACAATACGCTTATAAATTAGATGTTATATATTTTGCTTACAGTGAAAGATGACACAACCAAATACTTCTGGTTAGGCTCTAATGAAAGCTTTGCTTATGAATAAAAGAATCTCAGGTAATAGTTTCAGGAACAATTTAAAGCCGCGTAAGTTAGTACTGCTGCCAAAGGACACATTCTCCATTTTCTCCCACCTCTTCCTGGGGTTGGCATAAGTGTTTGTACAGTCTTGTAAACTCATCTGGGTTAAAATCACCTCGCTATTCCCCCCGCAAAGGTTGCTGTAAAACCAAATCAGCTCCTTAATTCCATTCACTGTGAATATTTCCGACAGCAAAAAGCGGAGGTGATAGAAAGGTGGAAGCAAGTGGCTCTGCAGCTTTTGAGATCCCATTTTTTGCAGCCTCTGGCTGAAGATACCATTCCTTAAAATAAATACAAGTGTTAAATATGCAATGGAATAAATATAAGTGTAAAATACGTAATGTTGCTATGTGTATTCTGCCTTCTAAGTACAGGGATTATGAACTCCAGCTTGCCAACTCTCAAATTATCACACATCTTTTGGTATTTGCTGCTTTTTAGGAGTGCCACCCACTGCACACGTTTGGGCTTTCAATTATTTCCCTCTAATTTCTAAATGACAGTAGAGGCCTCGTAAAGGCAGAAAACGTGATTTTTGCTTCCAAGGGCCTGAACTGGGGCAGCTCCCCCCGAAGGTTTCAGTAAAAAGGAACAAGAAACTGAAGGGAGTCAGGAGAATTCATGTTTATGTGCAGGAGGGAGCAGAAGGAGAAATGAAAGTACCAGAGCCGGAGTCTCTGGTGGGTGCACAGGAGGATGCTGCGGGGCAGCAGGGGACCCTGCAAATAGATGGGGTAACACCAAGAGCAAAACAGGGCTGACGGATGTGTTAAACCATGTGAAATACCCCAAAGGGAGAGTGCAGTGGAAGAAAGGGAAACAAAGGCCAAAGTGAGAAAAGTGGAGGACACAAAACCCTTGAGCACATCAGTAATGTCACTGGAAGAGCTGGCCGTCTTCTACGTTTAGAGAGATGGCCAAGATCTCCCCAGACAAAGCACAGGACAGAGCAGGCAGAGAAACCCCTCCAGAGGGAGAGCAGGCAGCGCTCCCTGCTCGTTCCTCAGGCGTGGATGCTTAACGCCGAGTGCAGACCCTGAGAACATCACCCAGAAGGCAGCGACCATCCCTCAAAGTTAAGCAAACCAGAAAGCAAACAACAGCGAGGCGGTATTTTTAAATGCACGATTTACAATTTGTGATTTACCCCAAGACTGGCAGTATTTTATACTTCGTATTTTCATTATTCAAAATGTGTCAGGCAAGAATCAGTCAATCAGGAATCCAAGAGAACCATTTTCCTTCTACACAAGAGGGTGACGTTTGCAATAGGACAACATGGACCCAATACCTTCATAAGAACAACCTTTTTGAAAAAGCTGTTTTTCTTGCAGACACAAGCAAGTAAATTAAAAAAAAACCCCAAATTTCAATAACCAATTTATAGATTTTTATGGCATACAGAATTCACATTTTCAGAATACTGAAAGTATTGGTATAAAGGAGGAGTCCCTCTCTGTTGTTCTTCTTTGGAGGTGAGCTATTTGTTCAATTATTTTCCCCCTTTAGACGATGCTCTCTGGCTGCTACCGCTGTTACTCCTTGTATGGCCGTGTTTAACTGTTCAGCACATACACTGACTTCCTCCCCATCCGAAATTCCAAAGCACAGCCAGGGAACAGACAGCCGGGGGAAGAGACTCAATCGGAGCTGTCAGCTTTTCCAGCCTTCTCAAGTTATAACTGCGGGGAGAAGATGCTGGGTAGCTTCCCGCGTTTTCAAATGAGCGAGAAAATCCCCTTCACTTACTATCAGTGGTCAACAAACACAGCAGAAGCAATTTTTTTGCTTTTGTTGCAAAAATTCATGGCATTGCTTGCTAATTCTGGGATGAGTAATGGTACAGGTCAATTATTAAACTGCTCCAATAGTTTAACAGATGATGCCTGAGTCCAAAATAATATTTCACTCTTATTACTTAGCTAAGACCAGGCTGGACGGGGCTTGGAGCAACCTGGGCTGGTGGGAGGTGTCCCTGCCCAGGGCAGGGGGTGGAACGAGATGATCTTTAAGGTCCCTTCTAACCCAAACCATTCTATGATTCTATGATAATTAAGTAAACACGTGCTACCATCCAATAATAACCCATACCCGTAACTTCATGAAGATAACTAATCTAGTAAAGAAAATAAATTATCTTCACATCTAATATAATTGCAAGTGTATGACCAGATGTGGTCCAGGCGGTTAGAGATAGAGAAGCTGCATTGCCACCCTCTGTCCTACCCTTTCCGTTTCCTCTTGGAGTCGCACCACGTCTGAAGACATCATTAACTTCCGCAATTACTCAAAGCAAGCGGCAGCACCCTGTTAAAAGTTAAACTCCAACAACCTTTGTCAAAAGGCTGATGATTATGTCACCAGAGCAGCGAATAACCGCCGAGGTCCGTAACCCGGTGGGGGATACACCCTGTGACGTGCCGTACAGCCAGAACGGAGCAATCCTAAGTAGCAATTGAGAACTTGAAAACTTATTGCAAAGCCTTTAATTTGGTCTACTTAAAACTCTTAGTCATAGGAAGCGTGCAAAATGTCCTTTACATGCCTATGTGTCTGAGTACACTCCTGTTATTAGCTACTTAGCAGAAAATCTTACACTAACAGTGCGAAAAAGGAGTTCCCAGCTTCTACTGCAAGAGCAGGAAGAGGAATGGTATCTAATAGTCATGATTTAAATACCAGCCACTGAGATAGACAGTAATTAGACATCTAAATCAAACACCCCTCAAAAAAAAAGGCGAATTTCCACCTGGGACTGTTGTTATGTAGTGTCAGGACAGAAGACTGCTCTGCCTTCTGAACCCACCCACTCAGAAACACGTTTATCTCAAAATCAATTTGATGTTCCACTATCAAGTTATCTTTTCGCCAAAGATATAGAGCTAATATAAAAGTAACCCCAGTGAAACAGTGTGTCTACAGCAGAAGTAATAACTCAAATCTGACACGCTGGTGTGCCTTTCTCATCAGCAAAAGGGGAAAAGAAAATGAGTATAAATTTCCATAGTTTAGTTGTTTTATGCAGAACTTAAAAAACTATTGCAAAATCAGTAAGCAAGCTAGCTTAGTAGTTTTATTCACCTTTGCTGTAAAATTGCTCCATCTTACAATGTTGCTTTCTCATTTGAATGTTACATACAGGTATACTGATATCACTCAATACACATGGACAAAGCAAACACTGTAATTTTAACTATTCTTTATATTTCCAGTTCCTTCAGAAAAAGATTTCCACATTACCAGCATTAGACAGCTCCACAATTTAACTGGTCTTTCCCTAGTGAAACTATTCCAATTTAAACATACAACTGCGCTATTTTAACGTGACTGCACACAACAGGAAGAATTTCCACATTGCAAAAACGTTTGTCTGGCTAATTCTCATCAGAAGGGTCTTTTATTTTGACCAAAGTACTTGGGGTCATTGGTACAGAAGTAACGACACTGAAAAGTGTTCCAGTACAAAATGTCTATTTCTTCAAACATGAGGTTAATTTGTTTTCTAAATCTAAACCAATATTTGATGAGTTGAACCAATATTTGAAATGCATTTGGCTAGTTATCTATTTAGAAAGAGAACAAATTTATCTAATAGGACTTTTTCCCCCCTTCGGTCACCACAGAACAAAATTCACAAGATTTTCAGATATTTTTTTTTTTTACCTGGTCTCGAATCAGACCCTTCTTAACAGGTTATCGGGGCACTGGTGGGAAATGGGAAACGCTTTAGGAATAGGAGTGTTTTAATGAGAAAGAACAAATACACTGTAAGGACTGATAGGGCAAAACACTCTTCATCTACTACCTAATGAGCGGAGCTAGTTTACATCCTAATTTTTGCAACTAATAATATGTCCCTCAGGTGCGCCAGAAGCTTTATAAAGTGCAGGCGTGCACTACTGCTGGCTGAATTTTGCAGCAGGTGACACCTCCCCGTACAGCAGCGGAATAGGTCACTGTGCCATTTAGGTGACAGGAATAAACATTTGACGGTAGAAACATTCGTATTAAAATCTATGCAGAATTTATGACAGGCTGAAAAAGACAAAGCCTAAAGAAGCGAAAAGCGTAACCATCGCAAGGTTTATCTTCAGTTTAAAACTGGAAGTATGATCAAAAGACTGGAAAAGAGTTGTTATTGGCAAATGAATAATTAACCTGGAATGCCTCCCTAAACTGTTCAGCCTATAAATTTACCAGAAATAAAAGCAGAAAAATAACTTTCTAATACAGTTCCTCTTACAAGTGATTGTTAAGTTTTTTTTAGCATTTTTATCTATGCAAAGAGTAGATCTACTGCCAAACTGGTTGTTTATCTTTCCTTTTAAATAAAAAAACTGCTTTAAATCCCACATGGAGAGGTGTCAGAAACACAACCCATATAAGAGAGCACGCGGACTTCTAAAGGCTTCTGAAATCCTTCACCCATAATAAAAGCCTTAAAACTTTCACTACTTTCTTTTTAGCTTTTTAGAACAAGGTTTGTGTGTGAAGTCCAGTCCAATTAGGCTTAATGTTCCTGGTACTGTAACAATTTAAAATATTAATAATTTTCATAATTCTGTCCAAAAACTTTTAAGTGGTCGGTGTTCCTTCCAAAGTGACGCAGCTACAACAGGACACCAACTGCACTTCAGAAGTCCCACGGAGGGAGACGCCGTTTGTGAATTCTGCTTTAGCATATGTTCAGTACATAAAGTTATTTAAGTGCTGTACAATAAATAATGCAGCAACACAGGCTTTCAACGCATTTGGAAGTAAAGTCATAAAAACAGTCTTGTTTTGGCCAAAGTGCAAAAATTCACAGGCAACAAATGTTGCAAATAGGAAGCCGCAAAATCCACTACAAAGATAGAAAGTTTTGTCACATTTTTGTGGTTCCTTCTCCAGACTGATAGTCAGAATTAAAAAAAACTAGACCAGAAAATACCTAACTTGCTTGGTTAGCAGGGTCTTTTGGAGCCGTATCTCCATCTCACACACGTGTCTCCGTGACAGACAGAACCACCAGGAATAAGCCCCAGTAGCACTTTGGTACCTTCGTTAGTACCGAACCCAGGGCACGAAGGGCTGCACAATAATTAGAGGAAAGTGGATTTATGGTATCGCTACAGGCAATGCGTTTAAAAAGCTGTAGTGGCTCCACAGTAATTAATAACTTCTTGGGATAATTGTTCACAGAGTATTTGGCTTGTGGTGACTCTCAGGCAGCGATCTTGCAGAAATGAGTAATTAGAAACTATTACAATAAAACTAAGACAGCTTTGCCAGAATTATTGGACAAAGCACCATCCTTCAGGAAGAAATGACGGGTGAAGGTGTATGCTGCACTCCCACCAGTTCTTCTGGAAACTCTTAGCTGGGGATACCTTGGGCAAAGCTGCAAATGTGCGTTGAGTGCTGGTGGGGACACTCTGCTCCACACACACGTGCCCGGTTGGTTCTGCGGTTGCGTGGTTGTTCAATGTCCATGTCCAGCAGGGCAGGTACCACTGAGGGTGGGAGGTTCTCCACGGAGGAACATGGCTTCTGGTACATGACGTAGCACAGGGCTTCTTGGTGTCTTCTCTCACAAAGAGCAGTACTGTCGTGTTTCGGCAGCACCGAGTATCGCCATACTGGTTGGTTTGATGCTGGCATTTTGTACAACGCCTGGATGATTTGGGGAGCTGTTAGCATGAGATGTCAGTAGGATGGATGGCTTAGGCTTCCCAGCTTTGTCTACTCAAGATCAGTGCTCCTTTCTTCTCAGTTTTTGAGTGAAGGGAATTGAGGAGGGGGAAGAAGTAAAAATACATCTAGGGAAAACTTGTCATAATAATTCAGTTTTGAGCGCTCATACAGCTCACATGGCTGACACAGCATCACTCACAGTTGTGAGTAATTAAAAACTGTAACTCAACAGATAAAAAGTGTTTGTAGGCAAAACCACAATCAGCTCCTCCCTTCCAGTTTGTAAAACTGTCTCGTAAGGTCTGAACTTCTATATTTGCGCATATTCTATCTAAAGGCATCTCAGTTCAAATGGGTTCCTCCTTGCTCCCTGATTAAAGATAACATATCAGACCAGAAAGAAATGAGTCTCTGCAGAGCTGTAGAATCATCGCATGTTCAGCACGGAATCACTACAGAACCCTTTGACAGGATTGTTATTGAAATGCTACGTCTAAGGCAGACACCAAACTAACCCAACCTCAGCGTGCTGCGCCCAACAACTGCCACACACGGAACAGAATCACAGAATCACGGAATGGTTTGGGTTGGAAGGGCCCTTAAAGATCATCTAGTTCCCCCCCCCTGCCCTGGGCAGGGACCCCTCCCACCAGCCCAGGTTGCTCCAAGCCCCGTCCAACCTGGCCTTGAACCCCTCCAGGGATGGGGCAGCCACAGCTTCTCTGGGCAACCTGGGCCAGGGCCTCACCGCCCTCACAGCCAAGAATTTCTGCCTCAGATCTCATCTAAATCTCCCCTCTTTCAGTTTAAACCCCTTCCCCCTCATCCCATGGCTCTCCTCCCTGACCCAGAGTCCTTCCCCAGCTTTCCTGGCGCCCCTTGAGGGACTGGAAGGGGCTCCAAGGTCTCCCCGGAGCCTTCTCTTCTCCAGGCTGAACCCCCCCAGCTCTCTCAGCCTGTCCTCACAGCAGAGGGGCTCCAGCCTCTGATCATCTCCATGGTCTCCTCTGGCCCCGTTCCAAAAGAGCTCACACGCTCTCCAAAGGGCACTTGCACCCCGGGCGCCAGCTTGTCAAATGCTGTTCCAGTCTGGAAGTTCAGAAAGGAGAGGAAACATGAGCATTTTTCTACTTTAAGAAAGAAAGGGAAAACAAAAATCTTTGAATACAACTCTCTTTCTCAGCATCAGTTTCATTATATCAAGTCACCATAAACCCATATATTCCTGGTTACTGAAATACTGGGGGTTAATGCAGGGGGGAAAATGCACTAAGAAAGTCAGAGTTTCTCTCTTTATCTCTCTTATTCTTACAATGTGGATGACATAATGCAATAATTTGAAATTTTTCATTTTCAGTATTATCTCTGATACAGTTTCTTCCTTCTGCTCTCATTTACAGTATAAAACCCCCAAATTGATAAAAATACATTTCTATTTTAATCTTTTTGGTTTTGCTATATTTTTTCATTACTTTATCAGGCCTTAAATCTTAGGGATTCCCTTGCTCTGCCTGAAAGAAGAAAACTAAAGCGCTGTTATGCACACACGCAAAAAGAACGTTCAATATTCAATCCTTTTAGCTGCAAAATCAAATGCACCCAATGGAACACAGAAAGGCACCAGCATCAGGCATACACTTCAGACACATTACACAAGTGATCAAAGAAAAAAGGGAAGAAATCTAAAGTAAAGCTACTTGCCTAACAGACTGCATAAACCGTTGAGTCTTTTGAGTGGGATAAATATGTTTCAGACTGTGCCACTGATGTGACGTTTTAATGGTGTGAGAACGATAAACAAAACTTCCTAAGGATAGATAACAAACTATGAAGTCTGCTGTAACATTTAAAGGACCAAACAAACAAATATACATCTTTCTTTTCCTGCCAAGAGTGGACATCACACCAGTGCTGGTGACGGATGCTACAGGGTTGGGAATGTTGTCGCTTCTCCTGGACAATGAAACAAAACCACAGAAACCAGTGGGGGAAGCAGCCAAGTTTCACCACCCTCTTTGGGCATCACAGTCCTATAAATACCCCCACAGCATCTAAACAAGGCTACGACCGTCATTCCCCTTGTAGGAAAATGATTAGTTGTACTACGCTAATAATACACTCCGAAACCCCACGGAATCAGAATCCATTTCCATGTAGTAATAGCAGAATGTGATTCCGCACTTCAGTAATAACATACTGCTGTAAATGTGCAGCAAAGATGCGTGCAGCGAAGGCTGGGTAATGCAGAGCCAGAGAATTATGCCCAATCCAGTGACCAGGGAGGGCAGGGGAGGAGGACACGGGAGGACACGGGAGCTACCATGGCTTACGCTGATAAAGGAGCTGGCTGGAACGACTCCCCGCAGGAGCTCATTACCTACTGGGAGCACGATGCTAGCGCAGAAGTGCTTAAAATGAAAGCCGGCAACAGAGAGTCCTGTTACTTTACTTGACTTGGAGGAAAAAAAAAAAAAAATATCATTTACACTGAAAGCTTTGTCTTCATTCATACCACGCAGAGTACAATATACAATATGTTATCACAAGAAAAGCACATCGCAAGAAAAAACTCTTCATTTCATTTAATTTAAAAAGGGACAGAACTGGGCCAATTTGATATACCATCATGACTCTGCTTTGTTTATCAACAAATGCCACGTACTACTGCCTATAATTCAATTTTAGGAGTATATTATCTAGCAGTTTTATAATCCAGATCATTTTTACTACTGGAAATGATATAAACTTGGACAAGGATAACATTCAACATTATCAAATGGGAGGCATCAGAGTTATGATTTCTAGGCACAAGTGGTAATTGGATTGGAAGGCAAAGTTCAAGAAAACAGTAATACTCTTGTGTATTAACAGAAGGCCTGTTCTGCTCCGTAGTGCACTACCCAAGGCCATTTCCTTCCTTAATATTAAAATTCTAATCAGCCTTCGTTTCATCTACAGAAATTTATGACCTAGTCCAAGTTCTGCGTGTAGCTTTAGAAACAAACAGGCTTGGAATATGAGACCCAGCATGTTATAAATTCTTAATTCAACTATAAAAATCTGTAGATGCCCAAGCGGAGAATGTTTAAAACATGCCGAGTTCCACGCTGTGCAACACGGTGAATTATTGCGAGAAACACTGCAAACGTCTTGGTCCCTGAATGCAGCTGTATTAATTACAGATTTGATGTTAAGATCCTAGATATTGAACACTGAGGAAATTGGGCCCACTGTAGATGAAATGAGAATGGATAACTACAACCACAAAAAGGAATTCTTTACCCATTTGAGTTAAGCAGTGCTCTCCAAACTGCGGGGCGCTCGCTACAAGCAGTATGTGTCTTGTAAGCGCTGCCAGAAAACTGAGCACCTTCTCCCAAGCGCTGCTGTTCAAGCCGGTGCCTTTGGCAGGAACTCTGTTTGAGGACTTGCAGAATACTGAAAAATAAGCTGTTGCTTCTAAACAGAAGAAATAGTTAGCTCACTCAAACCCTTAACTGGTTTTTTCTTTCTCTCCCAAAGAGACACTTACCTCTGACTTGAATATCATATCTCAAAATTAAGCCAACAGCAAAGAAAAGGAAAGGGAAGTCTGGAGAATGGAACGAAAGCGTGTTTACTCTGCAAGGTAAATCAGGGAAATGGCCAGAAGGGCAGAATTATAAATCTAAATGCTTAAGTCTCCAAACAGAACATTAAAACATCAAGCTCAGGCTTCCAAGAGCACTAACAAACCCTGAAGAGCACAGGTCTGACAGCCTGCGTCTAGTCTTCCTGCCTCCACGCAGCTCGGGAGGAGGTATTTACGGCAAAAGAAATGGGTGGGCTACTGAGAACTGTGATGTGGCAACATCAGCCCCACCACTTCCTCTGCCTTGCAAAATCTTTTCCATCGGAACACCACCTTCCGCCCAACCCCAGCTTCTCCATTCATGAGCTCAGCGCCCTTTCTCCTGCCTTCCTTCTACAACCCTCACCTTGGTAATGCCGATTACTAGTAAAAGACACAAAAATGGCTTCTCCTGTTCCGTCTGCCAGTGTCCCTGGGCCACAGTGTTGCCTCCAGACACCAAACCCAGCTTTTAAATGCGGAATAGCCGCACTGTCTTACACCAAGCGCAGAACCAGTATACTACTGCGTTACACTGGGAGAGAGGGGAAATGGGAGGAGGAAGAAAAACCTGGCTCGGTCCATGCAGTTTGGCAGCGAGTAGAATTGCGTAAATCCATCAGGCAAAATTGTATCTTAATTGTAAGGTCATTTTCAGTATTTGAATGCAATTTCCTCAATACTTTTCCAATCCGTAAGATCCGCCTGACAATGAGAAGCAACTCCGCAGACGCCCTGAGACCGATCTGCCTGCATCTTTGGATTTTTATCCCAATAAAAAATCTTGATTTGCTGAACGCAGCCCAGCACACACGTATCCAGTACCAGCAGGTGCTGCGGGGGGCTGCGTGTATTCCCGACAGCAGCAGCACGGCACTGATGGACCAACAGCCCCAAAATATCTCTGGGAAAGTGTCCCAGCCCCCCGACTTTCCATTTAGTCTCTCTGGGCATTTATGAATAAATAAGTAAGAAAATTTACAAGATACCACTGTGAACTGGCAATTCTAAAAAGTGAAAGTAAAGAATGCAGTTAGATTATGAAGTTTCTAAGCTTAATTGCACAAGGTTTCTACAAATTAGAGCTTGTAAAAAGATCTCCCTTTATATAACAAGTAAATGACAAAAACCTGATAGGACACACTGGAGATCTAGAGTGACCTGCAGTGATGGGGTAAACATGCAGCCCCCCCACCTTGGGTGATTTTCTATTTTTTCCGCTATGTCTCAATTACATTTTTTTTAAACAGGCCACAGCCACGGCAAAGACTGTTTTTTCATGGTGGTTTTTTTTTTATTTTTACATTTTTAAAGCATGCCATCAAATATCTTCAGAAAGGATGGGGCACAGCGTTTATTCTGCCTACTTACTCTGGATTAAGTTACTCTTAAAAAAAAAAAAAAAATTAAAAAAACCCAACAAACAATCCCCCGCTCAACTGCTAAGCACATGAATTTCAATGGGAGACAGAAAGCCAAAAAGAGCAGGGAGTTGAGAGGAGCGGACACACATTGTATGTATGAACTTCAAACTGAAAAGTTTAGCGCTATATTAAATTTGTCTTGTCAGGGAAATTAAGATTTCTATAATGCAACAAGTTATGCTAAACTCCGACACTAATACTTGCAGTGACTTTATTTGCGGAGAGCAGACGTAAAGGCTACAAGAGAGTAGTGAAGGCACCAAGTATCTGCCACTACAAATCCCGCATTTGTGCCGATCTGTGCGTACTGTAATCCAGCGTAAAAACATTAATTGAGAAGCACATCAAGTCAGGCTTGTCAGCCCTAATATTTTCTGGTGATTCGAACAAGGCCAGAGAATAAGATAAGCATCTTTACAAATCCAGTTGGCTTTACTTCAAACCCAAGAGCTCGTTCCTAAGCTGCGCAAGGACAGGAGCCCCCGTAAAAATCCCATTCTGAATGCAAAGCCAGCCCAGTTCTGCTCATCATCCTCCCTTCCGAAACCCAGCTGCAGCACCAGCTTTTTGGGAGCTCACTGTACAACATGCAATTATTTTTCTAAGAAATTATTTTTGCACCAGAGCCACGCTTATCTTAAGAACTATCTATCATTCTTTATTTAAGAAAAAAGCTTTTGTGTTTTTTTAAGTTTACGCTAATGAAGTATTTTCATTGGCACTCATGAGTTAAAAATTACTCCAGCTTTCTTTGCAGGTTGTTTTTTTTTTTCTTTTTAAATCACACTGGTAAGCACTCCCAATTTACCAGTGCAAATCAGCTTAATTTGCTGAGGAGCTAAAACTTGGAGCGAACAACAGTATTTTCAAAACAAATACATCAAGTTAAAGCGAGGGCAGTTGTGGTTCATCTGACTCCTATGGCTCCAGATTTCAAATCTAAGCTAAGGAAACAGAGGTTATGACATCCCACAGCTGGGACAAGTCCTGTTCATAAAGCGGCGTTAAATCAAGACCACTTGGCCAGTTCAGGCGGTTGCTTGTGTGGAAGTGAAAGGTCCCATGAGAGCATTAAAAAAAAGAAAGGTTTTGGTGTCCCCGCCAAACCCCCTTCCTTCACCGAGTGCTACCAGTGACGGAGTTACTCCAGAGCAGACGAGCGGGGAAGGCCGCTGCCAAGTCATTCCTACTCACTTATTTACATCCCATCACACACAACGGGAATTAAGCGCTTTGCAAAATACCCGGGCAAGTTAATTACAAAAGCTTTTCCCATGCTAGGCAAATGCCAAGTGACTGAGCCTGGTTAGTTTTCCGACACATCAGTTTGGTGAGTTCTCAGTTCGTTGAGCCCATGCCCTGTCCCACTACGCAAGAGCTTCTGTCCCCTCCCCGGGGGACACGGCGCTGGGGACACACGGCCGGGAGCCTCAGGGACTGCGGTACAGAGCAGGGAGCGGGGCACGGGGAGATAAATGTTATCATTCAGTCTGGGAAACTCAGGACAAAAAGAGAACTGGGTCTGGAAATGTTGTTTTCCAGTAGCATTTTAAGATTTATTCATTGATAACAATACGCATTGATAAAATACCTGAGGGCTCATGTTTTCATTTAGAACAGATGAAAAAAGTTTGGTTTCTAAATTCTGTGAGACAATACTGGTGGCTGAAATAGAGGGACCATTCGCTGCTTCCCCAAACACCTGAATAACCGTGCCTGTAGCTTTTTTTCTTTCTTTTTTTTTTAAGTAGGGAGGAAGCATGAAACAGTAGTACTGATTGGAGTCTTTGACGACACTATCTGGATGCCAATGTCATGCTGTGTAAACATGTGGATCCATTAGACAATTGTTGGAAGCACTGACTTCTAAATTTGATCTAGTGATAGGACTCATGCTGTTTGGAAAAAAAAAATACGGGGTTGCGAAACCACACATGGAAAACGTTTCAGACTTGTTAAAAAACAAAAAGCACAATGTGAACACGGCTGTATTGCATGGCCTGCAGATCTCGGCCTTGGGAGAGTTGTGACGGGCAGAAAAAGAGACCTGAACTCTCAGCTCTCCTGCTGTTCACTAGGGTTATAAAACATATTCCAACCTGAAAGGATAAAAACATTTTCAGAGAGAAAAATTTATATCCACATGCAGAGTATGAAAAATTTTCCTTGCTAAAAGACAACCTGCAAAACTGATTTATATCTGCTTCCACATTTCCAGTGCACGCGGCTGCCTGAACTAAGGACTCACTTATCTCTCTCATTTTTCTTAATTAGAGCACTGCAAAACTTTAGGTTGTGATTCAGAATTCTATATGATTAACACAATACATTATTTATATTTGTTAGACTTTAAAACACAAGCCTCATGAATAAAATCATACATTACATATGACATTTAAGAATGCGCTCGGTTCTTTCAACTATCTAGAAACACTACGCTCATTCTTGTCCACGCTACAACTTCATTTCAGACTGATGAACCAGCTTTTTATTCCGCTCAAGTTGCTTACATTAAAAGACAAAACCCGGTGGGTTCAGCTCCCAGCGAAACTGCAAACCCACTTTAAGGCTGTCGCTAAAAAACCTCGTTATTCACCGTTGGCCTTAGAGCTGGGCAGAGCAGCGTGTGCAGCTCAGTGTTTCAGTTATGATCTTCCTCCAACATTGTTCACTACATAAAAGAAACTGTACTTCAACAACGAGGATCGGAAAGCAAGAAAATCAGATCAGTCCAGAAGAGCGAGGGAGTCCCTCAGGAGGGAGGCAGGCCAGGAGATCCACGTTCTCCGGGGAACCCGGAGCCGGTCAGCAGCAGCGAAGCTTCTCCTGGGCAGCTGCTGGGTGGCCACTGTGGGCAGAACCTTTCTCCAACCCACCCCAAGGGCCCCGTGAGCCCACAACAGCGGTCCCCACAATGCAGATCTCCGTTCTGCACCTTGCCACGTGTATAAATAAGTTTATGCAACTCAGGCAGATGAATTCAATGGCAATCACACGTCTAGTTCTAGTCATACCCCCACACACAGAGGGATGAGGCCACAGCCACCACCACAGCACTCAAGGACTGCGTTGGTCAGGAGAAGCCATCTCCTACGGCCTGTCCCTCCAGGGCTGGAGCTCCAGAGCTGCTCCACAGGAGAGGTATCAGCCAGGCCTTTTCACATCCACCAGTTTAATTACTGAAATCCTCCTTCCCACCTAACACACACAGGAAAAGAGCTCTCCATGTCCATTTTCTGCTGTAACGCTCGGGGCAGCTGTCTTACAAGGTCCTTGAACACAACTTAAATACATATGGAAGTATAAACAGAAAACCTGCTGTTTCTTTGCATGAATTTGTGGCACACTCATTTTTGTGTTTGAGAAGAAAGGCCAGCCAGGGACTGCGACCCTCAGCCAGCCACCACGGCATGGTCTTCAGACCACAAAGCTGGTGTTGGGTGATCTCCACCTGCGTGACGCATCACAAGTCCCTTTCTCTTAAGATCAAGACCACATAATAACAGCAGTTTGCGCTTCTATTTACTGTTCTTCATCAAATTATGAAACTGAAATTGCAAGCAAAATCCCGGTTGCACTGTTTGTTTTTGCTGGGTGCCCCCACGCCAGCCACGGGCCGTGGAACGGGGCAGAGAGGAGCCAAGTGGAGCCGGGGGCTCTGCCCGGACACCCGGGAGCAAAGACCAGAACCGGCACTAGCAGCAGAGAAAAGGGGAAGGAAATATGTGCCCCAGGAAGAGATCAGATCTTTTACAGGCCATTATTGCACTTCTCAATAAAGCTTTAATATAAAAAGAATTAAGTGGCGCAGTCTGCTGTCTTGTTACTTCAAAACTCTGCCATAATTAAGTACCCTTGAATGAGTTAATCTTTCTTTTTAGGGGAAAACTCATCTATTCTTAAAAGTTACCTTGCTCTCCAAATATTACTGTTCAATCATTTATCTAAGCTAAAACATTTAAACCTCTTAAATGCCTATATATATGTGTATATATTTATTCTTTCCTTTTACTGCAACACATAGGGAAATCAGTGCTTTACTTCATTTTTCTTCTCCTCTAGATAAGTTACATCTGCATATTGAAGCACTGATTACAAATTTGGAGCAGTCAGATATATTATACCTTTCTTTTTATAATTTAATATACTTGTTCTCTGTATTTTTCCCCCCACAGTGTGCAAAGGAGCAAATATATACTCAGCAACCAAAGTGAATTAGTGTAACACAGTATGCCAAACCCACTACTTTTTACAATAACAAACCAAACTGACATTTATCATAGTATCATATTACACGACAAGTATTTCATACCGGGACTGTTACGTGTCAGTTTTAACCCACCAGACACGATATTTTCAACGAGGAGAAGGAAGTTATGTTTCTATTTTTAGATAATCTACAGCTTTTATTCAAGATCCTCAATTGACCTCGCGAATGTAACTAAAAGCATCAACACCACTGCGATACGTTAATTCTATCAGCTCTCCAGCTGCAGTCAACTCCGCACACGTGGCCATTCAACACCAAACATCACGAACAATTACATTATAGATTTTCTAATCACGGGATGAAAACTTCGTATGTTGTAAATGCTGCAGAGAGCGTGGTACAGGGAGATGTCAGACAAACAAAATGTGATCTGTATTTATCAGAATTGATTAAATTTTCTTTTGATTTCTTTCGACCACCTACGAACAACTGTTTCACCTTTTCTTTCTTTTCTTTTCTCCTCCCAGTGGCTCAATCTCAGACTGAACATTCTCCTGGGCTGCACCTCACGTAAGTACACCTATAGCAATACACTGTGACTGCTGCTGTATATGTTTGTTTCACTAACGTACAACAGTGCAAATATTTACCAAAATTGGGAATTCTAGACCTGCTGTTTACTTCTGCGAAAAGGCAGTGGGTTACCGAGTCCTCACTGAGGAGTTAGCGAAGGCAAGCAATAGTTACTCCCGTATTGTCCTTCCGCTCAAAGATCACAGACCAGCACCCTAAGTAGTCTCATACAAAGATACAGCCAATTTACTACATCTATATAGGTTTGTGAAATCTGGACTTCATGGAAGTGTCCCATGATCTTGAGGCACTCCAGGGCTCTTTGCCAGGCAGGGCAACCTCTGTCATCCAGAAGAGCTGCAGAAACATACTGGAGGAACATCAGCACTCAGGAGGTTTAATTGGTATTATTTCTGCACACTGCTTGCCAATCCATGTGAAGAAGGAATGGAGGCCGTAACGCCCTCCCCACCACCTCTACCACCGGGCCATCAGGACAGTTAAAACTGCCTGAAAGCCCACAACCCACGGTAATGATCTTCATACACTGACAAGGGCCCATCAAGGAGAAGGGGAAAGGCAAAGCCAACACCTAGTCACGAAATCACAGAATTGTTTGGGTTGGAAGGGACCTTTAAAAGCCATCCAGTCCAACCCCCTGCCATGGGCAGGGACATCTTCAACTAGATGAGGTTGCTCAGAGCCGTCCAACCTGACCTGGAATGTTTCCAGGGATGGGGCATCCACCACCTCTCTGGGCAACCTGGGCCAGGGGCTCACCACCCTCACCATAAAAAGCAACTTCTTGATAGCTAGTCTAAATCTGCCCTCTTTTAGTTTAAAACCATTACCCCTTGTTCTATCGCAACAGGCCCTGCCAAAAAGTTTGTCCCCATCTTTCTCATAAGCCCCCAAACAGTCTTAGGCTAACTCTGTAGGGAAGATACACCTTTAAGAAAGCCAAAGAAATTAAAAGGAAAGAGGCACAAAATTCAGTTTTCTCTCAGTGGCCAACACCATTCATGTGAGCACTGATGGCGCAATGACCGTCAATACCTGAGGGTGTATTTGTGTGCAGCCTGAGAACATGCTCGAGTGCAAGGGCTGGCACCTGCTCAGCCTGGTGGGGAGCAGGTCAGTTCTTCACCCTGGGCTAATTAACGAGCAAAGGACTAGAAGCCAGGAATTACTTAATGTTAATACCAGCTCTGCCAGTACTGAGCGCTGTTCTGTTGCTCTCGGCAAGTCACTTCATCTTTTTCGTGTTCTCCTATGTACCATGAACAAAACATTTTTTGTGCCCAGTGCCCATCTCCCCAGTGTTTAATTCCCAATTTAATATTCTAGTCATAAATGCACTGCCTCCCTTTGATAAAGTACGGTCAGTATCAACAGGTAACACTTTTTAAAAACTTATTTCCAACTATTGTGAAACAGGAGCTGAATGTTTATGGAGTAGTTATTTTTTATGTCAGTTTACCATAGGGCCTCTTTAGCTACAAGCTCAGCTTAGAGCCGGAGGCCCCAAGGCATTTTTGGGAATGGAAACTTTTTGAGTTCAGCTCTTAACAAATTTCCAGCCTGCAGTATGTTTTTCATTAGTCTACATGGTGTTATAATAAATGATGCACTTCCTCTTTCATTTTATGATTTTTTTTTAAACATGCAACAATTTTTCTGCGTCTGTTTTTTATTACTTTCAATATACTCAACCACACTAATCTTAGAGTCTCTGTATAATGACAGAAAGGATATATTGAACAAGGCATCAGCTACAGCAAGACAAGCTTTGAGCTTAAATTCTTCGCTGAAGGCTGTTCATAAGCCCATCACATCTATGCAGCTCCATGGACAGCCATCCTTTTAGGGGCCATTGTTAAAAAAATAAAAAGTCCGTTATCCCAAACCCAAGAGTTGGCCTAGAAAAGACTCCTCTAAGGTATATATGCCTGCAAGACACTCAACTAAAAAAGTCTGATCCCACAGGCCAGATACAAAACATACAAAAACCTCCCTAAGCCTCCACGGAACAGAATTACAGAAAGGTCTTTTTTTGCATAAAGACCAACCTGATACTTCTCTGTATAGTTTTGAGTCCCCCAATACATGAAAGCTGTCAATGAACTAGAGCAAGTTGAACGGAGGGACACCAGGATAGCCAGGGGCAGGAGCACGTGCCCTGTGATGAGGCTGAGGGAACTGGGCTTGCTCGGGCTGGAGAAGAGAACGTTTTGGGTGGACCTAACAACCACCACCTTGCACTCACAAGAGGCTTATAGAGAAGACCGATTGAGGCTCTTTACGACGTATGGTGGGATGGAAAAAGTCAATGTTGAAAAACAGTTGGATTCCAACATATAAGAGAACTTTTAATTATTATTTTTATCAATAGGACAATCAAGAGCTGGAACAGGTTGTCCAGAGGCTGCACAGTTTCCATCCTCAGGATTTTCAGGTTGGAAGGGACCTCAGGAGGTCATCTCACAGCTGATCCTGCTTTGGGCAGGAATTTGGAGAAATGACCTCCTGAGGTCCCTTCCAACCTGAATTATTCTATGATTGATTCAGTCCAGTAAAAAATAGTGAAGATTTTAAATACCAGAAACAGAATGCCTCCAGAATTTATTCAGACTGTCTTCTTATTCTTTCTTGCTACCTATTATAATCATATTGGTTTGCTAATACTGTGGTGCAATAATTTTTTTAAGTAATCATAGAGAAACAGCTGTGGATAGCGTTTAACCTCAGACTCCCCATTTCTTAACTGAAATCTAATTGAAATCTTCCACTGACGGCTATGGCTTTTTGAAGCAAAGTCCAGACAGGAGAAAAGAGGACAAATAAAGTTTTACCTTAATGAGTTTTGGACATGCAATGACAACAGCCATCAATAAACTTCATAGTGAAATACCTGTGCTACAGTTAAAAGACTTCTTTTTTAAACTCCCTCAGCTGTCTTTCCCCGAATGCAGCTGGTAGCGACGCTGGGTCTAATCTGTCCTAGGGTGAAGTACCACAGTCCTTTGATTGTCACGTTGGATTCTTCGTATCACGGTGTAAATTGGCCCCAGCAAGTACAAACCTACTTAGAAACAGCAGGTATCAAGTGACCCAGACAATATCCAAAATATTTTAAAACTAGCAATATAAACAAACCATGGAATAAGGGAAAAAGAAAGTTTCTAAATAAATAAATACACCAAAAAGCCCCAAACACCTGCCATTTCAGAATTTAAGTCCCCATCCTAAAAGCACAACTACCCACATTTAAATCAAGCCAAAGCTCCTTCCGCCATCCTGTCCTACCCAAAATTAGCTTGATGAGCTCTGTAGGAGGTCAAACGCAAATGAGGAGCAAATGCCTTACCGTACTCTCCACCATCAGCTCCGAAATGTTTTCAAGGAATGTTCATCCGCTTCCCGGGTGCATTTCCACACAGCTTTGCTAGTAATTTAACTCAACACATACGTAACGCGGACACTGCAGTAATTCATGACAGACGAGATGAGCATGTCAAAGGGCTGCACGCTCCAAAGCTGGTGCCAGCCGAGCTCACCACACCTCCTGGGGATTCCCTCGCACCCCCCCGGACCCCCCTTGCCTTGGTACATGTGCCAAAAGGTGAGCTCAGACGTACTGTTACGCTGGAAATGGGTATAGATGCCACCAGTGGGTCAGGATAACTGAAACTATGGATCTCCAAAAAATGAATCATAGAATGGTTTGGGTTGGAAGGGACCTTAACGATCATCTAGTTCCAACCTGCCATGGGCAGGGATGAAGAGGCTACTCTTCTTTCTCTTTCTCTTCAATAGTTGAAATTGATGCTTATTATCACTTACTGCCATTTACCATCACCAGCTGCCAAAAAAAAAAAAAAAAAAAAAGGAAAACACATGATTGTCTATAGATTTGTTTCAAGAACACTGAGGAGGTCTTTCGGAGGAGGAAAGCTGAGAGATTTAAGAAAGAGAATATGAACTAACATTAATGAACATTAACTAAACTCAGTCTTTAATTTAAGACATATTATTCCAGCAAAATTCACAGAGTTGGGAAAGATACAGACAATCCATGTCTTTCTGTAGGGTACGTACCTCTGGAAATACAAACACTATTCCCTCTGCTGACCCTTCCAAGGAGGAGCAGTTCTCCACCACATGTCCCACCGTATATATTTGCTTATTTAAAATACGTTTTATATATAGTTGATACACACACTTTTTTTTTTTAAGACAGCCTTCTTTTTATATTTCCCCTCTATACATAATTTTCAATAAGAATGTGTTCCCAGGGGCTGACAGCATCAGGAAAAGTAGGCTACGCCACCAAGAAGGGATTCCAGTCAGACATCACCATGCCAGCATCCTGCGTTTCATTTACAAACCTTTGATTTCTAAATGAATGGCAGTTCAAAGTACACATGAAACACAGCTACTTTTGCTTATGTATGTAGAGATTGTTAGAGATCAAGCCACTTTTTAATTAAAGACTTAAGCAGGTGTCAGTTTGTGATACTCTCTGAATTCGGTTTACACAGATACACGCCCCATGATCATGCGGCAGCGCACTTGAAATACTGCCAGAATCAAAGAGATCTTCCTAAACAAAGCGAAGGAAAGCTCCTTTGTCGGGTGGTTCTGTCGTATATGGAAATCCAAATATATTTAGTTGGAAAAAGCATTCTGAAACACTTCAAAACCAAACAGCGGCACTGCAACCAGCCCTGCGAGACAGAACACCCAGCCACCCCAGGACCATTAATTTCTGTGGGGTTTTGTTCTGCCTCTACCTATGCATCTGCCTGGCCAGAGTTAATTTGCAGTACCAAGGCCTAAACCAGATCATTTAAAAGCATTCTGGACTCAAATAGCCAGAGCTTTAAACACGGAAATGGAACTATTGGGCGGAGAGAAACCTTATGAAATTCAATAAGGCCAAGTGTAGGGTGCTGCACCTGGGGAGGAATAACCCCCTGCACCAGGACAGGTTGGGGGCTGACCTGCTGGAGAGCAGCTCGGTGGAAAGAGACCTGGGAGTCCTGGTGGACAACAGGATGGCCATGAGCCAGCAATGTGCCCTTGTGGCCAAGAAGGCCAATGGCATCCTGGGGTGCATCAAGAAGAGTGTGGCCAGCAGGTCGAGGGAGGTCATCCTCCCCCTCTACTCTGCCTTGGTGAGGCCACACCTGGAGTACTGTGTCCAGTTCTGGGCTCCCCAGCTCAACAAGGACTGGGAACTGCTGGAGAGGGTGCAGCATAGGGCTACCAAGATGATTAGGGGACTGGAACACCTCTCTTATGAGGAAAGGCTGAGGGAATTGGGTCTGTTTAGTCTGGAAAAGAGACGGCTGAGGGGGGACCTTATTAATACTTACAAATACTTAAAGGGCGGGTGTCAGGAGGATGGGGCCAGGCTCTTTTCAATGGTGCCCGGCAACAGGACAAGAGGTAATGGGCACAAACTTGAGTGTAGGAAGTTCCATCTCAACATGAGGAGGAACTTCTTTACTTTGAGGGTGGCAGAGCACTGGAACAAGCTGCCCAGAGCGGTGGTGGAGTCTCCGTCTCTGGAGACATTCAAAACCCACCTGGACGCGTTCCTGTGCAACCTGCTCTAAGGTGGCCCTGCTCTGGCAGGGGGTTGGACTAGATGATCTCCAGAGGTCCCTTCCAACCCTATGATTCTATGATTCTATGATTTCTAAGTAATTTTTATATCAGTGTCATGCTTTAGAGCGATAGGAATATGGAAAACTACCCTGTTTCTCCATTATTCAAAGGTTCTTTATTTTCTTTTTTGAAAGGAAATCCAAAGATTAATTTAAAGCCATCTGATGAAAATACCTTAATATCTACCTTCGTATTTTGTTGTAATATATACTGAATTCAAGTGAAGTGATTTCAAAAATTATCCTGGATGCTTCTCATTTCAAGATGTTAAATATTGGCTCTTATAAATTTCCATTACACATTGTCTGACAATATTTGCTGCTCTGGACTACACAAACTGACTTTTAATTCTTACAGAGGTAATGATAATAAAGTTTGTAGAAGCTGGGCACAGGTGACATTCTAGAATTTCACACTTATTACAAGGCTCTCCTTTCCAGGTCATAAAGTAAGTGTAAAAAAATGGTTAGAACTGCTAAACGGACAAATTCTCTTGATCCTTTTTACCTATTATATCATCAGTGCCAAAGCAGAGGATGCTGCCCAGGAACAGGCACCCAGCTGGGACGCTGGGTGATGGAAGCCACAGCCCGGCTGCAAACGCAAAGGTTAAAAGCAGCCCAGGGCGATTGGCATGAAAGCACCACTCTTGGAGCTTCAACTGATCCTAAAGGAAAGACTAAGCACCCTTGTAAATATCAGGTTTCCGTTTTCAAACATTTTTTTCTACTTCTTCAGTATTAACGACAGCAATATTGCATACAGAGAAATCTGAAAAATAAGAAGTGGTAGAAACCAAGATGTGTTGGACTGCTTCAGCAATAAGGTATAAATCCGGAGTAACCGAAAAGGCTTGAATCTCAAAATGGGCAACTGAGAGCTACGGCTGGCTTCTGAATTTTAGCTGTTTTTTTGTCTGGGGACAGTGGGAGGCATCTCCCTTAGCCAGGAAGGACAAACTATCCAAGTCCGGTAGGATTCCTTGAGCAGCCCCGGCAAGCAGAGATTATTAAGCAGAGGTCATTAAGCGGATCTTTGTGTGGCTGCTCCAGCTCCAGTTGGATTTACTGGGAGCTGCTTATGTAACTAAGACAAAAGAAAATACCCGTTTCTGGGCTGTTTTCCTGCACGAGCTCCAGGCTGCCCGAGGAAGGGGCAGAATTCAAAAGCAGTTTCCTTTCTCTTGCTCTTTTGGGCGTTTCTCTTTGAAGCGGCACCCGAAGCGGCTGCTCATTCACCAGGTCTGTAGGTAGTCTTTAAGGCTGTACTTCCCACTCTGCCAGCTTAAGTACGAGAAACATACAATTAATTAAAGCAAGTTAGTGGTGTTATTATTTCAGCCTTTTATTTCCACTTGGTGTCAGACTCTAAGACACAAGTTCTCTTTGTAGTAGGATTTCAGACACTGGAGAAAATGCTGAACTTCAAAAGACTGATGTGATATGGTTTGTGTAACACATGAACAATCTAAGAAAACCATTTAGCGATCGCTTAAAAGAAAAATTCTGTTTAAAATCTAGAAACAAAGAGTCGGACTCCACAAGGGCTCTAACTACTCTGCAGTGTTACTGTGCTGTGTTTAACTGGTGGTTTAATCCTTTGTTCTGACATACCTTTTTTCATCTTTTTTTTTTCCCCAAAAAAAAGAAGAGTAAGCCTAAAATTAAATTTTATATGGAATGATTGCAAAGTAGACTGGCTAGGAAATCTGTTTGTTAACAAAGAAAGGGACCATTTACCTGCCAGATGGCTGTAATGCAACAAAAAATGCATCTAATGCTGCTTATAATAGTCCTGGCCAAACACCACATTACTGGTTTCCAAATATTTTCCTGGTGTGGAATGTTTGTAAACCATCCTCTTGCACTGCTGCCAAACTCCAGGAACACTCTCCAGGACAGTTTTAGTCCTAAACTAAAAAAATATCCCCACATTATTAAGAATTATTACGAAGAAAAGATTTCAGTGAATCTGTCCTATTGTAATGGCTCTCTCCCATTTCCACATAGCTTGTATGTTGTTTATTTTCATTCTTTGAGCACAGGATTTTATAGCCATAATTATCTCATTTTCTCATAGTACAAACAGTTCAATTTTTATTCACTGAGGTCAACATTTTTGTTGCAGTCTTCCTCCGTTTTTTTTTCTTCCCTTTAAAACTTGCTATTAACAACAAATACGATAGATTTATGCTATCCAAATACCTGTTGGGGTAGAGATTTATTAATAAATTGTATTTTCAAATGAACATAGATCAAAAGTGGCAATAGTAAAATGGACAGCTAGAGGAAATTATGTTTTAACTCCATTTCCATTCTCCACATCCTTTAAAATAAAGTTTTTCAACTGTGCAACCTCATCTTAAAAGATTTTTGTGCAAGAATTTTCACCAAAATCTGGCAGGCTTCAAGACGAAATGTTCAACCAGGCAGATTTTAGAAGCTCGGGAGCCCTTCACGGGCAGCTGGCGATGAAATCCTGGAGAATGCAATCTCGCTGCTTTACACCTTTTTTAAAGGGCGGGAGGGTGGGAAGGCTGCATCCCAGCATTTATTAAGGAAGAGAGTAAGGCCCTGGACTTTTTCCCTTCTTATACCTCTCCTCTCCTGTTTCTCCTGTCCCGTAGTCTGCACAAAGGGAGCCAGAGGGTTAAAGCCCTTGCTCCATCTCCACCACCCTGGGGTCTGCAAAGGAAAGAGCTGCTGAAAGCCTGGTGACAGGAAAAGGTCAGGAGCAGTGTATTATATTCTGTATGTTTGGATTAGCCCACAATAGCTAAATAAACTGATTTAATGTCTAATGACATTTTCAAACAATAGCTAATAAAATTATCCAAAGTATGCAGGGACAAAAGATGCACAGAGACGCCCCGGAATACGTGTCTCATCCATCCACACAAGCAATGACCTAACAGTGAATTTCAGCAATTTGGCCATTCAAATTAGAGGTCAAATACAAAGGAGCCCAAGTTAAAAAAACTGACTGGAAAAGACACAAATACTCCTGCCTGGCTCATTATTATCAGTCTCATTTGTACGCAACGCTCAGGTTTTGTGCTATGTTTTTAGCAGAGAACCGTGTTTCTGAAACATAATCACGGTCTTTTCAAAATAAATAAATAACCGGCACGCTCCTGAAGCGAATCACAAGCTCTCCGTACTTTCGGAAAGCTTCTCTGAATGAGCTGGGTTAGCAAGTCTGAGGGATTTTCACTAAAATCCACACGAGGCTCCTGCGTCACGTCAGCAGGGAAGGAGCTGGGATGAAGCCAGGTGCCACTGCTCCTCTCCCAGCCCGATTCCCACCGCTCCCGCTCCCGTCGGGATGGAGCCGGCACAAGGGAAATAACCTTGATGCCCCGCTCTCAGCAGCAGGAATTCACTGCAAAGCCCCGTACCAGGGTGCTCCTTTGCGCTCCGGGGGGAGATGGAGCTGGGAGTGCGCAGCCCCACGCGTCCCTCGGGGGTGGTGGCACATCCAGCTACCGCAGCCGGTGTCACCAGAGCCCGGCTGCCAGCTGCCCTCGGGGAAGCTGGTTGGGTGTCTGGAGGCAGAGACGCCGGTTCTGAAGGCCGAGTGTGTCATTAATGGGGCTGCTACAATTCTGGTCGCCTTTTTAAAGTTTTCCAGCAAAGTTCTTACAACCTGAAATACTGTAGCAGATTAAAAAAATGAAAGGGACTAAAAATTATGCTTATACAAAAGGCGGTTCTAAAGCAACTAACCCCAAATTTGCAAGTAAGTCTTGCTTACTTCAGCTGATTTGCACATTCCATTTCCTTTTTCTTTTAAGTAATTACCAAAGCATTTTCAGAGGCGCTATGACCAAACAGGAACTTGCTGAATACTCACAGTAGGACACAACACAAATAAACAATCCTGACTGGATCCCATTAATATCACATCTTCCTTCTACGCTCCGAACAACAGCACTGAAAACCAAGAAGAAATATCAGTGGGGCTGGCTGCGTTCCGTGCCAGGAGTGAGGAGATCTTTGCCCACCCCGCAATCTCGTCATCACGTACCGTTTGTGCTCCTCTGAAGGCACCATCATTTCAGCTTGAGAGAAAAGTATACCGAGGAATGTTTCTGATCATCCTTTTATACGAATAACTACTCTTTATAGGCAATTTATACATGGGTAGCAAGGGCCCAAATGCACACCCACTAATTCATTAATGCCACAGTGATGCTTCAACAAAACCACGTCAGCTCATAAAAATAATATCCTGGCAACCACAGCCCTAAATAACTACTTTTACTTTAACCTTGTGATTTGTTTAATCCAGCTAAAGCACCAACTCTCCCTAAGTTACTGTATAGAGCACGCCTAAAAGGTGAGCCTTTGAAATTCATTATATTGCTGAACAAAATTGAACAGGACTTACTAGTTTTTTGTCTTATTTAGCTTCGGTAAGTAAAAAATATTACCAGAATTGTCTATCAATTTGTATCAGATGTGTGCCGGCAACACCTGCATCTCAAACCTGTGGTGACATACTCACTTGAACCACTACATATTATTCCGTAAACAGAAATCTGCACTGCTCAAATACAACTTTCATATTAAGAGTTACTTCTAATTAGCAGCTTTAGGACTGTGTGTTAATTCCATGGAACCACCAGCAACGAGAACTGGATTTGGGGGAGGATGGGCGGGAAACTGCCCTATTTAATTTGGCATATTAACCAAGCCAACAGCAGCAGCATTCATCTGAAAATTAAGTATTAATAAGTATTAATCTGAAAATTAAACTCCCACAGCTTCTGCGATCCCTGCTGCTAGCGGAGGTGAAGGAAAGGTGCGTTAGGTTATAGCTGTGTTTCACACTCATCCTGGGCTCTGAGCCACTGAACTTCTACCGCGCGCACAGAGAAAATACCCGGCTTGTGTTTAAAGGCGTTTTAAGTAGGGGCTGATTTTTGTGATGGGGCAGGTGACAGAAGAGGGCCCCCTCCCCGAGGCTGGCACTTGTTCCCTTCGCAACGACCCAGAGGAAAAAAAATAACTCTCTGCAGTAAACCTCAAACAGCCTTTTTCACCGCTTCACCCCATCCCCGTGCCCGGCAGGGCCGAGGCTCAGCACAGGGCCCCGTGGCTCTGCCACAAGAAATACCTGGGCAAGTTCTACAAGCGAGGATATTGTTAAAATTTGGACCTTTTTGGTCAAAGCACCACAGTCTCCTCTGCCCCACAGTTACCCCGAGTTACTCCGGACCATCAGCCCCAAGTGACAATTACACAGCGTAACTGTGTAGGGGGTTGTGTATCTTTACATTCAAAAAAGCCTCGGGAAAAGTGTGCTAGCCAAATCCGAGCAGGATAATGTAAAACCGATGATGTTGTGGGCACTGCAGACTGAAGGAAGTGCTGAGGTGGCCCCAAGCAGTTGCCTCTATAAAACCCCGGGAGCAGCAGACTCCAAGGAGCCACGTTATTACCCTCTGCTCTCCCCAGGGACCCAAGGAGTCCTGTTCCATCTCCCCACCTCGGCATTTTTATCCTGCAAAAAGCCTATAGGGTAAAGTTTATGAGGTCTAGATTTCAAAAGGAAAGCACACTTCACCTTAAAGTATATGCCCAACTGTCACTGATATTTTATCTAATGTAAATCTGCACAGTTTGGGGGTTTTGCTCTCGTGTTTCAAAATATAAACCATACATAACAGCTTAACCAAACCAATGATAAGCATAAAATATTACAACCCATTAAAAAAAAAGGAAAAAAGCATAATCCTGGGTTGCCCCACACTGTCTCCTCATAGAAATATTACTTCTGAGATTAAAAAGCGCGTGTTTATTTAACAGTTTGACCAATCCCCAACAACAGAACGTTGATTGGAAAATGTTAACGTGGGACCTACAAACAGAGACACTATGCTATAAAGACTGTAAATAGAGACTTGGGTTTTTTTTACTTTAGTATAAGCAATAAAAGCTTAGCCAAAAGGAACAAAAAATAACTGAACTACACAAATACTTAGATTGTAAATACTGGCAATCAAAAAAGTTCCCAGGTATTAAGCTTAGAGTCTGTCTTAGAGCCCTGTTGTGAAGTTTTAGCTGATAAGATACTGTAAGAATAAAAATAAGCAACTCATGGCATAAAATAAGAAAACGTGTATACTACATACACTAAAGAAAACACACATGCTACATACATGCCTAACATGAATGACAGAAATTCTTCATTCGTTTTAGGGGTCAACTCTTTTTTGCTTGAGAAGTGAAAGCATATATTACACTTTACTGCTTTGGGGAGGAAGGAAAACACATAAATTAATTCTTCATTACAGTTTAAAAAGGCAAATCATTTAAGGAGTGTTTGTATTCAAGCTAAGTAGACAGAATCATGATATTACACGCTTTTTATTCAAATGGAAAGAATGTACATTTACCTACCATCTCATTAAAGTAGGATGATACAGCAGTAGCGTTTTCCTTACATGTTTTTTTTTCTTTTAATTAAAATGTTCCTTTTGAATGCTTAAAATAATTCTGAGGTTTACAGTGAAGTATTTTTTAAAGCACACATTGGCTCTTTTTCAGGTCTAATGTTGGTTACTGTCTAAACTCTCCAGAGGCCAAGTGGATGTTACAGGCTTTTGCTGAACTGCGTTGTTTTTCAAGGGTGGGAAGGGATACGACTCCCGACAAACACAGCTGTGATGAGCAGCTCTAAAGAAAAATCAAATTTTACTAATGTAGTATTTTGGCCAGTTTAGCTCATTTTGCTCTGGGTTTATTACTCTGTTAACACGCACAGCTTTGCAGAACAGCTACTCCTACGGTAAAAATTCTTCTCTCGTAGCAGAAAAGCTCTCCTGGTTTGATGGCAGCCGCGATTTGTCTGCCCTTATGCAGCTACACCGAAGGCTGAACTGCTCTCGAGCCGCAGTGATGTCCTTCCCCAAAAGGCCCTTAAAAACCCCTTTCCTGATGCTGAACGGGCTGTGTAGAGCAGTCCCCTGGCAGGATCGGGACCCTGTTTTCGCAGCGTCCCTCTGCGCCAGTGGAGCCTGCAGTTGAAGCTCAGCCGATTGCGTGTGTGTGTGCAGGGGAAGGCCCGTGTACGCAGAGCTGGTGCCACCACCGAGGGCGATGCAGCGGCGTCCCCGTGCCTTTGCTCAGCTCTGCCATTGCTGACTCCTACGAGAGAGAGGAGACAGTGGTGTTTCTGCTCAGCTCCCTGGGAAAAGGGTCTGACCTGATGGGCAAAACGCTCTGCCCCACAGCGAGGGACACCGAGGCAGCGCCTGCCAGGGGAGAGTTGAAGGAATTCACCTTTCCGATTGCTTTCGGGTTCTGAGAGCCTAGAGACAATTTACATTAATGCCTATGTTTGCAAGGGCATGTAGCGATAGGACGAGGGGCAATGGCATTAAACTAGAGCAGGGTGGGTTTAGATTAGACATTCAGAAGAAGTTCTTTACACTGAGGGTGGTGAGACACTGGCCCAGGTTGCCCAGAGAGGTGGTGGAGGCCCCATCCCTGGAGACATTCAAGGCCAGGCTGGATGAGGCTCTGAGCAACCTGATCTAGCTGAAGATGTCCCTGCTCACTGCAGGGGGGTTGGACTAGATGGCCTTTACAGGTCCCTTCCAACCCAACACGTTCTGTGATTCCGTAAGCCTTGGATCAGTGAAACTCAACAGTGTCACAGTTAGAAACCAATGTTCAGTTTTTAGGTAACAGTTCTTTAGGAAAAACATCACTGTTCAAATTTGTCATGCTATTACTTTTCCCTGGTTGTCCAAAAGAAAGTTACAGTAGGCTTTTTCTTACACATATCAATTCTCATGCTCTGAGGCTGGATCTCTCATTTACTGTTTCTTTATCTACCGAGTATGTGCTTTTAAGTTTTTTATTAACTCCTCCGAATATATGAAATCTCAGTGTTTCTGTATATTAAATCTAGAAGTATACAGTATAGCAGCGGAATTGATCAAAAGTTAATCTAATTAGTCTTTAATCAAGCAAAAAAGTTCTCGATGAAAGTGAGATACTGTGAATCTTCTATTCCTAGCATAATAATAAAACACACAGCAAACCATACTGTGAAATATTACTGCAAAGCAGCTAAAAGCCACAGCAGTAACTAATTAACTAATCACAATTAAGCTGCATTTTCATTTCTATTATAAGAGAAGGTAAGCCAAAGGCAAGCTTCAAAGCACCAAAAATTTCCTCACCGCTTTCAGCAGAAGCTTTGAATAAGCAGAATGACTGCTGTCCTTTTTAGCCTCCATAAGCGTTTTTAACTACGCTGATCACCACGATATTTGCAAACCTGTTTTCTACCGCACTTAGCAGAAGATCTACTTTCCTTCAGGGCTTCGGCAGCTGAACTTTATGTCCTTTTTCTATAAACGCTAAAGCGGCATGAAAAGGCAGCACCCTATTTCTCATGGCAGCGTCACATCCTTCACGTATTTGATGGGCCACATCATTCAAGTCAAAGCAGCAGCCCGTGGATTTCAACAGAAGCTGGGCTGACTCCGAAACAATGAAAAAAAGTTAATCAAATGTCTGGTCAAAGTGATTCATGTGAACGTCTATGTTTGTGGTCCGCACATCAGAATGATTCATTTCACCTTCTGTGTGCAGGAGCTGAACATCAGATAAGGGCTTATCAGAATATTCTGCACATTTTCCACAACAGCTAAAATACGTAATGCTCATTTAAGTGAAGACAGGCTAGTAGGCTCCAGTGACCTCCCTGCAAACTGGGGCTTACTGGTGGTATGCACCCTGTGCCTGTGTGGGCTACGTAAAAACAACCCGTTATCAATCATTACTAAGAAACTGGCTCTGTGACAAACTAATTACTGCTCAGGATTCCACCCATTAGCACGGGAGGAAGCAGATATATAAAATAAATTTATAATCAAGGCTCTCTACAGCTCCTGCAGTAACAAAAGCTGCTACAGAAGTTGTGCTTTCTTCCTGTGGTAGACAAGATTTTTATAAACGTGTGTACTGGTGGAGGACTGTAAGATAACTTAAACAAATCTGTTTAAAAACAGAAACAAAAAACAAAACCCAACCCAGTAATTGCTGAATGGCATGTGAATTGATACACTGCTATTAGTAAGCACTAGTATTTATTTCAGTGACATTTATTTGGCTGTAGTCCCAGGCATTTGTACAAATCCTAGCCAAGGCTTCCCAAAATACCAGGGACAGGAGACTGTGGGCTAACAGGTGGCAGAGGTGGTAAACTCAAGGTGGAACTTCACATGTGTTACTGTAATGGGATTTTAAAGAGTACTGCTTTACAGAGTCCTGCTTTACAGAGGTTCCAGAGTCCTTTGCACATTTCTTCCGCCAAAACTACGTCTGTTTTTTGCCCTTGGAACCATTTTCCCAGCCTCATACCGACAAAGCAGACTGATAAAACGACACCGTTATCAGTAACTGAGGAAGCATCCCCGTCCCCACGCCTGCGACAGTACGGCCAAGGACGCCCATCACACAACATCACACACCACACAGTATCACACAACTGAAACCTGCCAAACACTTTGCAAGCGGAAAGCATTAATGGTCATTTTTGGATTTGGGAGTTTGATGGTCATTCCACACATATAGGTGCAACAAAGAGCCTAATAAGAGAATCAGTAGACAATTTTGATGAATAATGGGTAAAACCCCGTATCACTGCTGAAGCGGAGTGGGGAGCAGCACATGGCAAGCAATAGGTGGACAAATCAGACCCCATTCATGTCAGAACGATGCCTCTTAATTAATTTCAAGCCCTGCAGTAAATGAAAACAACTACTCCAAACCTTACAGTCTAATAATAGCCACCCTTAGATCAGCATTAATACTGTGCTAGCCCTCCTGAAACATTCAAGTAAAATATTTTATTCAGACATTATAAATGTAAGGGTAAGATGCAATCAGTAAATATGAAAGTTCATCCAAGAGGCAGCTAGAAAATGGTATTTCCTTCACCAAGCGATAGAAATTAAAAGCCGCAGGAGTGTGAAGAACAAGATGTCTCAGACTTTTCCTGACAATTCTCAGAAAGGTATCTGCTTATCTCCAACGGATGTGACAAATTTTGAAGTCATTTCAGCCTCAGTGCAACTCTGCTGGGGGCCAGTTTTCCCCTTCAAACTCCAAACACAAACCAGTTTTATAGTCCTTCGTATAAATGTTATCTGAGAGAGAACTATGTCAGTATTTCTGCATTTACTGGAAAGCTGGTCCCTGCAGCCTGAGCCTGTTTCACAAGAGTTTCCTACCCAGGCAACACGACGGCTCAGCTTTCACTGAGGTTTCTAATAGGAAATGGCATTATATTATAGTTTCCAGGAAAACCACCATCTGTGCCTCCTGTCAGTCTTTGCAACTGGCAGCAAGACATCCGTGGGGAATGTTTTCGTACTGCCAAACTTCGGCGGCGTTCCCTGTCACAAGCCCTAAGCCTGGGCGAAGCCAACAAACAGCGGGTTGAGATAAAAGCTGCTGTTCCCACCCGGCCAGCGCATTTACAGAGCCGTTCCAGCACCTCCGACGCTCTCTCCCTGCGATAAATTCAGTCTGCAAAAACTAGAACAGGGATAACTGTCCCTGGGATAAATTCAGTCTGCAAAAACTAGAACAGGGATAACTGTCCCTAGGATNAGAACAGGGATAACTGTCCCTGGGATAAATTCAGTCTGCAAAAACTAGAACAGGGATAACTGTCCCTAGGATAAATTCAGTCCGCAGTAACTAGAACAGGGTTAACTGTCCCTGGGATAAAGGCAGTCTGCAAAAACTAGAATAGGGATAATCTACATTCATTTTGATTGGCAAGAATCTGTCTTCTTTACTGGAGCGATGCTGATTACATGATCAGAAGCACAATGGTCGATCCATATACATTCCTTACCTGGAACCCGAGCAACTCCAGGATGCTGGAAACGCAGAGATCCAGCCACTTGCTGTCCCCTAAGAGGTGCAAATGATCTGTTTGCACCTGTGATCTAAACAACAAATTAGCTAAACAAAGACATTTACAATAAAACGGTCGTGTAATTTTGTATTTTCTCAAATATTAAAAAGGCCTCAGCAGAAAATTTTAAATCCGTCTCCATGAGCTGCTGATTTTTACACAAAAGAAGGAATGGATGTGTTTCATGAATGTGAAACAATTTTTCCCCAAAACCAGTCTCAGCTGACTTGTTTTACAGTTCAACTGTCTGTAGTACCGGGGGGGAAACCCCCTACAGTGAAACATCGATGATTATCAGAGAAGAAAGATCCTTTAATGAAATCACCCACACAGTGTATTCAATTCCTTAAATCAGAAAAAACGAACCAAATACTTTCACTTGTCCCACTGTTTTTCATATCTACTACGTAAATCTCCTAAGTGCCAGCTACTCTGAACATCATCGTGACAGTAAGATGTTTTCTGAAGGTGCCTGTAATCCTTGTTAGATCCATTGAGCTCAAGTGTTTCATATCAAAAGAAACTGCAACTTCCGTTCAGTTTTAAATTATTTGCTACAGTTCATGGGCTGGTGTGCTCTCCAAGAAACTGAAATTCTATGTTTTAATTAAGTCTTTGGGCTTCTGTGGCTCACCAGTTACAAGCACAGTGGAAATTCTGCCATAGGTCAATTTTTTTTAATTAAGCTCCTTTCAATCATCTCGATAATGAGGTTTTTTTTAAGTTTGTTGCCACTGAGTTTTAAAGTAGGATGGCTACATCAAAATCAGCTTCCAGCGCTCCGGAAACGTGGGCCAGAAACTGCAGTAGAACCAATCGGCTGTTTGTATTCAACACTCTGAACGGGGCCATCTACTCTGCTGACGCTTGAAAGCTGTCACTTCTCCTATTCCAGTTATTCCACTTTATAAAATCCAGAACTGGAAACATCTTACGAAGCCTGTTTTCTAATCCTACATTATTCTAATTATTCCTGTTACTTAATACACCATAAATTACTGGAAGGGAATATGAATACTCGGAAAATTACAGGGGGCTTGTTTTGCACATAACTCAGTTTTTTAAGAAAAGTATTACCTAGTGGATATTCAGGCATGTCAAAATTATATTTCATTTCAGAAACCCAGGCAGCTAAGGCTTGTAGATGAATACAGGTGACCGCAGCATAAATTCATACCCTATCTTTAGAACTGCACAAAAATCAGATATTTCTCTTTTTGCAGTAATGAAACCTTAAGTCACAGCACATCTTTGATGTTTTAAAAGCCGGACTGTTCGAGAGAGGTGAATCCTTTCTCGCTGCACATAAATGTTAAAAAAGAAAAGAAAAGTCAGGTTTTCCATGGAGAGGCTCTTTGGGAATTCAGCACCGAAGCCGGGTTAGGAAGAGGTGGCGCAGGAGAGCAGTGGAACTCAGCTGCCGCCGGGACGCAGAGCGTAGGGAATGAACCCATGCAGAGCCCCAGCCAGCGGCGAGGAGGGCACGGCCACCCGCGACCCACCGCCGGGAAAAGGAGCATTTATCTGGGGTGGCAGATGCGGCCGGCAGAAAGCATCTGTGTCTGAACACGGAACTCCTTCCACACGAATCTTGTAATGCTGGGCTGCCTCTTCTCCACAGAATTTGGCCTCCCCAGTTTGCGGGAATTTTATCTGCCTCTTCTACCCTGTAGTACTCGGTTATTACAACCTCCCAGACCACTGCCAGCCAGATACAATGCTCTCTTAAAAACACCCTTTGGCAGTTTTTTATTATGGTTTCCAGAGTAGCTGATCTTTTTGTCTTACTTTCTTGGAGTAGATTATCTGTTCTCATAAGCCTTAAGCTGCTTAAAAATTGAGGGGGAGAAAGGGAAAAGAAAGCCAATACCGCTTTCTGTTTCTGATGGGTACACACGTTGTTTTGAGCAATCTATAAACTCTGAAGGCAGAAGAAGTTCTTCAGTTCTAACCTAATATACAGATGATGCACATCTTGAAAAACAGTTGCCATAACCTAAAATCAAGTTTTTGTCTCTTTCTTGCAAACCAAAGGAGCATCTGAACTGATTTGTGGATGCTTACTGATCTGAGACAGCAATTTGCAGAGACTTACTTCTGACATGGCCTCACATGAACTCGGATTCCCAAAGAGATGAACAATCTAAATAGAAACAGAGCACGCAGCTGACATTCTTAACAGTTTTATATCATATGGAATTACTTTTTTATATATATTTTTATATATATATATATATACACACATACACATAAAGAAATAAAAGAATGGTGTAAACAAAAGGTTAAAACAGAAGAAAGCGCATCTCTAGTAGGTTGCCAAGAGGCCAGGGGCAGTAGGCAGATCATCACGGCAGAAGTGGGACCTGAATGCCCAGGCAGCATCTCTGCAGATGATTTACCCCAAGGATGGTGCTTATAGAAGTAAAGAATAACCAAGTGACAGAGGTTGCCAATAAGAAAAGATCACTTTGCAAGCGAGAGATGGGCCCACAGGAAGGAGCTGAGTTTTGAAATGTTCTGAAGACAACAAATATTCAGAATTTCTGGAAAAGTGGTGAGTGAGCAATCTCAAAGGCTGGCCAAAGCAAGATGTGAAGACTGATTTCGGGCGCGTGAGTATCTCTGTACTCAGTTCCACGTGTGACAGAAATACACCCTGGCATTTTTTGAGAATTCAGTTTTTATTGTTGACTCAACACGCCTAAGATGTCCCACAGGGAAGTAAGAGAGAAGTAAGAAGTGAAAGAGTCTCATACTTGGAAGCCTTGCGATAAGCCTGACATGCCACCGTCTGTGTGTCATATGAGCAAATGACGATGGGAGGTGCAGCGTTTGCTGTAATGGAGTCATCAGGGAGGGATAAAGAGGAAAATAAGGGCTGGGTAGATGAGAAAAACAAGTTTTGTAAAAAAAAGAAAAACAGGAAACTGTATGTAAGCATTTATGTCTGGACAGAAGGAACGCTTAAGGAGTAACGCTGGACCAAGGGGAGACGATAAACTGTAAAACAGGGATCTCACAGCAGAATCAAGCAGGAGTAGGCAATAGTCGGATGGCATCAAAGGGCTTTTTAAAAATTTTTTATTATTGTTATGCTGGTACTAAAGCAAGTTCATACTGCAGGGGTGGGTTTAGAGGAAATGGGTTTAGAAAACCAAAAGCTGAGCCTAAGGATGAGGGTGAAACCAGTGGGAGCAGGAGCCCCGCAGCTCACTTGCCAACTCCTGCTCTTGCTTTTCCATTTCTACTTTTTTAAAACATCCAAGACAGGGTTATATCCAACCCTACTTTATACATCAGTTATCCTTGTAATTCAGTCATGGCTCCTTTCACGTTATATTGTGCTGAATTAACTACATTATAAAATGGAACCGAATAATTGCCAAACTAGTCAATGATTGCACCACAAAGGCAGAAATGATAGGGTTGGAAGGGGCCTGTTTTTCAGCCCAGCACCCAGTATCAAGCAGGATTTTCTTCTCCACTAATGTTAAAAGCATTTTATCTGAGCTGCATCATTATATTATAAACAGCAGCAACTCAGCAACTGCATAAGGGAAGTACTTTCTGAAACCTACCTGCCTGCACTGCTGCATTTTTTTCCCCTCACATCTAACCTGGACAATCTAGTTTTACGTTTCTGTATATTCAGCCAAATATAGTGTTAATCCCCACGGTACGTATATAAACATGTCCTGTTCCTCAGCCTCCGCGGTAACAGCCGTGTGACCCTTCATTCTCTCGCACTTGAGAGCTCTGAGCATTCCCCTTCAGGTACAACTCACTGCAGGTAGCCTGTTTTCCAGAAATACCGATCATACATTATTTAAAGTTTTCAGAATTAATCCATAAGCAATATTTAGCATGTCACTTTCAAAAAGCATCTTTAAAACCCCAAGGAGTAGCTGACAATCTACCAAGTCCTGGTTGACGCAGCACTTCTGGCCAGACTCTCCAGTTTAGAGACTCACCTAATTGGCAAGAGCTTTATTAGCTACATATGGTTTATAATGATATTACAGCTCGTGAAAACACATATTGAGAGATTAGATAGTCTAGATAAGAGCTATTTCACATATAGACAGCAACAGGGAAGTAGATAAATCATTTATTGGCTAAACAAAAAAATCTGCAGAGCAAGAGACGGTGCTACAGCTGGATAAAGGTTTGGGGGTTTTTAAGTCAAATAAAATAATCAGAGCATAGAATGATCATGCTTGGAACAGTTAACCGACCTGCTCTGCAACTTAGTGCTGCGTTATGAATGAAAATGGCTGAAAAAACCTGGCTGCAGCTATGGGCTGTGTAACGCAACTAAGCAGCACTTCATTTATTCTCATTAAAGTTCACTTTATGCATCTTTTCTGAAACAATCTTTGCCACCAAGTGGTCTTAACTTTTCGAGCCGTAGCACTGTAAGAAGTTTTCCTTAAGTACTTCATGCAAATTTGTATCTAAAGAAGACCACCTCCAACTTTTGTGATGTGTAAAGAAATTGGCTTTCGGCCAAGCGTCAGAACTCTAAAAGTGCTTCTACCCAAACACCTTTCCTGCTTAACCGTTTCCCCACTGAACTTCCCAGGATTAAAGTCCTTCTCGAGTTTTTTTCTAAAGACTCGATGCCACAGTTTGTAACACACAGTTATCCACAGCACACACGCAGTTCTGCCCCTGGGCTATGTATCAAATAGGAATTTTCTGCCATTTGGGAGTTGCAGTGATTTTACAGTATTTATAATGAATTGTTAAATCCAAACCAAGCAGCACAGACCTTGCCTAAAAATCCCCCCTGCAGTCAAAGTAACTCAGCCCAAACTGAGTAGCCGTTTGTAGCATTTCTCTGGTATTTATTCCATAAACACCTGCTTAATTTTTAATTAAAGGATTTTTCTTTGGTGCTTATTTGCTATGGAATAACGCCTCAGAAATCCCTAAATATAAGACAAATTATGTCACAAAAGTAAGGCAGCTCTCGGTTTTGGTTGACAGTATCAGTTAAAAACATACTTTGAAGGTAATAACTTTAGTTCATTAGTCTGAGGAGTTTCCATATGAACAGCAGAACAACCATAGTACAAAATTCAGCCATGTGATAAATGATCCGCCTACAGTTCAAGACATTACAAATTTTAAAGGTGTAGAGAATATACAGTCACATCCATTAACTGTGAGTGACACGCAAATACTCCAGGACCATCGTCTTTTCAACTTTTCAAGAAAGGAAACAGAATGGAATCCCTAAAACCACAAGATGAGGCTTGCGTCGTAATGCCTTTTCACAACGCCAAAACAATCTCCAAACTCAAAGTAAAATGCTCAGAAACTTTTCTTCCTACCACATTACAGACTAGCTCACCTCCGCACGCAGCACCCGCGCGCTTCCTAGTACAGCAATTTTTAAGTACTGACTCTTTAGGACGTACGGCATATAAAAATGAAACCTCAGAGCTACATACTCTCATCCCAGGTTAAAAATAAACCCCACGCTCTCCACCGAGAGCTGCTGATTGCGCTTGCAGGGAATGGAGCAGCCTCTCCCATGTCCCTGGAGAGCCCCGGCGCAGATGACAATACCATAACAAACCCGCGTGCTCCCAAGCAGCCCGTGTATTTTAAGTAGTAAATCTGAAACCCAGAGCCTGAACCCAGCTGGCTCCGGAGCTCGCTCCCCTCCAGCGAAGGCGGCTGTAACGCGGGGAAGGGAGGAGCCTGCGCCGGCCACAAACTTGGGACTCTCTTGGAGAGGAAAAACAAGTGCAGGGCGGGCAGGGCAGCACAGGCAGCACAGCACACTGCCCCGCCGCCCAGCACCATGTTCTCCGGCAGAAACAAGCCAGGGCTTTGGAGCTGGCGTCGTGCCCGGGAAACACGGCTCAGCCACGGTGTGGGGGTCCGGCTGCGCCGAGGGATGTAAAACCTGAATTGGAGGTAGGAAGGAGGGTGGGCAGCAAGGCTGCGCCGGGGGAAAGGCAGGCTGGGAGCGAGCGGCGGTTAAACCCTCTTCGGTTTAAGTCCTGACTTCGATTTTCAATGCGATGAAGGCGAAAGAGCAGCCGGGAGCGGGGAGGCGACGGGAGGGCTGTCGGGGCACGGCGAACAAGGACCGCAGCCTTCTCTGCGCAACAGCCTGCGCCCCAGCGGAAAGGGGTCAGGTTAGATCGAGGGACTCAAACTGCCGCATCTGAAGCATCGTTGAGGACGTACCCGGACACGGTCCGTGAAAACAAAACGGCCTTTAAAATGACAAAAGACAGGGCTAGGTAAGAAACGCGGAGCTGGGCCCGTCCAGCACAGCATGCGGGGTCAGCGCCTCCGCAGGTGAGCGGCAATTAAACACGGGCGATTTCTACGTTAGTGGCAAAAGGACCTCCATCTGGTAGTTTAGAAATCATCCATTCAGAAAATATTTTTAGTTTGGATTTTATTTTTGCTCCTTTCAGAGGTAAGTCTGGTAATTTCGTAAGATTATATGTAACAGTGAATTGCCTCCCATTTCTATCATTAAAATAGAATTGCCTTATTTAACCGCATTTAGAGGACTTAAAGACAAGACGGGTAATTACTAAAAATACTTGTGAAACCAGACATGCCCCTGCTCTATCCAATGTACAGCGAGGTGGCACAGACTGTTGATCTGAGACAATACCCAGGCAGGTATTCTGCGGCTGATGTAATTCAGTCTGGAGTAATCAAAGGTGCGTGCTTAAGGATAACCCTACATAATGGAATTAGGTGATTGTACCCGTGCCTGTGCTTACTCACCCCTGCACTCCCTGTAATGCATATATTTGCAATATCTAGTTCCAGTCTGCTGCTCTGCTTCAATCAGGTCGTAGCAGTTCAATGAGACATAATTTTGGTTGCCTTCAACTGTGCAAAACAGCTTTTTTTTTTTCCCCCTTAAAAAAAAAAAAAGCAACCGACCTTTCTTAAAAACTTAAAACACCAGATGCTTCCTGAAAATGAAAAACTGGGGTGTTTTCAGTGCTCAAAAATACATGAGGACTGAAAGACAACAAAAAGCTATCATACTTTCTACACATACGCAGTACTACAGCTAAAGAACTGATCTGAAACAAAAAAGTAAGTTTTTTTCCATAAAGGTGAAAGAAAGCTTTGAAAACAACAGAACTGTATCTCGCGCTACTGCCACAGCAGTCACTTATCTGAGGAAATCCAACACAGGACAGTAAAATAAAAATTTGTTTGCCCAGATAAAATGACTGTATTTTTAGCCTGTTATCTGGCACACGAAAACAACTGCAACGGGAAATAAAAAAATAGCCGTTGACATGATTCTGGAACAAATTCTGTCCTGAGGCTGACGGGGCGGCAAAGGGTTAGCACTGGGGAGACGCAGCCGTGTACCTTCATACGCTCACAAACCCCACGGTGTGTAATTTCGGCACCTGGTTCACGGAGTACAGCATGTTGTCCAGTAACATTCATTTCGGTTGCACAACGTTTGTTGTGGATTGGATTAAATCTTGTTCTCTCTCTGGAAAGAATGCAGGTACGTGTACTAATACTTACGTGCTGAAAGGGGAGCAGACAAACAACGCCGCGTACCTGGCGGTGTCGGGGTGCACGGGACATGGGAAATCACCGGCTGCGTAAGGTCTGTGCGGTCCCAGAAACGGGCTGGCAGGAAAAAATCACCATCCCCGTGAGGCTGGGGATGTTCTGAGCTGCGCTTCAGAGATTATTTCTTACTTCTGCATTTTGGAGAGAGACTTTTCACGACTGCTTTGAAGTTCACTGATTTCAGTTGAAATGTTACCTCTTTACTGACGACAAAGCAAAGCGAGCGGGACAACAGCTCCTGATACCAGCATACTCTTTAAAGAATTCAAGCTATTTTGAGAGGAAATGATAGCTAATTCTTGCCTTTTTGGAAAGTCAGGCTGCCCTGATATTAGGTTCCCTAGACTACAGAGGTCCATTGTTTTTTCAGAACTAAATGGTTATAGGTTGGAAGGCTGAATACAAACTGACCTATTAAAAAAACCCAGACCTTCACCTCATTTCCCAGTTTCCTCTAGTCTTTGTCAGTTTTATCAGTGATCCAGTATTCATCCACACTATTGCCTTGGATGTGCCCCCTAAGAAACTACCTGCTCAAGAGGGAGCTTATTTAACACCTTAGAGAACTGTATTCTCCATCTTATTGCTAAGATTTGTGCTTCAGTTTACAGCCTTCAGTTCTTCAGCAACTACCCTTATAAGTTATTAGCTATATAAGAGGAACTGTTTAATCATTTTAAAAAACTTTGTACTAATCTTCATGTATATTACATCAGTACTTACTTCGAAGATATACAGTTCATGATTTACTTCCGTTGAGTTTCCTGTATCAACTTATTTGCCACTAATTTCATTTAAATTAAAACTTCAGAACATTTACTAGTCTCATAAAGTTTTGAATCACAGATGACTTTCTTCTAAACTAAGAAGATCAAAAGGCATTTCAGTCACCGACCTTAAACTGATCAGTTACGTGAAGTGTATAATGTTTATCTTTAAAATGTTTTCTTCATATTACATTACATTTCACTTACAATATAATATTTCAACAATACTTCCTCTATTTCCCTCTCTACAGAAAAGCTGGTAACCAGCGGAGAAGAGACACCAGCTGAAATCACTATGTGGAGCTGTGAAACCTTGAACAACAGCACGGAGAGCAGCAAGGACCAGCATCTCTGCCATGACTTCCACCTTGTGCTTTCCGTCTTTTCCCTACTCTACCTCATCATATGTTTCCCCGTGGGGCTGTGTTACAACGGCCTGCTGGTCCTAGTTAACCTCTACAACAAAGCTACCATGACTATGCCAGATGTTTACTTCGTCAACATTGCTATCGCTGGTCTCATCATCAACGCTCTGGCACCGATGTACCTTCTAGGGCTTGCCAATACAAAATGGGCCATCTGGAATTCTAACAATGAAGTTTATATTACTTTACTTATTTTATTCAACGTCTCCTCTTTGGTTACCATGTACTCTACTACGTTGCTCAGTCTAGACTACTACATAGAACGTGCTCTACCTAGAACTTACATGTCCAGCGTGTACAACACCAAGCACGTTTGTGGATTCATATGGGGCGGCGCCATGCTCACAAGTTTTTCATCTCTCCTGTTCTACGTCTGCAATCACGTATCCACTAAAATCATTGAGTGTTCCAAGATGCAGAACAAAGAAGCAGCAGATGCCATCATGGTCTTTATCGGGTACGTCGTACCAGCTATCGCTGTACTGTATGCACTTATATTAATCTTGCGAATACGCAAAGAGGCGACGCCACTGGATCAAGACACTGGACGATTAGATCCATCGGTGCACAGGCTTTTGATTGCCACAGTCTGTACACAGTTCACCTTATGGACACCCTATTACGTTATTCTCTTGGTAAGCACATTTACTAACGCACAAGGAAGAATTGCAGATGAAAATTACCGTCGAATATTACATTTTACCAAGATTTTGTCAAAATTCTTGGCTTTCTCAAGCAGCTTTGTAATGCCTCTGCTCTACAGATATATTAACAAAAACTTTCCCAACAAATTACGACGTTTGCTTAAGAAGATACACTGTGGGAATCAAGGGTGTTCTCATGAACGCACGGTAGTACAGCAAGTGATGACATAGGTGTGAAACCCCCCGGGTGCCCTGTCCCTGCAGGACTTGGTGTCCCAGCGGTGGGACGGTGACAGCGTGGCCATGGCACTCAGAGGCGACACTGGGAGTCCCAGCCAAGGGACTGGACAGAGCGTTCCATTATAGTTAAATGAAACAGTCTTAATTTTCAAATAGTTAATTGTTTGCTGAAGTCTTGTGAGACTCGGGTCTCCATGCTGTAATACCTGTGACATCCGACACTTTCAGTGCACTGAACTGGTTTTAAAGCATAAACTCTGTCGTTCTAATATTCCTGTCTGAAGAAATCGCTAAGCAGTTTAATGAAGTCTTGACTGAAGACACAGCACCTTGTATCTTGTATAGAAAAAGGTATTGCCTTATTTTCTGTACAAAGAAGTAACAGTGCTATCCTTGATGAAGTAAATAGTATTTTTCAATGAAGATGATATACATGATCTTTGCTAGAGATCATATTATCCAATTATACATGCCTGAGTAGTAAATGTTAATTATAAATTAAATTATTTAATTTCTTTCTCCTTCACTGAATCCTCTCTAAGAGACGCCTAATTTACCGTTTTCCAAAATTATTTTCTCGCACAAACTAACCTAAGTTTTAACGTTTATGGTAAAGTGATTATTTTTTTTTCTAGATATAACAATTAACAAAAATGTGTTTTATTTTTCCAGTGCTTTGTTTGCATCCTAAAACATTTCAAGAATTCAGAAATATTTATTAACTAATTCTAAGGGAACTGAGAGATGTTTGTTCCGCATATTAAAATGAAGGACACAGGGGTTTACAAAGTTAAATCACAATTTAACTAGTAAAGAATGTCTGGCTAAGTGTTATGGTCCACATATGTTCATGTAACAAGAGTAATTATCTTAAAAATAAATATGTTTATGATTAACATTTTGTATTTTCAAGAGATATGTTTGCAACAAATAAATTAAAGTCTCTTTAATCTAGGGCATCACTGGAGGTTTGGAAACCATACAAAATTCTTCAATCCATACAAGATTTTAAAATGGGAGCAATATATAGGCATCCCAGTCAGCATCAGCTTTTTGCTGACCTCTCAGAAATGGAGTGCCTCCCATCGGATTCCTGAATACACAATAAATGTGTAGTTTCTGTATTTCACAGTGGGGATGAAGAAATCCAATCCAGCTTGCCAAATTTTACTGAGTATATGAAATACATGAGAAACACAAACATGCTGCAGGATGCAAATGACGTTACCCACAACAGCAGACTAGGAAGCACCAACCCAAAACCGACCTGTTCCCGGGCTGCCGTCACATTATTCATGCTGGAGGGGGGGAGAAGTTAAACTGAGATTCTCCCACAGGTTTGGGGGCAGCGAGACATCTTTGTCACTCCCCCTGCACCACGGCAGAATCACTTCATTGCTTATCTGTCACAACGCAACTCAAATTCCACATGACTTTATTCCAAAAAATGTGGCTTTTCAAGCCTCTGGTAGGGAAAAAACATGGAGCAAACCCAGAATTGAGCCTTTTCCAACACTTACAGCACAGTCTCATCTGATAATTGGTCCTAATTTGTCAGCATAGAGATACGCTAAGTTCTAAGTAGCTAAGTTCTAAGTGGGACGCAGGTGAGGAACAGCCTGTTCGGATCTTGTTCTTTCTCTTCAACGTTATTCAAGTAATTTCGTCTCATAGCCATCTTCACCTGTCTTCTTCATACACAAGCATCGCTAAGTTGTCAACATCCTGGTGGAAGACTCTCCATTAATCTTTACCTTTTTAATAGCTTTTCATATTTTACTGAATTTCTTTTAACCCTTAAACCCTATACAGTAAAAAACCTATTTCAACGGCCTTTCTCTACCCGAGAACTACACCAATTTATTTCATAGTTTTAGCCTGTTGATGAAAACCATGTTAAGGACTCAAGCCTTTCTTTATCACCGTGTCACATTCACACACTAATTTATAGTGCCTCTGTGCTGACACGATACCGGCTGCTTTGGGAAACCATTGGGTTGGTTGGTTGGGTTTTTTCCCCTTAACTTGAGAGGTTTTCTATGAATTTCTACTCGTCTTGAGCTTTCAAGCTTACTTCCACACAGAAGTCCTTAAGACAGAAACCCTTCCTTACAACTGTCAAACAAACAGGCTCCTCTTCCCATCCCAGGAAAATTAGCTTTCCTAATGCACCACGTTAAATCACGCATGTAAAACCTGTTAAAGAAATTCTGTCCCATTATGCAGGAAAAATTCCAGCAGGGAGGAACTGGCTTATCTGGTGTGAATAGAGGCCGGCCGAGCTGGGAGCCTGCCAGGACAGTGTGGCTCAACAGGCAGCACTAAGGGCAATTTTAACTTCATTGTTGCTCCTTTACTTCTCCTTCCCCTTCCCCGAAGGGATCTGACTTTGTGCCTCTGACAGGATGCACGCATTTCTGTTCCTTTCTCTCCTTTTAAATTCCCAGTTTCAGACCATGGCTCTTTTATAATTTACCTTTTTCTCTTGTCTTTTCCCCTTCTCTGCGCTATTTATTTAATTTTCATTTTGCTCCTCTATTTCTATCCATGCTTGGTCTTGTACGCGTGGTACCGTTCACCACTCACCTTTACTTCATTAGACTGACTCCTTTACAATGACCCAAATCTCACTCAACGATTTGACATTACAAAGGGATTTCTGTAGCAAAAGGGAAGCTGCTATTTAAGAGATGGAGAAAGAACAAGTTTTTATATAATTTATCCTCAATTTTTATTTTTTTCCCTGAACTTTTTTATTGCAGCAGAGTTAAGTATGTTCGTGTGTATCCTTGATAATATACTAAATGTGATGGCAATTACAAAGAACTTTCATAATTTAATGGACAAGACTGACATCCGCTCAATTTTTTTGAAGAGTTAATTTGATCTATTAGTTGCCTCAAAGAAACTGTGCCACGGAGCTGCCTGAACTCCTATTTTCTTAAGGAAATTCTGAACTTAATTGCAGCACCCTCCCATGGTATCTCTTAAAAAAACAGTATCCCAAAAAAGTGAGAACTTTGCAATATTTATTTTTTAAAAAAAGTAGATGAGCAAGTACAGTAAAATACTTAAGGAAATACCTGGTATCATAAATATGAACAAATCTTTAATACACAAAGTTCTCAAGAATGGGGCCTTTCCATTTCACGTACCTGAAGGTTTCTAATGAGTGTAAATAGGTGCTTATCTATTTCACATTTAAATAAATATGAATAAAATACTGTATATATGCAAGATAAAAATCAGCCTACTGATGTAAAAAAGAATTTGCAAAGAATTTATTAAATTATTTCTCAAAGCGTATCATTTAAATGTAAACCTCGGAACAGTAAGGTGTACTGTATGTTTCTGTATGTATATACTGTATACTAGAAAGTAAGCACTAGTTAAGTGCCATTATTAACAGTGTTATTTTCTCACAAAATTAAATTTAATATTTGAGTTGCTCTATGGTTTATAGCTCTCTTGCTGAACCGCCAATTATGTCAAATCAATGAACTAATAAAAACGTTGCCTTCTGCTTAAATTATTAACATCGGTAGCTGCGGACAGGTCCATGTTGACTAACCTAGTAGAGGTTCCAGTTTCAGAAGTTTTCATTTGAGAATCAAACTGAGTTGGTCTCTGAAGATCTAATTTCAATTAATGAAGGAAAGTGATCAATCCCTAGAAAATTTCTGGTTCTACTAAAGTGAAGAGACGTGGCCTTCAATATAAAGTCAAAATACTCTAGAAATGGACTTTCTGCAAAGCTTCACAAAGGAACTATTGACTCATCAATTCTCAATAAAAGGTGTTGAAATGTTACCTGGTCAGGAAGATGTGTGATATTATTTTTTTTTTTAGCCTTCTTGATAAAAACCTATCATAGACAAGGTTAAACCCATGTTGCTTCCCTGAATGAAAACACAACAAATTGCACGACTTGGATGTCAAATCAGACATGTCAAATTGTCAGATTTTCCAGGCCATTTTGCCATCATTAAAATCTCATTATAGCATGAAGTTAACGGGGAGTGAAAGCAAAAGGGCCACAGCCCCCCAGCTCTGTTCAGCATAAAGAATCCCGCAGCTCATGGGAGAGCGTGACGCTGCACCGCAGAAATGCAGGGTGGTGACGAACACGCACAGCCACCGCGTCCTTGTCACTTCCTCTCCTTTGTGCTGCCACAAACGAGATCTCGGAAATCAGCTCCCTGCAGAAACGCTCTTGGTTCCCACAACATAACAACCTATACGTCGGCATCCCAAAGAAAATTTAGCTTTAAGAATATAACATGCCCCATAATACATTTATTGCAGTAACCACTGCATACAACCATAAGATCACTCCCCATGGATCAGTTAGCGTACCCCACATATATGAAAATATTTTCCTGGCTGTGCTTTCAAAATTAGTAATTTGTTCCCTTTAAATTTTCTGTAAAGTGTAGGAAGACAGCAAGTAGAAGTAAATTCTATTTAAAATGGTTATAGGTGACTACCATAAAGAAAAAACCCACCGTAGTCCAAGGCACTTCTGAGTGTTAAGTCTCACTGAGAAATAAATGAAAATGGCAACTGTGAAAGTGGAAGTTGCAATATTATATCATTTCGTTGAAGCCTAGTAGCTGACAAGATGCCCTTACTTCCATATAATGCTTTAAAGAGTATTTTCTGTTACCCTAATTGGAGAGCCAGCATCTCTAAATAGAGTAGTGATTTTCTGATACTTCACTCCTCACGGCTTTAAGATATAACCATTATACGTAAGAAGGTTGTTTCTCATCTGGATTAGTAAAACTCCTTTTATACAACATAGACTTGAAGGATCTTAAATGCTAGTTAAGAAGCATGTAGCAAGCCTACAGGTTTGCAAAGGGTGAACTTCTACATAAATGTACATAAATGCAAGTAAAAAAGAGTTGATCCGGTACGACCAAGTCAATAGCTTTACACTCGTACAGACCTGGCCAACAGGGCATCAGAATCTGCCCTTTTCACAGAACGGTTCGGGTTGGAAGGGACCTTAAAGCCCACCCAGTGCCACCCCCTGCCCTGGGCAGGGACACCTCCCACCAGCCCAGGTTGCTCCAAGCCCCGTCCAACCTGGCCTTGAACCCCTCCAGGGATGGGGCAGCCACAGCTTCTCTGGGCAACTCTTTTCTGTCAATACAAAGAAATTTCACTGAAGTCAACCACATTTTGGAGCAGTAACCGAAAATATGCGCTTAACTATCATATAATAGGAAAACAGGCTTCAAGGTTGCCAAGAAAATACGACACCACTACCAGAAAACTCAAAGGGAAGTAACACTTTTTTTTTTTTTAAACTAAGATTCAATTAAATTGTTTTTGTGCTATGGGTAAGTATGTAGCTAAATCCCCATTTATCATTACTCATTAAAAATGAAAGCAGTGCAGCGTTGGAAACCTTCTCATGAGCTTCACCGCAGCGGCACAGTGCTGGTAAGAGAAAACCAAAGCAGAAGCTGGGCGAGCACCGCGCTGGGCTCCGCGGGCTCTGCTGGGGGCCTGGAGAAGTACCTGCTTCTGCCCAAGCTTCTGCAGCTGTAAAGTGCTCAACGCACTGCTGAATCTGAAACACATGCTCCAAGATTAATTTTTGCAGTTTCTTAGTAAGCAAAACCTTGTTCGTGTCTTAACCATCTCATGCAAGGTTTTTTGCGAGTGAAAGCCACCCAAAGGCGCAAGCCCAGCTGCGCACACTGCCATGGCAACTAATCTGAGGTGTGAAATCTCTCCTCTGCTGTATTTCCTTTAGCTTTCTATTATACATCAAAACACTTTGACGCACGCAGAATACACTCTTTTCTCATCAGGAGAGAAGAGGATTTATTATCTACTCTGTCATTCCACTTTCTTCCCACCAAGTCCTTTCCTTACCTTGGAAGTCCATGAGATTTCCTTATATTCCTCCCTTCTAAAGAATTGGCACTTTTAATTACATTCACAAGAATGGTCTTAATTATTCACAGTCTACAGCAGGCAGGTTCTTGTATTATTACAAATCATGACAGTAAGAGATTTTTAAAACACCAGATTCTTATCAGAGTATTTATGAATTAAGTATATAAATATATTTTTTAAAAATACTTCCTACCAGAAGTTCTTCAAGACAAACAAAATTTATAACCAGAAAGAGAAGCCATTTTATCTAGTTGAGAAGTACTTGATGATGCATTATACGAAAAGATAAATAAGCAGCAGCATAAATAATCCCGACTCGGAGAGACCTGGAGAAGGGACTAATAAGAAAAGAACGAGGAACAGGTTTACAACTAGAGACATCTTGCAGAACTGCACCTGCACATATACTGCCCAACAGGAGGAATAATTCTGCTATAAAAATGCAGAGAGTGTGCTCAACTCTGGATAAAGTTAATCTTCAAAAATATAGAATTAATCTCCGAAATTAAAGTTGTTTTATCACAAAGGTCACTGATACCAATAGGAAATTCTTCTGCTCATTACTTGTATGTTTCCCGATGCATTACCAATTACAAAATCAATTGAAGAGCCTAACTTTAGCAATAAAATTTGCAAATTTGAGCTAAAATTTCTCCTGAAGCCGGTAGAATTTCCACAACCGTTTCTTAACTCATCTCTAAAACCTTTAAAAGATCATTTCGAAATTAAATCTGCTATAAGGTATCAAAGCTGTTTTGGAAACTCCATCTGGTGGTCACTAGCAGAAATACTCTTGCAGTTCCCAAAAGCAGTAAAATCAGTAAAACTAATTAAAGGATTTCAGTTAAGCATTAGAAAAGAAAAAAATAAAAATCAGTCCCAGTTTCTGATTGAACACAGATTTCTACAAGCCGGTCCTGTCTGCAAGCATAAGGGTATTGCTGCAAGTATTTGTAAGAAGAAAAATTAACCGTAACTTCTACAACAAACTGCTGCAGGGAGGACGAGGCAGGTAAGAGGAAATTCTGCTGCAAGAAACAAATCCCAGCAATGGTTAATTTTGCTTTTGAATCTAACAGAAGGATATTCAAACAGCTTATTAGGTCTGATTATTCACAAGAAATAAATATTTATAAAAAAGCAGGTGTTTCTTGTATTGTTTTATGAACCATCTGGTACTAGTCACTGTGATTGACAAGATGGTCAAAGATCAAAGGACGTGCCATTCCCATTCAGCTCCAGAGCACTGTAATTCTTTCTAATTAAGTTATGGTTTCACTAGTTTACAATGAAATAGATTTCATACTTAATTAATACAGAAGTTTCTGAAATTTTTCAGGTCAGCCTACGTGCAATTAAATAATCATTCGAGCACCTGCAGTGCCATACAGAGACCAGCTCTTTTGTAAAACATGCCCTTAGAAAAAGCTTTTTTACACCTTTTAATAGAAGTAGAGTATTATTTGGAAATAAGGGCAATTTCTGAGCTCTCGCAGCTGAGTTACACAGATGATCTACCCATACTGAGGAATTTATTTTGTGATTGATAGAAACGTTACTGTATAGTAATAATAATAAAATACTGTTTATAAAACAACTTACATTACAAACAATGCCCAAATAAGCCAATATAAAATCACTAATAGTGAATCATGGGCAAGTAACCCTGAGATGTGAAGGCAGCAATCACACGGCACAGAGCATGGCTGTTCTAGAATAAAAGGAAGAAATGTTGATTTACAACCAGCCTCTGAGACACCGGTAATTATTAATACCAGTGCTCAGGTATACACATCCCCAACTTGTGCTTTTTTAACCCTATCCAAGCAGAGGGTTCTGAGGAAAGCCAGTAAGACCATCAAATTTTACTAATTCATATAGCTCCATGTACCTTATAAATCAGTGTAAGCATCTGAATTGCATTAAAAAAACCCCAAACCCACACACTCAAAAAAACCTCCGAAAACCAAACATGCAGGGACTATAATACAATAAAGACATGCAAGCTTTTTCTTCTAAAATTCATCCATAAGCAAAATTTCCTTAACTTTCTTCAAGCTAGCAATTCTTGGCTTTGTGTACAACTTCACTGCTTCCCCCCCCCACCCTTTTTATGTCAAAGGCCTAATGTTCCATGGTCTCTTAATCAAGGACACAAATTTGCTTGCTGTCAAGTAAAAAAAGACTGAACATACATAAAATTAAAAGCAAGAACACACAAGAACAATTTTACACTGATTGGCAACTGTGCATCAATGTATCAAAAGCCTTCGCATAGATATTCTTCTCAAAAATTAAGTGTTTTTTTTCCAGGAATCTTGAAGTTATTGCATTAATACAAGTAGCCTTCAGGTGCTAAAACGCCACCAAGAAAAGCTTCCAATATGTCAGCTGAGCTGTTGAATAGAGAATTGAGGCCATCTTTGACTAAATCCTTGGCTAATATCCCACGCTAATTTTTTCTTTTTGTTACATAACAACACTAGAGGAAAAATTTAAGTGGAAATAGATGGTAGCTTATAAAAATATCTTTAAAAAAAATTGTAGAGTATTTCACAACTCAAAATTCCAGTAACGCAGCAATTGCTTTTCATCATAATACACTGGGGAACGGGCAATAGCAGCCATTTAATATTCCAAAACAATCCTATCATACTACACAGGGACAGTTTTCTTCATAACATTACATCCAAAAGACAATAAAATATATGTTAATTGAGAGCAGAAGACAACAGCATAGTCTAAAACCAGACTTGAGGCTTCTCGTGCAGGATTAGCTCCCTGGGGATAACCATTCCCCCAGAGCACCCAGTCCAACCCTTAGACTGGGAGCTACAGCAGTTGTTGGGCTCGGTCCCTGGTGACTGTGGCCACGTGCTGCTGCACCAAGCAACCAGGAATCTGGTTGCTCATGGGAGCACCACCGCTCTGCGAGCAGCTGACTACCGGGATCCCTGACTAGGGAAGGTGACCAAGACAGAATCACCATCTCCGCAACGCTTTACTGGATGGATCTATGTTAAGCCAGAGAATAAAAGGACTGAAATCTCCGTGGTTTCAGCATCCCACAAGCCAGAAGCACTGAACAGTGTTTGTTAGAGAAGATGGAAGTTTCTCTCATCTGGCGTACACGTATATGAGAGAAAGAGACCTTACTTCAACTGAAACCTACTGTCAAGGATCCGTACTCTGCAAAACACATCAGTAACACAGGTCATAGAATCACTGAAGGTTTGGGTTGGAAGGGACCTTAAAGACCACCCAGTCCCATCACCCTGTCCAGGGACACCTCCCACTAGACCAGGTTGCTCAAAGCCCCGTGAACCTGGCCTTGAACACTCCAGGGATGGCAAAACTTCTCTGGGCAACCTGTTCCAGAGGTCAATTAAGAGAAATTAGTGGGTTTGGTCAAAAGGAAAGCGGCTCACATCTGCTTTCTTTATAATAACATCTGTCACTCGGTGCTGGATATATTTATTTTGTCATAGGAACAATAGGATGTGTTAAAAACTACACAAGAGTTTTTCCCACCGCAGCACGCTGTAGGCGGCTGGTGGAATTACATGTGTTATTAGCCAATCCTTAAATATCGTCACAGCATCTCACAATTATTTAACTTCTAAAACTTCTGCCTTTCCTGCCTCCACCCCATCCAGAACATCATTATCATACATCAACCTCTTCCATTGAGAGCATGTATATTAACGCATACTAATCACCAGAAAATCGTAAATCACCAGAAAATAATAGTAAAATTACGCATCATCCCAAACTCAGTCACTTAACCACCATTTTTCTGCAGTTTTATGAAAAGTCTGCACAACTAAACACTAGTCTGTTTGCCACTGTTCTCACACGACTTGCACTCTGTGATCATTTAAGCAAATTAAATGACCTGGTTTATTGTTTAAGGAAAGACACAGCTGGTCACACCACAGCAATACCTTGCTTTGCTTCTAGTAACGTATTAACCGTGACAATAACAGCACAGGAAGCTGCTGCCAAAACCACACCACCGAGCTTTTAAGATACCTCAGACTGCGCTTTGTCCACTTCCACAATCGAGGCAGAATCGCAGCTGTCAAGATGTGAATCAGCATGGTCTAAACAGAATAAAGAATATGTTGGAAAACCTTGGTTTTCTAACCTCTGCTTCTCCTCTGGCTTTCAATTTAGTCCATCGACTTGGAAGAATAAATTTCTCGGTAGCCAAGTTTCTCCACCTGTAAAATGGGGACACTTTGTGCTGTGATTCTCTGCAACTATGTACACATTCTGAAACTGTAATGTGCTACTTGCTCCTGATTCAAAGAATAATAGATATTCTTGCCCTCAAAATACAACTGAATAATGTTTGTAAATATGAACGTAAATTTGAAGATAGAAGCTTTCTCTTAGCTGGGGTGTTGGAGGCTTTTTTTTTATTAAAAAAAAGATGGAGGCATAAGAAGTAGCTTTTCCCTTTTTGCTTTTCTGGTTCTATTTATATAATTTTTCTCATTAGAGGATAAGCTGCCTCAGAGCTCTGCTCTACACCACCTTGCATTGTCAGGAAAGCGCTTACTGAATAACAGGAAACGCAGACTTACCACTGCTGTGTCAGGGCTTATCTTCACTTGAGTTCCTCCATGCTCACTGATTGCTAATTAACTCTGAATAGTTTAAACCTTTCTAAGAGTGGTTTGAATATTCCTTAAACTTTCGGTGCGGCCATTAATTTGCCTTTATTTTACTAACAGTCGCAAAGGGCACAGCCAGATATCCTTGGGTACATCCGCCCAATGCAACTTCAACAGAAGTACCCAACCCAGCTGGTGGCCCTCAGCCAAGAAGTGACTGTCCCCCCCCTTGTCCCCAGCAGAGCCACTGTTACCCATCAGGGTCCCCTCCGGACCATTTCAGTGGGAACTACAACCACCGCCCCATGGCACAGCTGCTTGGCACTGCCCCACCTGCACACACCAGCCATTCCGCAAGCTAAAAAGTCAAGTTAGTCTCTTCCAGTCGAGGACCAGATACTTTCTAGAGTTTTCCTGTGATTTCAAAGCCAGTCATTTGAGGATGCTTACGCAGTTTAGCGTGCTCTCTGCACAGCCCTGAGTCCAAGGAACAATGAGGTGGCACTTCAAATTTGCCTCTTGCATGGAAAATCACCAGTAAAAAAAAAAAAGAAAAAATATGCCTGACTTGCACACAATTACAATGCATATCTTTACCCTCCTTAACTATGAGAAAGTAATACCAATAAAATAAACCTGCATTTGGGTACAGCTCAAAGGCAAAGGCTATATACAAAACCCTTACATGACACAGCCAGCTTTATCCAAGTTTTTCAGTAACGATTTGAAGGAACTACTGTGAATGGAAGGGAAACAGCCTACACAGTCCAACAAACTACTATGCTAAGATGATCAAAACCAAAGCCAGTATAGGATATTTGGAATACCAAGTGTGAGCTCATTGGAAAGCAGATTTCGAGCTGCTGTGGAGCACAGCTACTGCACAAAAAACAGGAACGTTCACCTGGGAGCTGAAGTGTCTCCGGGCTCAGCAGCATCCCTGTGCCCTCCACGCGCATCCCTAGTTTCAAAGCAGCATTTGGAGCAGTAGTGCCAACCGTCAGGTGGAAATGTAGACCTAGCGCTGAAATATTTTCTCCAGGTAACCCACAAATCCGATTTTGAAACCTAGATTCGTACACATTTGTCTTATTTCATTTCTTTAAAGTGTTTTGGCTCTTTCCATGTTTTTCAACAAAGCTTGTTAAAGCGCAACAAGGAAGATGCCCTGAAAACAGAGAGCACTGACCTAACATTGGTTCCAAATTATCTTCTCAGCCTCTGAAAGCCACTGCAGATTATTAAAAGATTACAAGAAAAATGTTCTTTCCCATGTGCTGGTATGAGAAAACATGACGCCACCAATGCATTCCAGAGAGCAAGGCTGCATGCACTAGAAAAACCGTGAGCCAACCCTTTCTTTCTCATGTATATTTGAGGTTTTAAGAACACTATTAAACACAGTCACTAAGTTGACTGATGCTGAGCCAGACCCAAAACATACTACAGACTCAAAATCCTGTCTTTTAACACCTCACGGTCATTGCAGAGCATCTGGAAAAAATAATTTATTGCACGTGTACAACACTGGGAGCGTTCCAAGAGCCGGGACCCATGGAAAAATAGAAATACACCCCATTTTTAAGAAGGGATCTTAATATTTTTGACAGGCACTACTTTCGTGTCGAGTTTTTGTCTTGCTTGGTATTTATTCAACAGGCTTTTCCTTTTCTAGACCTCTAGCACTTAAAACAGCGCACAAGAAAAAAATGTAATTGCAAAGGCTGGCCAATACACGTAGGATTACTTCATGAACAGGGAAAGAAAAAGCCACTGGATGGCCCCACACACTTAGAAATGGCTGGGACAAACACTACTTTTCTGTTCTAAAATATCTCCCAGCAGAGGATAATTTGAACTTTAAAGTCACATGATGAAACCATAGGTTTGCTAAACATGCAACGTGTATGGGTTGAATGACTTAACCCAAGTTCCTGTTTCCTTCACAGAACTGTGTGTTTTTGTAGTGAGCGAGCGTCTGGATTTTTCATCACCGTGTACAGCGGCTAAAGAAGTTATTGTAATATATACACCCTGCTTTGTACATAAATAAAAAGGGCTGTATCCTCCAAACAATAACTATAATTCATCTGACTATCCACAGTGAAAGTCTCAGCCAGTTGTATCTGTGGAGCATTTTCTTGAAAAGGTAAGTGCCTTACATTCTTTGAATATACAATGTTTTATTCACCGCAAGAGGCTCAAATTGGGAAGCTAAGGTTATAACTTAACGGGTTTAGTTTTCCCTTCTTTAACAACGTTTGAACTACGCAAAGTAAAATACTTTATCGGGGAAACATCCTCAGAAAGCTGAAGTTTATTATAAAGCCGAGCATTAAATAGAGTAAATGCGAAGACTGTTTTCCCTTAAGTACTTAACTGCCATCCAACTGCTGCTGGCTACACGATGAAATACTGTTCCGTGGTCTGGACAACAGACTCCAGCCATTGCCTAAGAGCAGTCTTTTAAAGGATGGACATTGTTGGATGATCCTGACCGCACCGCAAGTATTTGTATAGGACAGGAAACACGTCAGCAATGCTGCTCGGGGATTGTGTTCAGTTACTGCTGATTCATTTATATTCTGGAAAAGTGAAAATAAAAGCTTTTGGTTTCTCATAAACTGATAATTTTTCAGAAGTTAAGGGCGAAATTTCTTAAATCTTTACAACCTCAGATACTTGCCCAAAATTCCAAGTAGGAATTTTGACATTACAAGAAAAACAAATATGGTATTTTACATTTCAGCCTTTCATATACTGCAACCTGCCCCCATCTTTTAACTTTCAGACCTAGTACCAACAGAAAGGACAAATTCACTTATCTATTAACCCCCCAAACCCCAAATTACATGCAGCATTGTCACGGGCCGATGCAGGACGTGCCCACTGAGAGCTGAGTTTCACAAGGAATATTAGGCGTATCGCTTTACGAGTGGATGAAAGAATATTTTCCTTCTAACGGCTGGTGACAGAGTGCAGAAAGCCTGCCCTGCCAGAGCTTTTCTAGAGGAAGAATTCTGGCTGCCAGGGAGAAGCTCCCCGGTTTAGGAGCTCTTCTTTCTAGACTTTAAATAAACAAAAGTTTCCTTGAAACCAAGCTCTCCATTTGCAAGAGTTAACCATCAAAGCGGGGACAGGGGACCAAAAAAAATGAGATCTCAGAGACTGGGTCCTCTCCGTACTCAAAGTGGCCTTTTCACAACTCTCTATTTTTAAACTGCCTTCTGAACGCTGCGCTCATTTGCTCAGCTCCAGCTGGTGGAAGTGAAGGATAACATATTTGCTTCAGAAAGTAAAAAAATCAAATGTATTTGCTTTAACTGCTGACCCAAAAGGCAGAGTGGGTGAGAGTGGGGAAACGGGGCCGGAAAGAGAAAAAAAAAAGCACCAAGAAAAAAGTGAGGTCACATGAAGTTAAGGAAGGATTCACAACACGCAAATGATGGTCAATTAAAACAAAGTGAGGGGGAGCAGAGGTAAAGAAGGGACAAAATATGACAATACAGGGGAAGATAATGCAAGTAGCATATTGCAAATTTCCCTCGTTAATTAATCTTGGGAGAAACAGGAACAAGCCTGGCTTCTGCCATGGCTTCAATGTATGTGAGCTCTGACACACTATCTATTACTGTCCCTTACCAGTGAGTAAATAGATATAACAAAGTCAGTTTACATCATAGTATGTTGTGAGAAAAAAAATAAAATTAACTCAGGTCTCAAGGTGTTTTCACTCTAAGCTGACAGATTCCACTAGAAGAGTAAAGGACTCAGGGCCCCCACCAAGCAGACCATAAACATTACATCCATTTTGAAATAAAATTCATGTCCCTGCAGTAAATCCAAGAACCAGACAAGAACTGAGGGAACACCAGATTTTTTTACAGCAGAAGAAAACGACATAATAAATTCCCCCTTTTTTTTTTTTTTTTTTTTTTTTTTTTTTTGATGGAAGCTCGAAGTATTTTGACAAAAAAATGTGGTCAGCTGCATGGAGATTCTGAAATAAAAGATGGGCGAAATAAACCACCCTCTGGTGCTCTGCTGCTCCCATAGAACAGATCTTTTTATTTCAATTTAAATTAGTATTACCACAAGTCTATAAAAATCCGCAAATATGTTCAACTTATTAGAGAAAAAGTTGTGAGCTCCTTCATTCCATTATTATTCTAAGCATACATGTACTTTAGTGCAAGGAATGAACACTTTGGGAATGTTTTACACCTGTAAAGGCTTACAATTTTTAAGAGTTGTTTTACATGACAGATGAGCACCTTGCTGTCATAAGGCTCTCCAAAGCTCTCCATTCAGATGTAAACACATGCACAGAGAGGTTACGCCACCTGCAACCGTATCCAACCCATCAGCTGCAGAGGCTGCGAGGGAGTCACGCTTTTCTGACGGGGTCCCATTTATAACCTCAGCCAGAAAACCCTCATGCAGTGACCTCATGAGGTGTAGATCTTGTAGAGTGCTATATATCCTCAAATTTCACCAAAATAGCTATGAAGAGACAAAATATTGCAAAAGAAATAATAAATTAGATTGTAGGATAAAGTCCTAAGTCAGAAATATCTATCTAGGTGTGACCATGTTAGAGAAGAACATACACGTATAAGCTTGTACAAAATTTTAGGAATATTTGGTTGTAGCCACCTGCACACACCAGCCTTTCCTAGCACAGTCTGAACCCAAAATTGCCATTTGCTCTCTTAAATACTTAGTGACACACTAGGACCAAATAAGAAAAATCTGACACTATCATTGTGATTTTCATATTTTTTTTACAGAATAAAATCTTCTAGGAATAACTGGGGGAGGGGACAGAATTAGTATCTACAGCATTAGCTTTAATCTTATTCGCCAAACCAACAATATTTCAGAATAAGCTACAAAGCGCTAGCAGATATTTTTTTTTCTGTGACGAAGGCTTTATTGAATTCAAGCAAGCATTACGCTCATACTGACTAACCCCGGCAAAGCTCCAAACAGCTGGTTGTTTTGGTAAAGTTTTGTTTGTGTGGGTAATCCTAAAGTGATTTTCTAGAAGTTTCATTTAAAATAGCACACCTAAAATTCTGACTTAGGGAAAAATTTCTAATACTTGCACTGATTATAACGATACACATATAGTTGCATTGTTACTTTCCCCCGAGTAGGTTAGTTCTTGACTGAATAGATTATTTTGTTTACTTTAAATTCCTCTGGCAGATGAGGTCCATTGAGAGACACAGACCTGTTACAATCATAATGTCTAGGTGGAGAGTAAGAGTGATATTAACGTCATTGTTATTATTTAACAGTAATCTTAAATAATGCTCTGTGGTTATAAATGAGAGTTGCAACCCAAGTGAAACTATTTCAGGCATTCATCTTGACACCAACAACAAACGAGGCCTAAGCACACGGGCAGTCTCTCCGCGATAGCGTGCTGGCCCACCGTTAAACTCTCACCACACGCAAACTGGTGGGTACAGAAAGAGAAACCAAGATGATGCACTTTCCTACGCAGTAAATTGCAGCTACCGGAATATGCTGCATTAAGTCTAATGTTCCTGACTTTCTCTTAAAAACTCCAAGCGTAGCTAAATAAAATAAAAAATCCCTTGCCGTGGCCAAAGACCAGCCCCGTGTCAGTACCAAGGCCAGATCCTGAGCAAATTTAACCGAGTTCTGGCATCTTGTGTTTCCTGTCATTTGATGTAAGGCCATATGATTTCCTGTGAAACCAAAGCTATGGCCTGCGTTTCCTTTGCGATTATGCTGCCATAAAAGTTGGATGTTGCTAAGCTGTTCTGAGATTCTCTGCAAGGACAGCGACCATGGTTGATTGGCCCATCGTATAAAAGCTAAGATGATAGTGGAGATCTTCACAGTGCCAGAACGAAATTCAAATTTTCAGCCCTGCAAAGGCCTAATGGGACTAGAAGGTAACACTGGAGACACCGGTGGAAGAGCTCAAAAGGTAAATATTTCTTAGCCTCGTGAAACTACCCTGTGGGATGATAACAAGCTTTCTGCAGACACTCTAGTGGTTCCACATCTCTCTGTCCATCACAAAGTTCCTAATCTTCACGAGATTAAACTTCAAATCCCTCTTCTAATAGAAGGTCAAAATATGACCCGTTTCCTTCATTCTTGAGATTTCTCCTGAGTATTTGAAGAATACTTTGATGAATTGTAGAAGTTAGAATTTCATGGTATTTAGATCTCCAGAAAATAATGAAGACAAATCAAAGCAGCAGAAGGAAGCAAGTCTGTTGGCCTCCATGGACAAGCTGACTGAATAGCACAGTAGATCACTTTCAGCCATGGAGCCAAAGCGAAGCAGAGAGCATTGCTGCTACTTAATTAATGAAATATTTTCTAGATTTCCCCCCCCCCCAGTGCTTCAGTATTAAGCATGGAATTTAATTTAGAAATCAGAGTGATCAGCTGTATTTCAAAAGAGATACTTTGAAATTAAAATCTAGAAGAGAGAAATCGCTAGTATGAAGAAACACAAAAGCCAAACAAGTTGACTACGGTTGTGAGGTTTTGTGTGTGTGGTTTGGTTTGGGGTTTTTTTCTTTTAAGTTATTCCCACTCTTCAGTTTGAGCACTTTAGTACAAACTTAAGTCCTCTTCCATGGTTCATATTAAAAATCAGCAAAAAGAAAAAAAAACTCCACTGCGAGGATTGAAGATACAATTCCTCAATTAACAAGACAACAATATTTCCTCCCAAAGCCTATCATCTTTGATAAGATTTTCACTCCATTTTTCTTAAGATCGTTCATATTTAACAATCTATTTTTAAGCTTCGACTCTTAACTTGCTTCAAAGACTTCCATCAGTTTTGCCCACCCGTCCCGGTGTCCTACCCAGTGTGCTCCAGCTCCGAGGGGAGAACTCGGCCAGAGCCTCACCAGCCACCGCTGCCCCAGCTGCGATTTCACCTCTAACAAACCACTTCCCTGGGGGAATCAGTCCTTCCTGCAGTGGGACCTCTCCAAAAATCACCTTTTCTAGAAAGGAAGAAACTCTGCCTTTAAAAGGGGACAAAGAACACTGCTGAATCAAAACATAACTCCACAGTTTTATACAAATGAAATTATAATTATGTAAGATTATATACACACTTAATCAAAGCCACTTTGATAAGTCAACTTTTCTAATTAAAACCAGTATTAGAATTCCAATTTTGAGGAGAGATTAGAAATATCAGAAATATGAAGTAGTGTCAGAGGTAACAACCACAAATGAACTGTCAAACAGTATTAAGACACTGACTTATCTATAATGAACACTGCTTAAAAACATTAATGCATCTTTATGAACTTTTACCAATTTAAAGTTACTTTCACTTTAAGAGTTAACATCACTAGAATCCCTTTATGGAAAATGCATTATGTACAACTAAGTGTATCACTCTTGGTACTAATATGACTGTATAGAGACTTCTATAAGGAGAACTCCACTGCCCTGTCTTTACCTGATGTACTGTCTATGTACGTGGCTTCTGCAGACCAGCTTTGTGTACAACAGAACAAAGTAAAAACACCAAATTCTAATCTAACACAAAATTGAAATCCTTGTGAATAAAGAAGGATCTTTTTTTTTCCCCCACAAAACAACATTCTACACTGTAAAAATACCTATATGTTTAACTTTTTCCAGTACTAAGGACCATGCTTAATCAGACATTCAAGATTCATTAGGAATAGTGAGTTCATTATCTTATGTTTAAAAATATTTATCCTTTGTAACTAAAAAAAACTACGTTATTTTCTGCATCAATCAGTACAAGGTACACAGGAATTTTCTTTTAGAAATTGAGTTAATTATGCTTTTAGGTGCTCTGTAGAACTTATATATCCATATCTATTGCACTCAGTTTTTCATGAGTACATATTATGTTCTCCTACAAAGCTTTCTTGGCTTAAAAAAAAGGATCCTCCAAACATTTATATGGTAGCAAAATTATTATATCAACATATCATAGAGTCATTACAGCTAACGGCCTATCCATATTACTCCCTATTTTCAGGAATTTATAACTCAGCTGTAAAAAAAATGTTCCTTGCTAAAATTTTATCAATAGGCTTATAATGCACCAGTAATCATTTCCTCAAATTTGAGCATGCAGAAAAGCATTATTTTTTGCAGTTTTATGCAACAGCTACATCTAAAAATGACAGTATTATTAATGTATAAAGATGGTTTAGTTTGAAAGCAGTTTGTTCATAACAGTCCTTAAACATTCACATTAATTTTACAGGGGCTCCTCAGTACAGGCTGCAGTTATGAAAGGCTTTTTTTCAGAAGAGAAAGGAAGCAGAACTAAAACAAAGAAAGGAATGTGCTTCTTGCCTCGCATTGTGATTATCTCTGCATTTTCCTCAGTATGCGGTGTCAGCCCTGAGACTGTCAGCTGGGTTCAAATTATAGCCAATTCCCACCCTTGCGACCGCACAGTGAAGCTATTTTGTGGCTGGAGCTGCAACCCACACGCTGGAGCTGCCCTTTTTTGGCAAGATGGAGAAGAAAAGCGGCTCCACCTAAGCCCGGCGCCAACTCCTTCCTCGCCCGCCAAGGGCCAGCTCTCCCCTCCATCCCAGGGCCGACAGGAGTCCCGGCTGCGGGAATGTCCCGTCGGCATCAAGAGGGGAAGAGGGGTAGTGGTGAGAGCAGGAACCACATGAAAAATAAAAAGGCAGATTTTCTCTAGCTAAAAATATTATGCAAATTTTCTTGAAATTAACATAGGAATGTAAAATCCACCCAAAAAGTGACCACATTTATTCTGAACAAATGGTTCATACCGCACGTAATATTTAACGCGCAAATTAGAGACTTTACAAACTGTACTTTAAAACCTGTTTCACCTTCCTTTTCCATTTCAGTTTCAAACCCCACTGAACGGGAAGCGAGCACGGTCGGAAGGAAGGATGACTTCCCACAACATGACGTGGATCAGCTACCCAAGCAAGAACCCGGATTTCTCCTCCCCAGAAGAAATCGAAGCCATCATAGCTTCTCAAAACATCATCTCCAGACTTATGCACTGTTACATCGCCTTTTTTGTGCCAGCAGGATTAATAGCTGGCATATGTATTTTGATCATTTTCATAAAGAATTATTTGCAATACAAAGCCATAGAAAACTTAGACTTACTTCTTCTACACTTCACCATCAGCAATATTATAATGATTTTTTTATCATTTACTGTCATTACCAGACCTGACTATTTAAAAGCAACCTACCTCGCGTGTAACGTCCTGTCATTTTTTTTCAACTTCAGTTATTTCAATTCTCAGTATGTTTTGATTTTGATGCTTCTCATACTATTACTTCAGAGATTTCCACCGAGGACTGCTCTCAGCAACGGAACCCACAGACCCATATTGTGTGTTGGATTTGCACTCGTATCTGCCTTCTGTTTGTCACTGACTGGGGCGGTGCTGGTTGGCACAGATAACTATCACTCCGAAACATATTGCCAGTTAGACCCATTATTTGCGTGGCCCGAGTATGAGATCGTTAAATTCACCTTTGGATTTGGAATCCCATCATTTCTTCAGATACTCTGTTTTACCGTTCTCCTCGCTAAAGAAGCGCCGGCTGACACTCCAGCCTTACACCAGCACATTCGTACTTACCCCGCTGCCTACATTATAAACATAACAATATTTATATGCCGCCTATTTTATAACGTTATGATTCTCTTCAGGACAACGCTCAAATTACAGAAGAGCATTGGAACTCCCAACAATGAGCTTGTGATGAATATTGCAGAAATAGTGTTGTTCTGCGAGAGCTGTGCTAGTTTGGTATTTATACTTTGTTTTCACCAACCATGCAGGGATGAAATACTTCAACTCATACGCAACTGCCGAAGGGGAAACGCTGCCAGCAATCACCTTGAAATACCAGTAACCACCACCACCCATGGAAGTGGGTCTCAGTAATACTCGCTGTTCTGGAGAACTGTCAATCCGCTTCACTTTTTTAGCTTGTTTGTGGGTTCTGGTTTGTTTTTTTACTTCTTCAAAAGAGGATAATTGTTCCTTCTTTAGAACCCAAGCCTCGGCTATCTTACAACTAGCAGTACTGCAAGAAAAAAGATATTTAGTTCTAGTATTTGCAGTGATCTATGAGAAAACATGTAGGGTCTGGGGTTGTTGGAGAGTTTTTTCATATAAATACATATATATAAAAATTGCCTATTTTCTGCAAGTGTTACTTCAAAACCAAGTAGAAAGAAGAGTACTGTTGCCATAGAAGTGCGCTTTTGTAATAACATCAATGCCCTGGCAAAGATGCAAACAAAACCATAGCAGAAAACAACTTTGAACACGGGTAAAAATCTGCAGCCAAAGCCTTCTCTCAGGTGTGCTTCCTCTTTTGACTTCTTACCCTACAAGATACTTATTTTTATAACATTGGTAAATTCCAGTAGCAGCAGCAGTGATGTATGGCTTAAGAATCCATTATAATCCTGAAATAGTATGCGCTACTATAAATCTACTGTAATACTTGTTTATATTCTATATATACACACACACAAACTGAGCATTTCTTCCCATTTTCCTTTTATATTTTTTGTCGGAACCCTTAAGGTTTTTGTCTCAATTCTTGTGCCAAAAAAAATTTTTCAAATTAATGGAAACGCTAGTCCATAAAGGAAAGCCTCGGGTCCTTTGTGAGGCACTGAACTGGAAAGATCAACAGGATGGCTAATTAAAACTTTGTGCAAGAATGAAAGCTTTTTGTTAATGCACTCTCAGCTTCAGCTTTGCATTAAGACTTACAGCAATTATTGATTTAAGCCATTCTTGATGAGTTTGTTCAGAAGTATGAAGTCGCATGCCTTGCAAGAGTCACATTCAATAATATACTAACTAAAAAAAGAGAAAAGCCAGCCCAGAACAGTGTAACTGAGGCAAACAAAAGCAGAGCCCCAGTTCCAAACTGAAATCAGGGCTCTGCTGGAGACAATATCGGAGCATTATACATTTAGATGAGAATTCATGGGTAAATGCTGCAAAATGGGGAAGAAAACTGAATCGGAGAATAAACCAGCTGTGTGTAGAAGTTCAGCTGGAGCCCTGCAGAATCAGTAGCCGAGGCAGGCTGAGACGTAGGTGCAAAGTTTGAAATTCCGGCTTTGAGCACATTGTTACTGTGACTGAGTTTGGCCAGGAGCCATCTTACACATTTGGCTTCAGTTTCACCTTTTCCTCTCATAGAAGTAGAGAGGATGGAAACAACAGGGAAGGCACAAAATTGTACTAGATCTTGGATAAAAACGTAGACTTCGATTGCAAAGCTGTAAGAATACAGTGCTGTGATGAGGAATGCTCAAGTGACCTGAAGGGTTCGGAGAAAAGCCACTTTGACGCTTATGTCATGACACCCTTTGCATGACACCCGGATGCTAATGGAACAAAGAGATTGTTTTGCAGTTGGGTGCTTTGGAACACCTTCCTGAGGGGGTCCCGATTTGCGTGGAGAGCTGGTGCAAATCAGCACGGGCCACCCGAGACAGAGAAAAGTGGGCACTGATGGATCAAGAGGAACACCTTCCACGAAACAACAGCCAAGTGCATAAACGGGAGAATAAAGGACATTTGTTCGACAATAATACAGTATATAGATCTAGTATCTACATATATGGATCTAGTCTTAGACATCCGAGTCCTGAAATTTATGGACGATGACTGTATCACATGCGAATAAAGGGTAATACGTACTCTCACTATGACCACAACATTTCTGAAAGACGTAAAAACCAACCGGCAAGATGTCTGCATTATATTACGTCAGCCTATTTTCCCGTTCAATTTTATTCTGCTGCCAGCATGAGCAGATGGATAATTAAAGAACACTACATGTAAACAGACCATTATAGAACTTGGTCAGAAAGGAATTACGTCGATAAGAATCACCTCTTCGAATACAAGACCCAAGTTCATACTCATGAAAGGATTTCTCAGCTGGCATCAGAGGTTTTGGTTTGCACCTGAGAAGAGGGAAATTAAACGACACAGACAGAAGATCAGCCCTGCAGAAAGAAGTTTGAAGAGATGAGTCTCTGTACGCCAGTGAAAAAGCTGACAGACTGAGCAAAAAAGTATATCAGGAGATGCAAGCTGTTCATCCCAGTTCAGACAGAATATCATCATTTCAGCTGCGCCATGGATAAGTAGGTTACTTGCCAGTATGGGAATTATGCACAAAGGATTCTACTTTATTCACTGTTTCCATGTATTTTATATTTGAGGATGAAAGAATAAATACTGTGTTGTTTCTGAGTCCTGAGGTTACTGTTAAAGGCACCTAAACGCAAACCCGGTCAGTAAACGTTGGCTCTACGTAGTTAATGTTGCCTGGGACCTGGAAACTGGTCTAATGGTGGGCAAATCACAATAATGTACCTATAAGGAGCCTTAAGGTTCCACATGGAACCATCCACAGGAAAGACGCTTCACGATACTCTCAGCAAGGTACACAGCTAGAGCAGAACCACAACCAAACGTCTGAGAGAAATAAAACCCGTAGGGACCCACTGTCAGACCTAGGATTTGGGAAGGAGCACGTCTTGACAAGAACGAACCACTGTGTGTAAATCAGAGTACTCCTGGGTATAGCTCCTGGCTGTCATCTGTGAATGAATGTACTCCGCTCTCCTCCCTGTCCACTGCTACTGTTGTGGGAAAAAACAGAGTACTTTCTGGATGGCTGGTTATATTGTCGTAAAGGAATCTCTATGTACAATGATAAGACTTTGTAAATGAATAGGAGCAAACAAAGATAAACAGGAGAGAAGAGGTTGAAAAAAAATGCAGAATAATAATTCAAATAGTTAAGAATATAACTTACAGCAATACAGAAATGCTTTGTTAAATCATTCTTGATAAAGTTACTCATCGCTTACATTAAAATTCAGGACAATGAACATGCAGTCCTAGAGAAAATCTACTTTCATCCAGCTAGAATATGAGGGCAAACACCCCTATGTGCAATAGGGGAAGGGACAGAAACAGTCCCCAAAAGGCATTCCAAAATAGTCTGATATGAGGGAGAAAAGAGCAGCTTTGGCTAAGATTAAAAGTAATAATTTTTAAGTGATTAATAATTTGAAGTGTATTTTTAAGAACAAAATAAAATCTCCCTGCTCGGAGACATTTTTCCCCCCATTCCAGAACACTTACTTCTTCCAGGCTTCGCCTAGTTCTGAACACTATGTTCCAGAAGAAATAGAGCATATATTTTCATAGGCATGCTGACAAAAATTAACTAAAGGAATATACTGGAAAATTCAAAGAGGAATATTTTACTTCTGTACTGGTAATATTCGTATCTTTCTAAGACTTTGGCCTGCTTTTGAGGAAACCCTTCCATTCAGTAAAAGAAGAGAAACGAGCAGGCTGCTGAAGCTTAAGCATGAATTTCTGAGTCAATAACATGTTTTGGAAAAGAACATGCAGAGACTAAGGACTCATCTTTGCTGAACCAGCTGGCTCAAATTTGATCTGATCCCACTGCAAAACAACATCTGAGCTAAAGAAGGATTGCATTTGCATACTTGAATCATAACTCGAGCTGCGACACCCCTACGTGTATTACTAAGCCTGGCCTTAGTGACATTCTAGTTTCAAAGCTACAGACCCTGAAAGGGCTACAGCATTCTTTATCTTCATTTTGAGGTAGTCGCAGAAGATTTGGGGTAGGGCGAAAGCTCAAACAACTCAGCCAAAATAAGTACTGTATATAATGTTTACATTATATAATGTATGTATATAATGTATGACAAATTAATTCACTAATTGACTGTAATGAGAGAATGCGTTTCACTTCCATGGTACGTGTGTCCAGCAAAGAACTGCCAGATCGAATTACTAGAATAAGAAACGATCAATTCTTTGCAAATTTTATTTTTTAATCACATTTGGATAGATCCCAAAGTCCTACGATGAATCATCTTTCAGTATACATTTTGTGGTCCAATTCTGTAAAATCTTAATACTATCCTCCAAAAGATTTGCAATATACACTCCAAAAAAAAAAAAAAAAAAAAAAAAAAAAGGTTTTGCCAGAATAGTTTGAATGGGTACAGGTGGTGTGCCTACAAAAAAGGCTGAACTTTTAAAAATTATTTTTAGTAAGGAAAAAAAGCATTCTCAGAATTATTAGCAACTGAAAAGCCTAAACACACAAAATACATTCTTATCCAAGGTTTTCTGCAGGCACAGAACACAATTGATCCCAAATCAAATTAAATTTGATTATTTGCAAGAAAGGGAAAGCTCCTGAGGCTGGCCAGGATCAGGCAGGAGGGTGCTCTAGAACAGGGGACTGTTCAAACATGTGTCATTCAGTGTCTGAAAAAGGTCAGTGTCTGCGCTAACAGGAAGACGAGAGAGAATTTGGAGGAGATCAATCTACTTGCAAAACTTCATGAAGGTTACAACAGCATCTGTACTTCCTCTGGAGATAATTTCAGTAGAGATTCTTATACAAATCTTATTTCTTCTGCAGATGGTTATATGACACTGTAAATATTCGAACACTATTTTAATTTATTCTTCCTTCTCCCTTCCATGCAGTACAGTACCTTAGTTTTTTCCAGCTTTATGCACCCTGGCCCTGACCTAATTTCTCCAGGACTCAACCCAAAGCACTTCCACAGCTCTGACAGAGCCCACCAGCTCTTCCATCCTGCAGGGCTCACCCCGTTACCTTCCCGCTGGAGAGGCTGTACTGCCGCGGTGGCTCAGCAGCTGGGACACACGCCGCCTCTCAGGTTGTCCTCTCCCGTACTCACCCCTCCCAATTGCTTCCTCCTCAGCTGTCACCTTTCTGCGGTGCAAAAAGTTGAAGTCTGCTAACTTACACAGAGTATCTGTTATACCCCACTTTAAGCCCCCTGGTGCACCTAATTACATCATAGCCAATTACACTAGCGTTACTTAAAGACTCGATAGTGTTAGGCATGTTTATTGAGATATATACAGTGTTTTAGAAGCTGACCGCTACAGATTTGAAAATAAACTGCTAGGAAAACTTTAAATGCTGGATTATTGAGGTCTGACATTACACAAACGCTACCGGCACCAGTTGCTTTCCCGCATGTTCTCAGTGTCAATCAAGATAAGGAACGAGAGGTGGAACTGTAATACTGAATACTGTCACGACACTGACTAAGTATGGATCATTAAGGCACTCCATATAAAGTCCAATGGAGTATTAGCAACGGACAGGGAAAAAGAGAAAGGGTACAGTTTTCAGCGGCTGCTAAAATTGGTTTTAAACATTTTATGGAATATGGAAGTGACGAACAGTGAGATTCAGATAGACTAATCAGTTACAATAATTTGCCTGCATAAACAAGAGCCTGAAGATGTTGTCATCTGTTTTAGGAAACAGGATTCAGAGAATTCACATGATTATCTCATAAAATATTTAGTGAAATACAGAACTCACTAATTACAATATAATATTACAATAATACCAGATTTAGCCTCTTAGGCTTCCTAGTTCTACTTAGCAGGAAAAACAGCTACTTCGTGGGTCTTTCAAAGGAGAATTTCCGAGCCATTCTGGAAGTACGACAAAGTGACGTATTTCTTATCATCAATTCAAAGAAGAAAGTTAGCACTCGTAACAGAATTACACATTTTAATAGCAAATCAGATGATATTCACAGCTAGAAAAACAAGGGCAGACAGACCAGCTGATTATCAAATCCAGGCCCCCGTAATTACAAACAACTAACACCCAGAAGCCAACATTATGCATAAAGGACAGTTAAAATTCCTTCTGGCCCTTACAAGATCAGTGGGAGCTCTGAAGGACAGAATTAAGAACAGCAAAACCACATGATCAACAAACAACAATAAAGACTCTTCATAATCCTGGTCTTTAGGACAGCAAAAAATTAAGACCTTCAAAGCTGGTATCACAAGATTTTTCTAACATTACAATTATTGCAGCCTTCTAACGCAATCACATTTGTACACGTCTCAAAGCAAAACACTTGGGGCTCTCTGTCCTTGCAGCCCCGGGGACACCCCCCAGAGCCATTCCACACACGGAAGCCGTCTGCTCTGACAATCTTTACCAGCACTAATTTGCACAAATTTTCTTTTAAGCTAAATAATAATTTATTCCAAAGCTATTTATGAAGAGCCATTGCGTAAGAACATCTTAAACACTGCCAAAATGCTGTGTTTCTATGCACAGCGCGTCACAAGAAATCAGGAAATAATCAATTTGCCTCAATGGCACTAGAGGCAAAGTGCCTTCTGCTCCCAAAGCCACTGCTGTAAAGAACTTTTGCTTCACTTTTCTACAGATGAGGTGTTTCATAATCTAAAAATATTTTACCATTGCAATAGATGTAATATAGCCATTAGAATGGCATGTTAATTGTTTACTCCACGCTTCTGAAATGGTAAAATTGGTTTCTTGAAATCCTAAATGCCGAGATCTAATTCACCCTGTTCCCGCAGCAGGGCCATTAATGGCACTTCACACTCAGGTATCGGATCAATATGATCATAAAAAGCAACTTATGCAAATGAAACAGTTCTCTTTTACAAGAAAGGAAGGTTTAACTTTCTGTCCGTTCTAAGAATTCTGGCCACCAGTAGGTGGTGTGTCTGGAAACGCCAAGGAGGTTTTTTGCTCCCCTACAGCTGAAATGCAAAACTCCACCTGCAACTCTGGGGGTTTTATGCAAGACTGAGGCTCCAGAGTCTCGGCAAAATAAGCTTATTTTATCCATGTGATTTTGAGCTGAGCCGTTATAAGAAGTGTGAGGATGACGATGTACACCTGAAAATTTAAATACAGGCGAAATAGGATCGGGTTGAAGGTAGGAAAACTGAAATTTATATTGTCAGTTTAGCAAATGACCCTCCTCAGCCACTAGATTTCTCTCAACCCAGTTATCTCCCTTTACATCGTCCAGAGGCTTTAAAAAAAAAAAAAATACCATGCAGAGTAGTAATTATTGCTTTGTATTTATGTAAAATATGCTTAGTTACAATTTGCAAATAAATCACTTAATTATTGATCAGCTGAGCTGAAGTTTTGAATGGACTGTATCATTTGCAAAAACGCTAGAGGCAGAAAGGAGGTTAAAATGAACATTAGGCAAAATAAAACTGATAAATATGAGAGAAAAGATGCTTGGCTAGTTCTAGTAAAAAAGAAACCAGCAGAAACAGGGTTAATCCTAGCCTTATAAGGCTGTTCAGCAGCACTTCAACTGCACACAAATTAGAACAACCCTGGGAATCTATAAAGCTTGTTTTATTGCCAAGGACATGCAGCAAGATCTGCATTTTGCTGTTGTAAACTATCCTTTATTTAAGACGTTTTAAACCAGAATAGACTTTTATATGATTTTTTTTTTATTGCTGAATCGTCAACAGGTGGCATTCAGTGCAGCTTCGCACACCTAAATACAAGTTTTTACTGAGCCGGGAGTGGAAGTTGACAGATCCATTAAGCGCGACCCCGAGCGAGAACCAGCCTTTGTCATCTGCAGGAAAAAATCAGCTCTGGAGACATGGAATTAAGGTAAAATAAAGAGTTTCCCAGTACGTGGTTACCTGTAATGCTTGTAATTGCCTGGCTTTCAGTGGCCTTTCAGATGTAATTAAAATCTGACCACAGACTGACCTTTTACAATCATTTGCTTAGACTGCTAATTTATCTTTTATTGTACTTAAAGCAGTTTACTGCCTCATTCAAAGATAAAAGGATGTTACATAGACGACAACACTTCATGTCTGACTGCCACAGCTGCCTGAAACAAACAACAAAACTTCTTTAAATAAGCGTAATTTCATATAGATATTTTAGCCTAAAGATTTACATTATGAAAAGGCTTCAAAACATAGCTACTGTGTACTTATGCCTATTTCGTTAAGAAATAAAAGCCCTGGAACAGATGTCTTTATTTCAGTGTCTGCTAGCTACTTCTGATAACTTGAATACATTTAAGCAAACCGGGAGCTGTATTTCTGACTGACGATACTCTAACACTCCTACTCCATTAGCGGTCTGCTCCTTTTTCTCCACAGACTGTACATCAGCAGGGTTTAAATCATTAAAACGTAGAAATATGCATGAATTTTACTGGTAAACAATTTAACTTTTTTTAGTATGTTGTAATGCAATTAAAATCAAGGAGATTGGTAGTAAGATGAAGATTAAAGCTATTCAAAATATTTAAAATTTAGCACAAAAAGACCCTGGGTTATCATTTTCTTGCTGCTTTATTTGTTTGGGCTGCCTTTTGTTTGATTGGGTTTTTTCTTTTAAATAAACTTCTAGCAATGCTTCAAGCTATAGCATTCAACATATGTAAGTAAACAAATCAGATAACTGGTATTTTCCATTCCTATCCGGAAGTCAGGGCAACATAATAAATCCCAAAGAAAAGCAAATTGAGTATAATAATGTTGGTGTAAATCAATATGCTGCTTGTATAACCATCATTTCTAAAATTTGCCTTTTCCTTGCCCCTGAAAGCAGAAGGAACCAACTGCTTTTCATGTCCGTTGCCTTCTCAGACACAGACTCTGCTACTTAATAGTCTTACAAGCTGATGAGGAATAAATACAGATATTTTCATATGTATCTATAAATTTAAAAAAAAAAAAATTTTTTTTTTGTAGGCTAAACTCACTCATCTGATTTTCTCTATTTCTACATTTTCCAATACTGAATCCCTGAAGGGTACACAAAATTTTAACAGACCTGCCCTCAAAATATAGTAGAACCTTTGTATATATATTCAAACATGATGCTTCCTACAGCCTGAGCTGTGGATGTTAAGTCAGCAGAAGCATATGGTACCTGGTACAGTGCTGGAATAGGAGATTAATGGTTTTCCATTTGCAAATTGCAGGTCCAAGGATGTGCATTGATTATTAAAAGAAAACAAATGGAGCTAAAATTCTGCTACCTTCCAACCTGCCCGAAGAAACACTGTCGATGAAAAGCTTTTACTAAAGAGATCCAAGTACCATAATGGTAAAAAGCTTCCTACATGATCTTAAGGCATACAGGAACTGCAAATTCTCTCATTTGCAATGTATATAGTGTCCTGTAAAAAAAACTTAAGAAATTTACTATTTGTACTGTTATATCTCAGTCAATTTTAATTAATTTGACTTCTAAAGAATTTTAATTTCCTATACAAAAGTGTACATCTTTTTCCATTCCAAACAAAATGCTTACAGTGAGCCTAGTTGAAAACAACCAAAAATCTAATTTTTTGGCATTACCACCAAACTGTCAGTACTAATATCTTTTCTGCGGATATTTTAACCATGGAAACTTACTCTGCCTCAGTATCACCTGTTCTATGTAACAGCACAACTTTTAACCTAAGTGGATCACATTTGTGTAATGAAAGCATATCTTCTAGATTAGCTGATAAATCAGAACACCAACAGTATGTTATCGGTCTTTTCTTATCATGTCTTTACACAATATTTCTTTTTCCGATTGGTTTTGTAGGAAACATTCTGATACTTGTTGTCAACATAAGCTTTCGTGAAAAAATGACTATTCCAGACCTTTACTTCATAAACCTTGCAGTAGCTGATCTCATTTTAGTTGCCGATTCTCTCATTGAGGTTTTTAATCTTGATGAAAAGTATTACGATATCACTATTATTTGTACCTTTATGTCTTTGTTCCTTCAGATCAACATGTATAGCAGCATTTTCTTTCTGACATGGATGAGTTTTGACAGATACATAGCACTGGCAAAAGTAATGAGGTCCAACATATTTCGCACTATGCAACACGCTAGATTAAGCTGTGGTCTCATATGGATGGCATCTATTTCTGCAGCACTAGTTCCATTTACAGCTGTGCACTTACAACACACCGGAGAGGTCTATTTTTGTTTTGCAGATGTAAAAGAAATCCAGTGGCTAGAAATAACCTTGGGGTTTATTATCCCCTTTGTGATCATCGGTCTTTGTTACTCATTAATTGTTCGAGTTCTTATCAAAGCACACAAGCACAGGAGTCTTCGGCTGCGGCGGCAGAAGGCTCTTCGAATGATTTTTGTTGTTGTCTTGGTTTTCTTTATCTGCTGGCTACCTGAAAATGTCTTCATTAGCGTTCAACTTCTTCAAAAGAAGAGTGAGCCTGTCTCTTCAAGCAGCCCATCCTTCAGACACGATTATCCTTTAACAGGACACATTGTGAACCTAGCAGCTTTTTCTAATAGCTGCTTGAACCCCTTAATTTACAGTTTTCTAGGGGAAACCTTCAGAGACAAACTGCGGCTGTATATTGAACAGAAAACAAAAATGTCAACATTACATCGCTTTTGTCAGGCTGCCTTAACGTCTGTCATTCCTGACAGTAACGAGCAATCAGAAGTCTGATTTAGTAGTGGTTGTATAAAACATATGACTGTGAAGTTGTGCAAATAGTAAACAAAATGCTTGCTACTAACAGAAAAAAGTGCATTTGTGTGTGTGTATATATATATATAGTATCGCTCTACTGAGTATTGAAGGTTTATATTCAAAATGTTTTTATGACAAGACTTTAATGTAGAAGAGTATGTTTTAGTTGGATTTATATTTAATTATGAACAGGATTATTAAAAGCTGAGCACTGAAGGAGCTTTATTTTGTATTACACATGTATGAATAACAATATGGAAGAAAATTTTATCAAGTTAGGAAGACTCTAGATGTAACCTGATTATCAGATGTGCGACTTTGCTGATGTATATCAGGTATTTCCACTGAAATAATGAAGCTGCCGTAACAGTGTGGAAAAAAATCATTACAAAGTATTGATATGGAGATGCAGAAAACATTGATTTTTTTCATACAAATATGTTAAGATAAATGACTTTGCTTAGAAGAACTACACAGTACTATTGTCACTGTATTCTGGCATGTCTTCCACGATTAACTTTTTTTAATCTTTATATAATCTAGCACAATGGTGAGTTTTGTCTCATAAATGTAATCTACTGTTTACATCAGTACTTGATCAAAACTGAAATAATCTGTAACTATATTGCTCATCTCAAAGAACTTTACAGAAGCAAAACATAACGCTTCATTCTGTCTTTTAAGGATTGCCCAAGACAATCTTTCCCAGGACAGATGTAATTGGGCCTTTTGTCCAAAATGCCAGTGCATATATACATATATATGGACATTCATATCTGCCTTCAGATTTAAATGAAGTTGCAGGAGATCTCTTTACATTTAGCAGGCCTATTTTGATGGCCAGAACAAAATGCTGTGGCTTTTAAAAAAAAGTAAATTTCTGCAAAGTAGTACACGAATTGCTTTTGAAAGTGACAGAAGCCTCAGTCTTTAGAAAGGGAGAACTTGTGTAATGGGCAGCGTGATAAGCTATCGTCAGATTTGTGCATCATCTCTCCCACCTCCAGAAACCACTGGCCCTTCACCATTTTAAGATGCACATTGGTTGCTTTGTTCATTTGAAGATAATTATACAAAGAAAACAAATGTTAGCACCACATACTTGAAAACAACTGGTTTTAATTTCTGCTAGAAAATAACTGGGTTTTAAATCTGATTGATGTTTAGCACAGGTTACTGCTGTATTTGTCCAGAGGAAGCTACAAATTCCTAGAGATTAGTGTGCAAGATCATTAAAACATCACTTGCTGCATCTCTGAAGTGAACAAACCCACTTCACCTCTGTGCTCATTGACTTCAGCACCAGAACAAGATGCTTTGTCCTATTTCCAAATGTCATATAAGAATTAATCAGCACACAAAGAGATTTTAAAGGATTTTTAAACGTAGGCATTTAAAACAATGACTAAAGTTACTAAGCAATAAAGAAGACAGTGAAAACAATGATTCCACTCATTTCTCACGAAATACTTTGAGCTCCCTAGTGCAACCTTTGGCCACAAAAGACTTGACCTATAAACAGAAAGGTCCCAAGACAATGGCTGAATTTGAAATAGATAAGTAGATATTCCTGCAACTGGAACAGGAACGGCAGGGTGGAGTCTGCAGCAGCTGCTGATTATTTGCACGTGATAGTTAATCACAGGCTGAGGAAAAATGACATTTAGGCACATCTTCCTTGTAGAACACCAAATATCTCTTTTCTAAAGAAATATACCAGCATTGTCATGCCCTCTCTGCACAGAGTGAGAGCTGCTACACAACACTTGGCAAGAAATCTCACACCACTGTGCTACATCACACATAGCCCTTTTTCCTCATTATTTTCATCTTTGGAATTAGCCACAATTACTCATATCCTATCGACTGCCACTGTACGTTAATCACACCTTGAAAGATGGCTATTTCAGACAACACAGAACTGAAGGAATGGATAATTCTCTTGGCAATGCAATTCTGTGAAGACAGACACATCTTCTGAGCTTACAGATATATCTGGTTTGTGTCGTCTTGACACTTTCCATTAAAAAAATAACTTATTTGGGGTTACAGGAATACACTTTCCTGATTGTAGTTGTTGCTTATTTTGTTTTGTATAGGAGTAAATTCCTTTGCCCTCCTTCTCCTTTCCAATACAGGAATCTGGTTTCTGGCCAAGGCTGTGGTAGGAGCCCCCTCATCACCACTGTAGGTAACAAATCAAGAAAGTGTCTTTGCTCAGAAGCTTATAATAATAAACAGACAGTAACAGCAAATGCCTGCTCATACATACTATGAAACAGTTTGTTTCTACGTGATCATATTCAGCAATGTCCTGATATCACAGTGACATCTAGGAAAGATAAGATTACTGTAGTACGAAAAAATATTTACACAACCTGAAGCAACCTATTGCACATTTAAAACCAAATTACAAATCTAAACTACCTGACGAGTTTCCTACTGTTGATATTTTGGTACAGGCTTATGAACTGTGCCTGAAATGACTAAATTTAAACATACCACTTACTTTAAATAAATAAAAAGTCCTCTCCAGGTGAAAAAATGGCACACTTCTTCAAAATATTTTTTTTAACAGCACCTGTGTACAAAGTAATATTTACAGAAACTCGGTACAACTTTCATGTATTTATATATACAACATGCTTTCTGCAGCCCATCATCTTGCAATAATGCCTTACCATGGCTTATCCATGAATGAAGAGATTTGTTTTTTATGTAGTTTTCTTTAATTTTAAAGAGCATGATCATGAGTAAACAAAACCTTTCCTGGAGCACGGGGGAAAGGGGAAACACGAGTAAGAATTTTGATACAACTACTTCATTTAACTTTTCTCTCTGGTCTCTCACAAATTGTTTCATTTAAGGAAAGGATTCCGTATGGCTTTCTAAAATGCTGTACTGATGACAACTATCAGATTTTAAAACCTGCTTACACAGATGCTTACAGTCTTTGCTATAATATTCTATATCAAGTTTCCAGACAAGAAAAGTCCAGTATTAGGAAAAGCGCACACACACACAAAAAGGAAGAGATAAAAGAATCCCTGAAACTGTTAACTGCTATTGAAAATCATACCTTAACACAAAAATGTGGTGAATGCAGAGTATTATTGAATATGTAGAAAGAAAATACGAAATAAACCAAAACAGCACAAACTACCACCAATCTGAACCTGATGCAACAGAAAGCAACAGCCTTCCCTCAGCTGTGTAGAAAAATGTGAGAAAAATAGTTATCTGAAACCATTTTAACATGTTAAAGAGCGGCTGTAACTTTATATCCTATTAACAGTTTTAGGAGATACACTAGATACTGACTGTGCAGGCACAACACACCCACATCTGGAAAAAGCAAAGTCAGTCAGTCTGAAGCTTGATTGATTTGTGAGAAGCGTGACATGATGTGAGGGCACGTGATGGGGACTCTGAATCAATGAGTCAGGCGATCCCAGGGCCTGCACAAGACTGACATAATATGGGCAAGACGCAAGGAAAGTCCCCCCTCCCTTCCCCTTGCTGCTCCACAGAAAACCAGACGACTAGCGTTCAGAACAGTCAAGCCACCAGTTCCACAAGACAACATATACTATAATTTTTTTTAAAAATAAAAAAAAAATATCAGAATTATTAAAACATTGTTTTCTTCAATATTGTTTCTATCAAATGAAAAAGATACAGGTTCATCTTACGCTCCCCCAGTGTAATCTGATGTTAATATTAATAACTGAAAATGGCTTATCTGGCATATGAAATCCATTCTACTAAACTTGCAAATACGCAAGCTTTAAAATAAAAAATCCGAACACAAAGTTTTAACAAGAAAACGCTTTTAGAATTTCTAAGTGTCTGTGTTTAAACATAGTTCATTGGCTGTATAGTACAGCTTTTAGTCTTTTTTCCAGCCATCAAGTTATGTTAGAAGGTAACTGAGTTTTAACCCGTGTAAGGATTTTGCTGGATTCTCTCAGATGTTTATTAAGATTGCAAAAGGTTGTCTGGACAATTTTGAATGGTTCGGATTGTCACATGGCAGATGTGTTAAAATGGTTTACCATAAGTAAAAGCATGTCAAGTTCAGCCCTGATTATGATTTAATTCCTTTTGAACTTGTTTCTGCTTAAGTAGGAGAAACGAGTGTATGAAGAAGGCAGGTTTGAATTTTAATAGCTATTGATGAAGGTGAACCAATGAATTAATTTGATTTTGATTAAAACCAACAAAGAGATAAGGGTTTAATTTAATTTAAGGGACAGTATCCTTCCCTTCCACTCCAAAAGTCCTACCTTGCCCATTCAGACCATCAGACAAATATTTAAAATTTTCATCGCAGAAGAGCATAGAGCCAAATTCATTGTTTAATTCAACTGACTGAATTATATCTTTGCCATAGAAGTTTACACTTACGTTACCAATACATCCAGAGCAGCCCATCAGTACACAGTCAGACCTAGCCATTCCTTGTTCACAGGCTGTTTACGTTAAGAAATTATTATTATTTTTTACATTCTGTTCAATAAATATGTCACCAATAAACCATTTCCACCTTGGAATTGCACTTCATCTTTTTGATGTTAACTCTGCAACAAGATATGATAGGGAACACGTCATTTTTAAGTTGTGCACACAGATCATCTTTTCTGTGTGCTCTTCATCCCGGCTGTCGGGGAGGAACGTTGTGGTACGTCCTGGTGATGTGTTTTAAAGACAGACAAGCTGGATTTGAAAATCAGAGCATATTTATAATTTAGGTGTCCTTTCTTCAACAGTATTGTCCAAACTATTTATTCCACATTGACATATGATACACCCTTGGCTTTTGGCTTCCTTTTAGACTTCCATCCCATCACATGTATGGCAGCACGGCACAGCCAGGAGCTAAGAACAAACAGCTGCAGACTGAGCCAGCCACCCAAGGGGACAACAAAAAAGCAACGTCTTCTTGGGACTTCAGACAGTGCAGGATCGGCTATTACTTACAACTGGGTCTCTTACGTGTTACTTCAGTTGATTTACATACGTCCAGTGAATTCCACTACAAAATGTCAAGACAATATCTGAATTTCACAGAGTAACCTGTGTGTTTAGAACAGCTTTTGAAGTTCTCCAACCCCAGTGATAAAAACATACTCAGGTTTCGAACCTATTTTCTCAAATTGTTCCAAGTCTGCTACAGGTATATACAGAAGATTAAGTTCTAAATTAACAAACTACTGAACTATTAATTACCAAAAAAAGTAAAATCTACTCTAAATAAATACTTAATGCAGCAGGGTAAGCCTTTCCAAAGTGGCAGCTTTGCTTACAAGTCCCAACTCACTTGAGCTGCAAGCCTGTAATTTAAAGGCTTCAAACCTTTTCAAATGGCATGGAATGTATTTTCTGAAAGGACTTCAGAAAAACTTGGAAAAAAAGAGATACTAGAGAAACAGGAAAATTATTGGAATATTGTTAAATTATCCTTAGAAATTGGAGTTAAGGCTATTTTTACAGCAAGAGCTCAGAGGCAGAACTGCCTAATAGCAGAAGAGATAGATTTGTTTTCTGCCGCCGCAGCAGAAACATTTCCTTTCCCGGGCATCCTCTCGATAGAGACAGTAATATAATGGCAAATAGGATTTTCTTCCTTTTGTTCTCTCTCCATTCAGAGCTACAAAAGAGAAATTGCCTTTACCCGACTATAGAAGCCTTTTAACTCTTGTGTTCCAGTACTTAGTTATGAGTGAAGCGCACACAGCACTAGGTTTGTGCTTTTCCTGACCCTCACTGATACCGAGTGAGACCTTTTGGGTCTTGGCCAGAAGATTTTATTACATGACCTGCAGGATCAGGACAGTCGGTTGCTCCTGTTTTAAGCCCAAAGCAGATGATTACTTAATCTGGACAAACCTTTGTAAAGACAACAACCATATTTTAAATGAAGTATGGTAAACTTTTACGATGAAAACAAACAAACAAAAAAACGCCACTAGTTTATTAAAAATGCCTTTAGAAAAATCACGGAGCTACAGACTTGGACCTAAGAATAGCCTTGAAAGATGGGACTTTCATAATAAAATAGGAAAAAATTGTCTATTCCAAAGGTAACTAGAAAAAAGAACCAGCCAGTGAGGCACATGAAGGCTCCAAAGTCTACTCTGAGTCCACAAAAAGGCCATGACCAATTTCAGTGAGCTTTGTATTACAGTTCAGCATAACAGTTCTGTACCCACCTAGTTATTTTACAAGTGGATAAACATGAATAACTCCCATTTATGATTCAGTACATAACAGAAAGGTAGGATAGGATGACAGTTATTAAAAGCATGTATTTTCCCTGCATACTTAAGATTTTCTATTCTCTTTAATATAACCTTTAAGCGGTGCAGCTCTAAGTCTTGGGTGCGTTCTCTGAACAGTTTTGAATGCTTCAAACCACAAGATGGTGGGAGCAGAGCTTTGTCTTCCCTTGTGCATGTATGCTGTTAGCAAAAGCCTGCTCTACAGATGCAAATTATTAAAATAGTGCTGAGAAATTTAATAAAACATCGGTTGATGATTTTCTGTTTGATGTCCTACAGAACTCTTGTGGGATTCAATTAGAAATAAGTAAATGCATTCAAAGACGGAGTCTGGTTCTTTAAGCGAGAGGTTGCTCTGTCGAGTACCTTCATGCTCCTACCCTCGTTACTTCAGGCAGCTTCTAGAAGTCAAAGGATTACTTTTCTGTTCTAATTACCTGTTGGATGTAACAGACAAGCACTTTCCAAGTATTTATTAATCTGTGTGGTTTTGATCTAATACCCAAGAGCCATGTTATCTATGCTGTAATTTATTAATTAACACACATAAATATATACTAATCTTTCCTGTGGTGCACAGTATTGCATCTAAACGCAAAAGGTATTTTGGAGGAGGAAACTTCCGGTGAAATAATTCTAGTTTCTCATTTGTACTGTGGAAGCAGCCATCATCCCCCTTTTATCACCTCAATTTTACTTTTTTTAAATTTATTTTAAAATCCATTCCATCAATATACAATAATTTCTATTTTATAAAAATCCTTATACCAGATTCCTACATTATTTAAAAAAGCAGTAGCATTCTGTTAAGGACTGGGAGAACTGCTGCTTTTTAGAATAAACATTTGAAATATCCAAATCTGTGCCATTTTAGGTTTTGTTGAACAAATTAACATTAACAAAATAATACCAAGAGCAATAAGGAGGAAGTAAGAAATCCACAGGAATCAGGCTCGCATTAATATGTTACACTGTGCACACGTCCAAGTTTCAAGCCCTGTCAAGAACAACTGCCTTTGAATGCCCATTTCCCCGTTCTTTATCCTGTATCAGAATGTAGCAAACGTTTATCCTTTCAAGCTTACAACTTCAATTGCTTGCCAAGTGGAATGTGTTTTGTGAATTCAAACATGTAATGGGACTTTTTTTGTTTTTAAACTAAGTTATACATACTTGGAGGGTTTGTGCCAAATTTTCTGTATTCAGCAATTTGGGCCTTTTCCAGCAATTTTCATTTATCATGCCTCTCTCTATGAGGAGTTCGAAGGCATTAACACAGAATCAGGAAAAATCGTAATTGACAAAGGACAGAAAACCGTGTTCTCAGTGGACTGGAGCTGGGTGACACGTAGCCTAGCAGACCTTGCCTCTGCTCCTGACTTCCACAACTGCTCGAAGACCATTACTCAACAAGTTCAGCCCACGAGTGGGCACCCTGCGCTGAATTTCAATTTTGTGAAGGTATTTGGAGCTAAGTCACGAACGCACAGATTTATACTGGAAACCTAACAAGAACCGTCAAGGAGGGTCTCAACAGTAAGTGAAGAACGGGAGCAGAGAGGAAACGTCAAGTACGTGCTCCGAGAAGAGAAGGAAGAATTTCCCCTCTTAACAGCAAAGAAGGGAGGGTTGTGTTTCACCATCAAACTCCCCATCACTGTAATACCCTGGCTGTAGTAATAAAAGTAAGGAATTAACTTTGAACGTATACAGATTGAGGCAAATACCCGGAATTAGCATGAAACTCTTGCTGGTTAATATGTAATGAAGAATGCACAATTCCCTTAAACAAAAGTAAGAAATACACCACATCTTGTTTATACCAAACACAGTTGGGGACGTGAGCCTTTCGCCTGGGAAAACCATCTTCAAAGTAGCAACTGTTTTCCCAGCTGTGAATACTCTTTCCTGGGAAATCTATTCCTACCATTACAAAAATAATTTTCAAAGGAATGTAAAATTATTCAGCCTAATCTATGCATATCCGTATTTCAGACACTATTTTGTACCTTCTTAGACATGTCTGTTTACAAAAGGCCTGCTATTCTCTATAAACACTATATGGTGTCACAATCAAATTCACCCCGTTTAAATATAAATAAATGTATGGTTAATTTTAAAAAAATAATTTAAGACAACCCTATCAATATTCTGATGAAAAAGTGTCAGCAGGAAACAAATGTTTCAGTCCCATTAGCAGCTGCCCTCAAAGTTTGCAGGTATTTTATTTTCTTTTTCCTAATTTGAGAACTATTGCATAGATGATAAGAAAGCAGACAAACCAAGTAAGATCTCACGCGGTAAGTCATAAATGCCAAATGGGTTTATAGCTTCATAATTTTTTCTCAAGTGTCAGAAGGCCATCCTGCAGCGAGGCAATCGGAAGCCAATGGGCCAAACTTATCTCTTTGTGCAAGTAAGAAAAAATACAAATAAAACAAGAATAAACATTCAACTGAAAGGTAGCCCAAAGAAAAGAGAAATAAGCCCAACATTTCAATTACAGGCTAAAGAGAGCGCACTAATATCCATACTGACATTTAACTTTGCCATTTTGAAAAATAGCTGTCACCGCCCCTTTATCACCAGGTAAGTGCCAACTGCTGATACAACCTTACATCAGGGCGTGCGGGGAGACGGAGGGATGGGGGAAGATGAAAGATTGTGTCATCTTCTCTTCATAACATGGACAAAACTCTATTTGCATGTTAGAGATCTTTTAAAAATTGTCAAAAAAACCACCCCAGTACAAGACAAGATTCAAATTTTAGGAAGTTATGCTAAATAAAATGATATTTTTGGAATTTGTTTTCCTTTTTTCAAAATTTAAGATTAGTTTTCAACATATTTCTTAAACAAAAAATAATAACCACAGATAACACTAATGCATACAACAGAGGATTAAGCTAGTAAAACAAAACTAAACAAACACAGGAAAAGTTGATAGTGGAACTGCAATGCAAGCAGTTCCCAAAATATATTTTTTAATTTATATATATGATACCTCTAATATTCGTAGCTCAGCAATGAGAAGAAAATCCTGCAACATCAACACTAAGCTGTAACTTCATGGCATTTTTTAGGATGGGAAAATACAGAACAAGTTATTTTGATGGTTACAAGATAAGCTTCCCATTAATTAAAAAAATAAATTAATGGAACAATAAAGGATTACCGAGTTTGTTTGCAAATCATCCACAACTCATTATTTCAACAACAGGCTTTGGTATGAATTAGTGGGTTGTCAAATAAATAAATACACTTTCCAATGATAGCTTTACAGTATCTGCTTGATAGGTTTTGTAGCATGAATGTCTGGTTTGCATTCATTAAACATTCAAATTACTACCCCAGTTACCCGATCACAAGCAGCATTAGAGATCCTATCAAAGTAGCATTCCAATCTATTCCACCAAGCTCATGCCAAAATGTTTATCTCCACAGCTTAAACATAATTTTATGGTGTTTTCCACCACTACAAGCAAACAATGATTCTAAGGAATCTTTTGTTGTGGTTTGCTTTGTTGTAATACTAGCTTAATAACTCCTTATTGGCCTTTACAATAACCTCCAAAAAGCTGAACAGAAAAACCCTTTCCCTACTAATTTTGCCCTTTTCCATTTAGTAAACAGATCTTACTGTTTGGGCACCTGCACACTAGCCTCTGATTAAAGAAACACCATGAGCCACTTGTTTATTTGCCATTGTTTGTATTATCTGTATGGAATCTCAAAAATCAAATTCCTTTCCCACTGATTTTGCCTTTATCTGGGGAAAATGTTGATTCCTCCCCCTCCAACCGTTCGCAATGCTGAAGCTAAAAAGGAACATGGAAGGAAACGCCCAGTGACTGCATGAGCATTACCTAAAGTACCCTTCAACCACCACCAACTGGATTTCATTAATAAAGAATGATCGCCTTTTAGTCATTGTAGTTGTCCTCAAAGTTACAATGTTGCTAGACTAAATTGGGAAGGAACAGGAAATTAATACTGTCTTCTATGGATTGTGAATTTTGAGTCTTGCCTAATAGATGTTCACCTCTGGATGAATTTCTTTCTGTTCTGTAGAAAGCCTGCAGCTCTGAAAACAGCACTGGAGAAACCAGATCTACCCTTAAATTACAAGGTTAAAAGGTCCTTTGATACAGTAAGGTCATTCTGGGTAGGACTCAAATAGCCTTCATAAACAAAGCAACCACAACATGTTGTTCCCTACCTGCCGTGTTGTAAGTGTCAGTACTGTGCTCCGATAAGCGCGGTGGCACTAAAGCAGCTGAAATTCTGAAGGGTGAAGAAATCCATAAACAGAAGCAAGACACAGGTAACTGCAAACAAGCACTTCTAATGCTTCTCTTAGGTCAAGATCACACATTAACAATATTGTAATTTTTTTTTTTTTCTTCACAGAACTGAAACAAAATTAATTTGTCTCAGACAAGGTCCATCAGAAAGTTTTTATTTAAGAAGCCAGTATTTCACTGCAGACCACCAGCCTAGACAGCAGATTTTAAATCTCTTCTTTATGCCTGTGTTATGTGACAATTCAAAACAATAACGTCCAACTGTAGGAATGCTTAACATACTGGTATGTTAATAAACTACAAAATCATTTAAAAAGCAAGTAAAACTAATGTCCAGGCATTTAAAAAAAAAATAGTGTCCAAAATGTGGTGCTTATTACCAAGTAGGTAAATAAAACAGCAACATAATGAAAATCTGACAGAAAAAAACCCACAAAGCTGAATTGGATTTAAAAACTTGTATTTCTCAGTCCACTAAAGATGTGTAATTTAGAGCTGTGTGGTTCTAAGATCATTCATGAAAACATTTATATTGGTCTTGAATTGCTCATTGATATTTAATGTAAACAGAAGAAACTGAGTAGATTAAAATCAATAAAACATCAAGATTACTCTGAAAGGTCAAGCTGTTCCAAGGAAAAATGTTTTAGTCTTTGGCTGGTAAGAATTTTTGAAACAAATTTCAAGGAGGAACGATCAGTGTGCACTAAATCCAGTCACTTAAGACACACTTCAACTTGCCTGCCTGCAGCTCTATAACAAACTCAATTCAAGATTTACATTTTCCACTTTGGAGACTAAAATTGCTGTACTAGAATAGAAGAAAAGTAAATCACAGGAAAGTAAAGTGACTTAATGAACCAGTGAAACCTCTCTCCCACCAAAAGCAATGTATATTATACGTATATAGCTATTACATAGCTATCTTTTGACTTCTTTCCATCACATATGAGACTCCTTAGGAGAAACTGGAGTTACCCATCTTTACTTTAAGAATGCCAAAATAAAGTTTTCTTTAATTCAGTTACTGCATTAAAAGTCAATCACAGCTCATGAGAATCCAGTTGTTACAACTCAGGAATTTCTGTAGATCTATCGAGGTTCCAGCTTATTTTAAAGTAATGGAAATAAAATTAAAGAAAGTAAGGCTGCAGAATAAACACTCTCAGCAGTTGCCTTAATTTTTGTTCCACATGTATTCTTTGGAACCACCCAGACTAACTGAGCACATCACTGCAGCCTCGGAGTTTCCTCCTGATCTTCCTGTACACACAAAGCAATTTTACCTTGTTTTCTGCTACATTTTCCATGCTGGCGAGGTTTGATGACCAAAAGCATCTTAAAGCATAACTGGTATTGTGACTTAACTGGGTATTTCACGCACGCTGAGAGTACGCATGCTGAGTAACAATCATAAACTGGTAAACAGCTAACTTCTATTAGCAATTTCTGAAGTAAAATTGTTTGATATCTGACTCCCATTTTTCACTCTCAACAGCCATTTCAAACAAAAAATGGGGTCTACTAACTTACGCTTTCTTACTATCAACAGTTATAGTTTATAAAGCTGGTGCCAAGAAATGGCTTGTCATAGACCTTATATGGTATTCCCTAAAACTAATACTATATACACACGTCTAAGCCACCCACTGACACCAACTTTTATAACTCTAAGAACTGTCATGCCTAGCAGTGTTCCCTAATAGTATTAAGGATTCTTCTTTCCATTTAGTATTTGCTCTTTCTTTCACTGTCCTACAGTCTGCATGGCCAACACATACTAATTTACGGGTTCTAAGAACTTATCACTTGCCATCAGATGGTCCAAAAAGGCCCCGCTCGCTCAGGGTCTGAAGTCCACTTAGGATTTTTCCCCTTTTTATACGAAATTATACATATTGTCACAGGCAATAAAATTTTAATTTTGACATTTCAATTTCACAGTGTTTTATCCTGGAAAATGATTTTCACTCAAATTGAATTATAGTACTGTGAATCTAAAGTCTGTAATACACACCCTGCAAAGGAAAGGAGAAGCATTCTCTCTAATTAAGCTATAAATACCAGATTTTCAATTTTTGCTTTGATATAGACAAAGACACAATCTTTCCCTACTTTACTTAGGAACATTTTTGCTGAGTTCAAAACTGCAAGAATTTACAGACCTCTGAATAGCTACTGCCAATAGGTTGGCTTTTCTTGTGCTTCACAAACCCTAAATGTAATAGCTAGAGACACTTATGCACGCAAAAGCTCTCAAAAATATTCTTGCCAGTGAGCTTAGTCTAAGAACAAAATAAGAAGTACTACATTTTAGTTATATGATCTCCATCGAGCCATACATCTCACGATAAATAAGTTAACAAGCAGCTTTCACATCTATTTTATGTTACACCAGAAAACATAAGAGAATTTTTAAGACAACGGCTTAACATGACCTCGAGAATTCCTGAGGAAAACACCTTTGCCTTTCCTTCTGCACTTCCTGACAGTATCAAACCGCTTCATATTTCTTCGATCCACATTCTACAGTAACCACTCAGAACAGCAGAATCGAATCACCCTGTTCATGTATCGTCTCCATCACAAAAAACTTACAGCTCTAAGTTTCCACTTAAATAACACTTCAATATTGTTAATTTCCTTCTCGTGAAATTAATTCATAAAATGTTCAGTAATACAAAGAGACTGCTGACACCTTCTGGCCACTTGACATTCTCTCCAAAAATCAAGAGGATTTTCAAGAAAACATCTTTCATGGTTTTCCGACCACGCAGGATCACATGAAAACTTAAGCTACGCCTATATTGCCGTATGACAGTTGCTTAAAGCCATTTGGTTCGCCTTTCACCCACATTCTCTCACCCATTCTCTGTCTTTCACACAAGCATCCAAAACAAATATAGACCATGTACTCTGCCACAGTCCCATCCAGATTTGGTTTAATTTATCCTCTCCTTTTAACTTCTACTCTAGGTATATCGCATCCAAGGAATCATTGCAACTGAATCAAACAGTACAATCACATTCAGTACTGAATCTCTAAACCTGTCACATCACAGGTAACAATATATCCACATTTTATTGAATTAAACAGTCAAAACTGGGAGAACCTACCTGCAGATTTTGTTTCTTTTTCTTTGGCTCAGTTTCTGATTCCAGCTCTCCCTTTTGGGCCACATGTTGCTTTAGCTTTTTTCTTTTTTCTGCCTTTTTCTCTTTTTCTTCCACCTTCTTTTCTTTTTTTTCCGCCTTCATTTTTGGCATTCTCAAATATAACTATTCTGTAATAGAAACCACCAAACTGCAATTAGAACTTTTTTTTTTTTATATTAAATGTTTGGCTCGTATACAGATGGAGTTATACTATAATTACAATGGTACATCTGCACTGAATTTTGGAGAATTTTCATCATGTTTTCTTTAGAAATACATTCCAGTTCAGCTACTGTAAAACTAGAATGTCATTCTCCTGTGGAAAGCTCAACAGCTATTGTCCTCTCAGGCCTGGTTGTGGAAAATGCTTGTGGCAGTAATCTCCCATAACCAATACTGTGCTTTCTGCAGGTTATAACGCACCACGTGGTACTGTTGCATCAATCGTCTACCTCAGGTAACACCAAATCAGGCCTCCCTCTCCTCAAAAAATGTTAATGTGACTGTTAGTCATCTCATTAATATACATATGTGTGCATACACACATACCCACAAGCAAAAAGTAAGCCTACTTGATTACTAAACAGATACTTTTAAACCATCAGTTGTGTTTATAGTGTGAGTTTTTATATTTTCATAGAATCGTCTAGGTTGGAAGGGATCTTTAAGATCATATAGTCCAACCATCAACCCAACTCTGCCAAAATCACCACTAAACCATGTTCCTCAGCACCACGTCTGCCCAGCTTTTAAATGCCTCCAGGGACGGCGACTCCACCACTTCCCTGGGCAGCCTGTTCCAATGCTTAATAACCCCTTTGGTGAAGAAATGTTTCCTAATATCCATTCTAAATCTCCCCTGGCACAACTTGAGGCCGTTTCCTCTTGTCCCATCGCCTGTTCCCTGGGAAGAAGAGCCCGACCCCCCCCCCGGCTACCCCCTCCTTTCAGGGAGCTGCAGAGAGCGAGAAGGTCTCCCCTCAGCC
>VYZM01013280.1:319751-338767 GCA_013398915.1 Dromas ardeola
GGAGATGGGGATGAGGTTGCCAGGTTGCCCAGAGCAGCTGTGGCTGCCCCATCCCTGGAGGGGTTCAAGGCCAGGTTGGACGGGGCTTGGAGCAACCTGGGCTGGTGGGAGGTGTCCCTGCCCAGGGCAGGGGGGTGGAACTAGCTGAGCTTTAAGATCCCTTCCAACCCAAACCATACTACGATTCTATGGACATGAAGATGGAGATGCGGATGGACATGGTCGGAAGCATGAAGATGGAGAAGAATATAGGGATGGGCATGGGCGTGGAGATGAGGATGGAAATGGGGATGGGCATGAGGATAGGGATGGGGAAGGGGATGAGGATGGGGATAGGGATGGGGGATCAGGAAGGGAAGGCAACAGGGCATGGGGAACGGCATGGAGATGAGTTCAGGGAGGTGGTGAGGGATGGGGTGATGATGAAGACACAGGCCTCTCCAGCATCCCCAGGGGATCACATCCACGTGACACAAGCAGTCCTGCTCCTGCCAACACCCTGTTGTACAGGCGCGTAAAGGGATGAGAGTGCGGGGCTGTCCTGGCCTGGGACATGTGTCTCAAACACGGACACGTGGGACAGTGCCCCTGAAAAGCCCATGTTGGGCTTGTTTGCTCCTGAGGACACTGGAGAGTCTCAGCCCTTTGCCTCTTCCCTTTCCATTTCAGTTTTGCGTCAGGGCTTAGGCTGCTGATCCATCTCTGGATCGCGGTGCTTCACTCGTGTTTCTTCCAAACTTTAAAATAAATGCAGAGAGCTCGGTCAGCGCGGGCGTTCGCGTCCCAGCAGGCTGATGCTCAGGACCCGCTGCAGGACTTAAGCATGAGCTAACTGCTTTGGGTGGGCAAGCCTCAGCGGACCGCAACTGGTTTGAGTTGGACTGTGCCAACTGGTTTGGGTGGACAAGCCTCAGCTGCAGCTGTGAGTTCGCACAAGTCAACTGGATAAAAAGTTTCCCAGTTGGTCTCTGGTTTTAAATGCTTATCTCGCTTTAACGAGGTACCTCGAGATCAAGGTGTAGTTTAGGAATGTTGATTTTTGAATGTGTGCAATCACACCGGTGTTGCGGTCATCCTGACAGCAGAGTCCTGCTATGTTAAACCATACCACCTCATCAGCCAGGCGCTCTTCCCAGGCCCCCCCACGCATATTAGTTTTCCCACTTGGACCCATAAAATTAGCGAGGATCCTCACTTAAAGCCCTTCCCCAAAGAGCAGCAGCGCTGATGGAGCATTGCAGCCGGCCGCAGGTCCTTGGGTTGCGAAGGGCAAACTCTGATTTCATCTCCTTGCCGCAGCGCTGGCTGCATGGGATCTCCTCGGACACCTGGGCCACCTCCGTGCTGGGAGCACCCCTGGCCCAAGCTGGGGACACCCTGGGGGGCACGTAGCCCCCAGGGAGATGCCAGCTCGGGCCTGGGAGCAGTGTGAAAGGCAGAGCTGTGCCAAGCGGACCGAGTCCTGCCCCGCATGGCTATAGACACATAGATTTTGGAGATGGATGTGAGAAGAGACCTTCTGGGTCATTCAATTCAGGCTTCTATTAAACATTTAACTACTTCCTGTAATTCCCTTCATAAACAAACCAAACCCGATGTTAAAAGCAGTTTATTCCCATCAGAAGGCTGTCCCACAACCTCACCCCTCTCATGATGAAAAGACAGCTTAAAGTTTTGAGTTTAGAAGTTTCCCTGGCCATCTGCCTTCTAAGCAGTGTTGCCCTCTGATTTAGATAGCTTCTTCTCACCGGGTCTGTGTAACCAGCACCTGAAGGAACGGGGCTGACGCCGCTCTGAGCCACTGTTGTCTGGCTGTGTCCTACAAGAGCGTTCTGCAGCGGTGGTAGATGTTTCCATCAGACACCATGCCGGTCATCTGTTGATGGTCACATCCTTGGGCTGCACTCTTGGCTGCCCTTCTCCCTGCCAGCAGAACCTGCCTCTTGGGTGGCTTTCAATGCAAACCCTACTGGTGCAAGCCCGGGGAAAGCCTGAGCAGTCGGTGCTCCTTTTAGCACACAGCCCTGCCTGGTACTTGACAATACAGTCATGCAGCATCTTCCACCGGGTTCCCTTGGCCAATGGCATGTGGTCAAAAGGATTCCCCTTGCTTGAGCTGGGCCAGTTGCCTGGTGTCTACTGGGGTGGTGGGGGACAGCCACTCTCACCAGCTTTGTTCTTCTGACCTGGCTGGTTTTGAGAGTTGGGGACGAGGGAGTGTTAAAAAGGAGGAAACAGCAAAAAACATCCAAACAGTGACAGAAAGTCCAGTTACATGAGGTACTTCAAGACTTTCGCTCCATTATGCATCTATACATCAGCCCCGCTGTACTATTTACACAACACTCAAGAACTCGGGAAGTGCCAAGAAAATCACTTGCCCTTCTGAGCTCGCAGGATGATTTTTCTCATGTGAAGCACCCACCCAGTTCCCGGGAGGAGTGGGACCCCGGTGACCGCCCCGGAAAGGCTCACCAAAACGCGTCGGGGCGAGCCAGGCGGAGAGGAAGAGGCTGGTGGCTTCTCTGGCTGACGCTGCCCTGCGGAGTGGCGAGCAGCTGTCAAAGGGATCATCTATTGTGGTGGGGAAGGGAGGAGTTTGCGTATGGATAACAACAGAAATGGCTCTGCGCAGATTAGACGCTCTTAAGGAAGACTGTAAATCCCAAGTCTAGAAGCCCACATAGTACAGGCAGCCGTCTTAATAGAAACGAGGATTAGAAATTAGCCGAGGTCTTTAGTGATATTTTTAGAAGGTTGCTCCTGACAGGTTAGGCTGCTGAGAACCGGAGGAAAGTGCCGAACCCCGTATTACTCGGGGAAGGATCACACAGTGCAGCGTGTGATTAGAGGCTGGCTAGCTTAGCGACAAGGGGGATAGGTGGGTTAGAACTGATTCGGGAGGAATTAGCAAGGGAAATTGCTTGAGAAGCAGAATTTGATTAGGGGCAGCCAATGTGGATTTATGAAAGGAAAACTATGTGTAACTAACTTGCTGAAGTCTGGAGGAGGCATCGTTCCCCAGCAGCCCGCGGCACGTGGGTTTCGTACAACCTGATCTGCGAAGGGAAAGCCTGGCCTTTGCCACCGGAGTGGTGACACTGGGTGGGACGGATGGGGGTCACCTCCCTCCCTTGTCTCTGCACCTTTTCTCCGCCTCCTCTTTTTCCCTCCATCCATTTTACTCCTTTTGTAGTTTTTTGGAGGAGGAGGGCTATTGCTTTTTCCTTTGTCCTGTGGTTCTACTCCTTATCCTTCCTTTCCTCTCCCATGGGACCTGGGATTGCCTCTTGGTGGCTCTGTGGGGGGTCAAACGCCACCATTCACCTCACCTCGACAGCATGGTCTGCCTTAGGACCCCCACTGCATCCTAAAGGGGAAATAAAACACCCTCAAAGAGGATCACAGTCTTCCTCAGCATCCTGGATGCTTGGTCCTTCAAACAGGGCCCCAAGGAGTCATTATTTTGGAGAAGGCTAGAATTGCTCTGCAGAAAACAGAAAATCCTCTGGCAGCCTCAGACCTGCACACCACTGTCCTCCAGTACGGCCAGTCCAGCCTGGCGGAGGCCAACCATGGAGGAGCAATGGCCAAGGGAGACTCGACCCAGCTGAAGGGACTGTCAGGCTGCCCAGATGGGAGGGAGATCTTCAAAGGTGTTCCCTGTCATGGAACTGTCATGGCAGTTCCACCTGCATGGCTGGAGAAAGTCCTTGCTGCTTTTGAATGCTGTGGCAGACACAACGGAAAACCCAAATGGGACGGTGGCTTTGTTTCGTCCTGTGCTGCGAGCCCACGAGGGCAGGGGGACATTCGTGGGACACCAGCAGGACAGACACAGCACAGGTGGGGAGCCAGGGATGTGGCCGGCTCCATCCTCTCTCTCGGGGCAAGGCTGTCCCCTTCCCACCAAGGTGCATAATGACGGGCAGCACAGCACGGAGATGCCCATGGCCAAAACAGCCAGGTCCATCCATCTCCTCTCCACCTTGTGTGCCCCAACTCCTCCCAGCATCATCCAGCAGACATGGACAAGTCCCCTGTCCCTGGGGTCCCCAGGGCCACCCCATCGTCTGCAGTCCTCCTGCGCCATCCGGCAGCATCCTGCTCACAGCTCCAGCATTAACATTTGGGTGACTCCAGCTCACATTTACCTCTTCCAGGTCTCTGAACTCCAATCCCATCGTCCCGCTTTTCAGCTCATAATTTTGTACCAGGCTTTTAAAACTGAATTTTATTTTTATTGCAATGACCCTCTGGTGCTGCCAGATCCCTCTGTGGAGGAGAAGTGACATCTCCATTACATAGCTCAGATAAGTGTCTTAAAGAGACCACACACAAAGGAACCTAATGGTACCTATTTTTATTAGGTTTATTACAGGAGGGGAAGTAAAGCAGTCCGATCTCCCCACAGGATACTCCGCTAACAGCAGCAGGCAGAGAGGAGAGATCTGTGGAGGCGGATCAGTTTTCCAAGAATATTAGCTACTGCTGCTCTAAAATTAGAGTCTAGGGAGAGCAGACAGGTTGACATAATTGAAAGGGCTGTCTTAGGGGATGACATAGTTAAACGAGCCCATGATCAGCTTTAGAGTGACAGCTCAGCGACTTCTTCTAATCCCCAAAGGAGCACTGAGTTGCGAGGCTGTGATTTAACTAGTCCTGGATCTTATCTTGTGATGATGTCAATATTATTAGAACCCATTTCTAAAGAGATGCCTCCAAAATCACTGTACATGAACCAACTGGTTTTACAGGCACGATTCTCCTGCAGCTTCACCTTGCAGAGCCCATCGTTGATAGAAACACTCCTCTGCTGCCCTTCTTGCGTACCCGGTCCTGTCCCCCTGGGCTGGACCACAGGGGCAGACCCAGAAACAGGATTAAGAACCTCATTTCAGGATGGAGCTGAAAAATGTCCTTGAGCTGCCCATTTTATTCAACATAATTTAATATCAAACACAAACTAACAAAGTTAGAGGTGAAATATAATAGCAAGAACCCCATAAAAAGTAACCTAATCTGTAAGATAAATAGACAACACTTTAGCCTGGGGAGATAGCAAATAAAAGAGAAATATGAGCACAGCCATTCTCAATTCATAAGTAACTTTAAAGAGAAATAATGAAGATGAGTTCTCCAACTTTTAATGCCCTAAGATTCTTCTAAATGAAAAAAAAGGCATTTTTAACGTTTTCCTCACACACTCTCACAAGGCGGATGTCTCCAGCCAGGGGCCCTGGATCATTCCCACACAAGCAGACACCCATCAGTTTGGAAATGGTTCGGAGGGACCGTCCTGCAGTTCCTGGTGGGGCAGGAGATGGTGGGGATGGAGTTTTTCTGAGCCCTCGTGCTGGTGGAGCCTCTCGGTTGCCTTTGGTGGCCGCCTCCCGCTGCCTTGTCTTGGGTGCAGAACTCAGAGCACCCGCTGCCCTCACAGCAGCGTGAGCCTGTCTTTGATTATTTTAAATTTTTTTAGCCATTTTTTGTTAGTGCCTACTTTAACTTCAAAGTCTGGGATTTTCCAAGCAGCCTAACGCATCTAGGTACCTAAACCCCATTGAGTTTCAAGGGTGTATCAGCCCTTAGGCTCCTCAGCAAATCCTTGCTAAGAGCCTAAGGGCTCATCGCCGCAGCCACCGTTACGCTGCTGGATTGACGCAGATACCGTTATACCAGCATGAGCTCTTCTGCAATGGAGGATTCTCTTGTTTAAAACCCCCTTCCTAAATGATGAAGTAAACTGGAAAGGGCATCCTCTGACAGTTAATTTTTGGTGATACATACCTGTATGAGAATGTGAAATTCTCTCCTTTGGTTATACTCAAAAAAAAAAAAAAAAAGCTTTGCTTTGTAGACTGAACTTCTTCAATTAAAGAGACCGAATGCTCCTAATCCCCAGCCTTTAGTCCTCTGGGGAAACCTCAGATTAGGTGGTTTAGAGGGAAAGCCCACCCGACCTCCCGCTGCCTCTGGTACCCGTTATATCTCCAACCCCCTTTTGAGAGGAGCATCCTTTTAGAAAGAGGCTTTTTCTTCTTCAGTACCTCTGTGTACTCTGTGGGAGGAACAAAAAGTCAGCAGAATCAAGCCACGTGCTTTGCCGTTTGGGGATGTCCCAGCCCAAAAGGAAGTAGCGCAGACGGCAGCCGAGCTGGCAGCGGGACAGGTACAGAGGGCACAGAGCTCCGAAAGGGCTGTCTCAAAGCAGGGGAAACATTGCAACAGCCTTTCTAATAGTAGTGGAAAAATAAATCCCTTATCAGGTGATTTCTGGTCACAGATCAAACACTGATGTCTTACAATGTCAGCTGCTGATACCTAGCAGAAGACAGATTAGGGCAGACTTCCCTGGGATAACAACTGTCTTGTTGTTGGGTCCATACTGCAAACGGCACAACAGGACCCAGTCCATGACTACCGAGCCCCAGATTTCCCGAGCCCTATCATAATGCCATCAATCAGCAGGGGAAGTTAGACCTCAAATCTTGTTCACTGCATTGCTGGTTTCAAATTAAAGCATTTCACTAAAACTGCGACTCTGTCCTTACGTACTTCAACTGATGATGATTTAACAGCAGTGCCAAACCTCAGCATGGTCTTTATTTTTCTTCTTTTTATGTAGATAAACAGAGCTATCCTTCTTTCCTGTTTTGTAGCACTAAGAAATAAACCTGCTCCCTCGTAAGCGGGGTTTGGTTTATGCTGTAGGTACAGAATGGGACCAGACCTATCTCTGGTGTGGATGAGTGGTTCTGATGTGGGTTAACAGGGGAGGGTGGTCAGGGGTGTCCTGGTAGAGCTTGGGAGCCAGAGGCAAAAAGGATAGATGCAGGGGGGGGATAGCTGAGCAGGGGAGGAGACCGCCTTAATGCATGGATCCGGCAGTGGGCAGACAGCCCTGAAGGAATCATCTCCAAAAGCGATGGCTCTGAGCCGGACAGCATGAGCTTGGATCATAGCCTGCTTTGCAGGCGCTACTCAGACTTGGGGGTAGGACAACAGTTTCAGCTATTATTTCCCTTATTTTCCAGAGAGCAGTCCCTTACCCGTCGGTCCCAACCACCCATTTACTGGGGGCTTTTACCAGCCCACGATGCAGCCACATCCTTGGAGGCACCAGGCAGCCCTGGGAGGTGGTGGAGCACCCACAGGGTGATGCTCCCCTTGGAAAGATGTCCATCCCACAAGGACAAGGACGTGTGACGCTCTGAGCCGCGTGCCACGAGGTGGCACCATGTCACTGCTAACCCGCACGGCGGGGTCACCTCTGCGGCCAAGGACCTTCTGCAGGACCCTGCTCACCTGGCAGGACTTGGGCCTCTGAGCTGCCCCATCGCTAAGATCCCCCCACTGAGCTTTTTCTTTTAATAACTGGGCAGCCCTCCCGGCTGTAAGACCCAGCTGAGGGAGGAGGTGGTGCCACTGCCCCATCCCATGGGGCATCTGTGTCCAGTTCTGGGCTCCCCAGTTCAGGAAAGACAAGGAACTACTGGGGAGAGTCCAGCGGAGACCTACGAAGATGCTCAGGGACTGGAGCATCTCTCTGATGAGGAAAGGCTGAAAGACCTGGGTCTGCTTAGCCTGGAGAAGAACAGACTGAGAGGTGACCTCATCAATGCGCATCAATAGCTAAACGGCACTGGTGAGGAACTACACTGCAGGAAAGAAATGCAGTGGGTGACTGTCCCCAGCCCAAAGAACTTGCCCAACACCCAGTTAGTGTCTTGATTAGGCTGCTGAGCTCCTGATTGCTGAGTTTCCACAGCCTAACCCACTCCTTGAGGTCCTTCAGCACAGCCCTGCAGCTGAATGCCCTGTTCTGCTCAGGGGATACAGCCCCAGGACCTGCCTGTCCCCACCACCGTGCCCTGAGCTCTACTGACACAGACCTAGCGTTGGTGTCAATGGGACTGACTGCTCAGATGCTCCATGGAAATCAAGGTGACTGCTGCACCCAAGTCTCACCCAGTGAAGGAAATACAAGTACAAGCCACAGGAACCTATTCGCAGAAAATTCCCCAGTGGAGGGGAGTTTCTGCACACACTGAGGAAGCTGGAAGTAGCTCCTTCTGCTCTTGCTTTAGAGCATGGAGCAACCAGCCCAAAAAATGTGTGCTCCTTTCTGAAGAGGAAAGGGAGGGAGCTGCTCGAAGGGAGCTCTCCTGCATCAGTGCGCGGACCCTGGCAGCGCGCTCAGCGCGGTAATAGAGAGACTGGTAATACCTACATTATTCCTGACACAACGCTTTGCGGCTGAACGATACATTTGCCAATTCAATTTATTCAAACAAGTTCCTTGGGAAGACAGCAAAGCAAATCCAGGTGGCAATTACCGAATTCAGGCTCTACCCTGGACTTGGGGAAACAAAGGGGCAAGATATGAGAGAAATAGCAAGTTCTGCTGGAAATCCCACAACCGCAGAATCCTAAGAGCTTTTAATCACGTGCTTGCCGGTATTCAGCTGAAAAAAAACCCCTGTGTCATTGGCCAAGGAGACAGAGCAGTGTTGCAATTGCTCTGATGTGGCACTTGGCAATTTGGAATATATTTACTACAAAAATGAAATGCTTTTTTTTGTTTTCTTTTGAAAGCACAGCAGAATTTGGGCTCCACGGCCCATTGCAGTGACATATAACTGAAGAATAAGAACATTCAATGGCTACTAAGACTGACGGAGCTGCAAGTCCCGCTGTGTTGCAGACTGGCTAACCGTGCTGCAGGCAGACAGGGTGGATGAGTGTAGATGAACTGTCTGAGCAGGTCAAAGCCTGATTAGATACCTTCAGCCAAGTGCTGAGTTTCATCAGGTCCCAGACCCTCTTTCCCAGCCCACCAGCACGGACACACGCCCGCAGCCCAGCGCTGGTCCTGTGCCCAGGACGCAGCTCCAAGAACCTGGACGGCTGGAGGGAGAGAAAAACCTCTCGAGAACCTCCACTTCGGCTCTGGATGTGCAAGAAAGAAACTTCTGTTGCAGAAGCACAGCTATGGAAAATTTCCTCTTACTAGAGCCTGCAAACCCCACGGCATCAGCTTCCCACACCCCGTTCACAGCCATGGGGTGAGCCCCCCAGATCCTGCTTCGTCTCCCCATCCCACTCCATCCCTCACAGCCCGCCCCAGGGCAGCTGCAGCTGCTCCCCCAGCAAAGCAGTTACACCCGGGTTGAATTTGGCCCCAGATGTAGAATTAGGTTAAGCCAAAAGGTGGCAGCATCTTATTCAGTATCGATTTTGCATGAATATTTCTCCTATTAGCCATTTTTCTTTCTAATCATAGAATGTAAGTTTGTAAATTACAGAGGTGGAGAGTAAATGTATTGCAACCGCTGGCAAATTGATATTTTTGCAGCAACGGTAAACTTTTTCTGATGGCAGATAATTGAAGGGAGCAAGCGTCAGATAAAATTCATGAAGATTTGGACCTACTGGAATAAGACAAATGATATTTAACGTTCAGAGTTGTAAAGTAATTACCCTGGGCTCCAATATAATAAATACATAGACATGGTAAATGGAGTTTGGCTGACCATGTGCCTTTGGCGTGGCGCTGCACAGGGCCCTGCAACAGCCAGGGGGATGGAGAAGGGACAGTCCCCTCGGTACAGGGGGATGCTTTGGGTTGGTGTCACCATCAGAAATGTCCTTCCTCGGGAGGGAAGGAGGGAGCTGCCTCCCATGTCTGCAGCAGAGCCCTGCAGCCCCGAGCCCTGCTGCTGGGAGCCATCATTACCCATAGCCCTTCCACACTGCCAAAGGCGCAGGAAGCCTTTGGGTACCGGCTTCATCCATTCCTCCCAGCAGTGATCAGCTGCTGCAGGTTCTCCAGCAAACTCTCGGCCTCCTGTTCTCACTCTCCAGCCAGCACCCATCACCACCTCACATCCATCTCTTCCCCCAGCATCCACCACCACCTCACATCCATCTCTTCCCCCGGCACCCATCACCACCTCACGTCGATCTCTTCCGCCGGCACCCGTCACCACCTCACATCCATCTCTTCCCCCAGCACCCATCACCACCTCACGTCGATCTCTTCCCCCGGCACCCAAGCGAGCAGCTGGCAGCTAACAAGGAGGAGGGTGACCCACTCCCTGGGGTGGTCACTGCCCCTTACCCAGGGGGGACTGGCCCCCACGGGGATGGACATGCCAACCAGAGCTTGGTGCCACTGCCACGGAACAGCAGCACACCTCCTACCTCAGAGGGAAGTTGCAGAGCAACTGCAACACCCAAACCCAGAAGGTACCAGCCCCCACCTAGCTGCAGCTCCATTCCCACCAGCTGGAAAAGATCAGGAGATGCTTCTCTTGCCCTGGGGAACCACCTTGTCTCCCCTTTTAAAGCCCTGCCTTGATCAGCCCTGTGATGGACCCTTCACCTGCCAGGCCATCTTCATTGCACGTAGCATCTCGCTGTGCTTCCAGGCACATCCAGTCCAGGGGTAAAAACAAAGAAAGAAAAAAAAGGAAAAAAGGCTTGGCAGTGCCCTATCCCACTTTTCAAAGCAGGATGTCAGTGCAGGCTCCCCTGGTAAGATACGTGCAGCGCTAAAATGCTTTTAATGCAGGCACCTAACATCGGCAGCTGCTGGGCAAGCGCATCCCGGCCACCCCACGGTCAGGGAGAAAACGTGCTCAAACGCACGCTGAGCTGGGAGGTCCCAACCCGGCCCTTCTCCAGGGCTCCTCAAGCACCATCTCACAACCATGAGCCAACAACAGGCCTTGTTCCTGCTCCACCACCAGTACTCCCACCGCTACCGCGCCTCTGTCCCTTTGAAGAAGTTGCTTAGAAATTCAGCAGCAATTATGCAAGCTTTAGTATTAAAAAATGCACGTGGATCTGAAAGCAAATATGAAGCTGCTGCTGTAACGCTAGCTTTAAGCTGTCTACAGTCCCTAGAAATTCTCAGTGGGATGTTTGAGAAGGATGTATATGTGTTGACAACATTAAATGATCCATGGCTCAAGGACAGAATTGAAACCATACATCTCCTTCATACAGGCACTGATCACTGGGAGAGTGTTTTTCTTAAGCTAACCACGGAAGGCCGGGCACCTCATCCTCCCCAGCAAGGCAGGGGCGGCTCGGGGAACAGAAGGCGCACACACGCTCGCACCACATTGCGGTGTGTAACAGAGCTCCAGTGAAAAGGGAGAGACACATGGACGCCATCAGCAGGAAAAATGTTATTGTGGCTGCACCATCTTTGAGGGAAATTGAGCATGTCGCTGTGGCGCATCACCCTCTTCTCCTCACCTCCCAGAGAGGCAGCGCCGCTCACACGCATCCCTGCAACATCTGGCGGGAGGGCGAGGAGGGGCAGGATGCTGCGAGATTCCCCGGGGCAAAAAATTGGCCTATTCTGCATTCCGTGTCCCCGAGTGCCGCCTCGGATGGCCGTGCGCCTCGGTGCCGCCCGCAGCACTGCAGCAGGCTGCGAGAGCCGCCAGCAGCCAGTGCCTCGCGCTGGAAACCTACAGCCTTGTCCATACACGAAATTCCCAAGGACAAGGAAAAAACTGGCAGACAACAAGGAGGATTAGGCGGTTCCCCAAGGAACGCAAGAAACGCTGCAAGATTGCATCGTTGCCCATTTCAGTGGGGTGATTAGGCAGTGTTTGCTGCTGGGAGGATGATTTCTGTTAGGCTATTTTGCGAGCGTTAGCCCATTTTGCGAGCGTTAGCCCAGCTATTAAGAGTCGGTGGTGGGAAGTCGCATTTCCCCAGGTGGGATAAAGCCAGGCTCCTTGTGACCGCGGTCTCCTTGCCCCAAACTCCAGGCCTGCCATGGCCAGCACCCTGGAAGCCCTCTCCTTGCTCTGCATCCCGGCGCTGGTCGCTGATGCTCTCCGGCTCTCGCTGCTTTGCCGCGCGCTGCTGCCAGTCGTGGGAGGGGGAAACCTCCCTCCCTGGCTCCCCAGCCCCAGCACCCCGGCCCCTGGACTCGGGTACCCGCTTCCATCATTTCCACTATTACCAAACTAAAGGGTATTTCTTTGCTCCTTCGTTTATGCTGAATGTTTATTTAATAGGCTGGCCAGCTCCAATTAGGTCTGTGATTACTCACAGATGACAGCTCCAGCATAACAATGTTTACTCTCAAACTTTATCTCCAAGTGTAGCCTGTGATATATTTAAGGAGAAGGTATAAAACCATTAATGTTGAAATAGCTCTACCTATGGGAGTGAAGTTTCTTTTTAAGCCCAAACAGCTGGCAACCAGGCAAAAACGTACGGGGGATATCAACCCCCTTCACCTGGAGATTTAGTCACCCCGGTGAAAGCCTCATTCCGTTGAGTTGTCCAGATGTCTTTGCCTTATCGCTGACACGTGGAACTCCTTGCTACAGGATTTGGATTGTCTAAAGTTTAACAGCTGTAAGTTCATTTTCTGGTCTGTGTTTGAATGAAGCCCCTGGGTGATTTGTTCGAAAGCGCCGCGGCTGGTGGCTGGCGGTGAAACGCAACATCTTTGGGTGAGATAAGTCCCCCCACCGCACACCTAAGGTGCTTGGGGTGCCTTGGCAGGAGGATGTATGGCAAAAGGAATATCCAAAGCCATTTCCTGGACGTGGTTTTACTTCTCAGGAAAAGTCAATGGAAGTTCCTGGTCTCCCTGGCTCCGAGAACTGCATTCTTAGACCCCAGAGTCTGTGCCCTCGCAGGGAGCCCAGCCTGACCGCCCTGACAAGCCGGCACCCAAACCGTGATCTGGGCAAGAGCTGGGCAAGGAGGGAGGAGAGGTGGCTTCGGGGTGGCTCAGGGGCCGAGGATGCCTCTCCCCCACCCCACCACCCACCAGCCAAGGTGGTTGTACAACAGCATCCCACGGAGAGAGTCCTGTCCCTCTCGCAGTGTCTTGTAGTGAAAACAGCTTCTGTGCATCCCAGCAGGTTAATCAGCTGCTTGGGCTCTCATTAGTGCCAAACGCTCTTATCACGAAGAGGTGTCTGGGTGCGAAGCCAGGCTTGCCAATGGCCAGGCACACCAGCCGGCGTGTCCGGCTCCTGCCCAGGACACAGCCCCGTCCTTCCCTGAGCCCTCCGGACCCACTGGGGTGACCCCAGTCTGGCCATCGTCCTGGAGAGCGAATGGAAAGCGAAGGTTTAGGAGGGATAGGAAACTTCCTGGCTTTAATTCACTGAACTCTTTTGTTTCAACCACATTTAATATCTTAGAAATTACAAGTCGCGGGGACCTGGGTGAGCCGAAGGAGAAGGCGTGATCTGTGAGGCCAATTAAGAGGCCGATGGCACATAGTGAAACAGGAGCCCCTCGGGGGAGGCCAAGGTTACATAAATAAGCGTGTGAAGGAGCTGCACTGAATCTGCAGGCACTCAGCCACTAGTGATGCCCCTTTGAGTCTGGGAAAATTAAATATAAATAATAAATGTTTAACCACACAGCAAATAAATACAATGAGGCACCTTTAAAAATTATACTAATAAACACCAAGCTGTTGTCCTTCTGCCCAGGGTGGCTGAGCATCTTCTGAGTATCGGAGACAAAGAGCACAATGGAGGGGCTGTGTCTGGGGGGGCTCTGCTCAGCTGGGTTGTCTTCACCCCCACTCTGCCCTCCTTGGGATGAACCCCAGGACAGCATGGAATAAAACACCCAGCAAAACTGGAAATAAAATAGTGCCAAGCTCACACAGTGGATGTCAGGGCCCCCGGACCAGACGCAGCTCACCTCTGCCTGTGTGATCCCAATAGGCTTCTTCTGGGAACCCGGGGGCAGGATCTTGGGTCTCGGAGGAGAAGCCCAGAGCTTCCTTGTGATGATACGAATGTTCGGCGGGAGCTGCCGGGTCCCCAGAATTGCTCTGTGTCAGCACTCGCTTTACAATAAGAGCTCTGCTTCTCGGCTTCCCTGTTTTACTGCTTCCTCAGAAGAAGAGGAAAAATGAAATGGAGATATAAAAAATAAAGGGGTCATTTATAGTTAAGCACATTAGGATGGGAGCGAGAGAATAAAGCGGTGAGAACGGCTCAGCCAGGGGCCTATGGGGACTTTTTCTCAGGTACTGGCACAGTCTTTACTAGGTCGCTTGAACCTTTTGTGCTCTGCTGCGGAGCTCAGACCTGGGCTATATATCACCGGCCTTGCTGCGGTGTGCAGCGTGTAAGCGCCTTGCCGTCCCTAAACCCAGGCTTCTCCCACTCGCGCAGGGATGTATAGTTTATGGGTGACTTCTATAGATGGCCAAAGCAACCGGTTCAAAGCCGCGGGGCGGTGCAGCAGAGAGCGCGGGATTAAATGCCTATCAAGTGCCTTTCCTATGATGTAATTTCATTTCTCCCCAAATTCTGCAGGGAAGGAGCAGGGCAAAAGGCCTTCCTTGCTGTGATTAGACATTCCCGGGCAGTTTAATTATAGTCTGCGGCTTCTTAAACACTTGCGCAATAAACCCACAGAGAGCTGCCATCCCACTGTAGTTAGTTATCGCTTTCTTTTCTTCCCAGCCCCTGGGATTTGGTTCCACATTTACTAGAGGACACCAGAGCCAAACGCTCCGTCGGGCTACACTGGCCGTCACCGGGGAGCTTGTGCCAGAGCTAAATGTGTCCCTCTGGTTGGGTTGACTTGGTGGCAGCTGACGCTGGTGTTTGGGTTTCTTTACACCCGTGGCCTCTGATGGCCTCTGGTTTTGATGAGCCCCCAAGCCTGCACCGAGCCCCCACATCTCACCCGTCTCAAATGGCTTCAGATTCCTACTTCCGAGCAACTGTAACCTGCTCTTAGCAAAACCCCGCTCCTGGACACGCCACCACGTGTAGGAAGCAGCTGGTTCTGGTGGCAAAAGTAGTACCCAGAGCTCCGTGCTGGTTTTGACACTCGAGCATGGACACAAATATTCTCCAGCCTTCACATCCTTTCTCCATTTTAACTCATGGCTTCATTAGACTAATTTGTTTCCAGGTTGGAGGATGAATAATGAGCCTCAGCCTGTGGATGCCTAATTAAGTTTCGATAGTGAATGTTTTTATCTAACCTTGTTTTCATTTTTATCCTCAGTACCTGAATTAGAAGTTTGAGATTTAGGCTCAGGTTTGCCTTCGCATTAAACCCAGACCTTTACACCTACGCAAGGTGCAACAGTGCTCTGGATCCCCCAGGACAGCGCCCAGCGGTGACACCATGGGGTGTCGTTTCAGCCAGGTCTGGTCATCAGGGGTAATAAAGGAAAGTGAAATAGTTAATAACAAAATGGCTTTTCCCCTGCCACAGCCAATACAGCACACAGTCGCTGGTCCCTGGTCTCTGTGGGGTCTGTACGCTGATAACTCCTCCCCAGTGGGATGGCACATCCCAACAGCAAAGCTCACCCGGAGCATCTTGATGGATCCCACGATCCCGCTGCATTTCCTAACATGATATCCAAACTCCATCCAGATTTTTTCGGTCCCCTCAGATGCAGTTGCCTTTGTTTCTACAATTCTAATACATGCCTGCAAATTCCCCAGGCTGTCCCTGTCCCCCGTGCCCTGCAAGTGCCTCCTCGGCATTCCTTGGCCATTAAAGTCCCCATGCCCTAGGGCCCTCCGCTCACCGATGATTCCCTCCAGCCTTCCCGTTGTTGTTCTTTTCAGCGCTGCAGGGTTTCCATCAGGCTTTTCTGCTGATCTTTTTGGCCTCTCACTGCTCCTACCATTGTCAAGAGGGTTTTCCATAATTCCCTGTCTACAGGGATGGTTTTAGGGATAAGAAACCAGAGCAATCCCTTGGTACCTAAAGGAAGCTCTCCGGGCTAAGGTAGGGAGCAGAGCACGTCTCACAGCCTTGGCTCCTGCTCCGGGTGGGAGCCGAAGCGCTGTGGAGGCAGGCGAGGAGCCCGAGCAGGTACTTAGTACAAATGTTAATAGCGTCATTGTTTATACTGTAGGATTGGAAAGGGTCTCCTGGGTCATCTGGGGCATTGCCCTTCAGTAACTCAGTCCGTGCTCAAACTATCCCAAGGGTATTTTTAGTCGATTCATGAATCCTTTTAGGAATTCGGCCCGGCGACCTCCGTCAGCAAGCGATTCTTTTGCCTAATTGACTTCACTTTCTGCATGCCCTGTTTTAATACCGCCTTTAAAGTTTGAGGCTTTTTCTTCCCCTCACAGTGTCACCCACTGCTCAATTTCAGTAGCTTTTTTTCCCTATTCCTACTTTTTTATCTGCGTTACAGTTCCTTCGGCAGCGCTCGTGGGCGAAGCCCCCTCGCCTGCAGGGCTGAGCCCCTCTGTGCTCGGTGAGATGGGCTCCACCAGGAGAGGCTGTGCATGGTCTAGATGAGGTGACAAGGGTGGGAGATGACCCAAAGGGTCGCCTTTACCCACCTAAACCTCCAGCAGCAGAGCTGGGGGCGGTCACCAGCACAGGCTACCTCTTGGCTCCCTCCGTGCTGGCTGCAGCTGAGCAGTTTGCAGGGTCCCCGTTTTCCTTGATGTCTTCAATTTTACTATCAAAATAACAACAGATGGTGAAGGAAAAGTAAGAGGATTAAACAGTGGGGTTTGTTAATAATTTTTTCTTGTTCGTTAATATTCTTCTATTTAACATCCACTGCTCCGAGCCACGTCATCACTGCATTACTGTTTGCAACAGAGACAATTTTGAGCACGTTGCAAGGAAATTTTTTTGGAGAGAAAGGGGAAAGGCAGTGAAGACGCAAGTCAAGGGGCTGCTATCAACATGCATCGCCCAGTTGAAGAGGCTGCGTGCCCACACTCCCCCGCGCTGCCCGGGGTCACTGTCCCTGCAGACCTGCCGGCTGTTGGCTTGTGTGGTTGTTCCCAAATCAGCTTCATCAGGATGAGCTGAAGTTAAACATGAAAATTCTGGTAATCGGACTTGATCCGTTCCATGTAGGTTGTGGAGTACCCTCAGCAGCGCACGCAGGGGTGTAATCTCCAACATGGGGTAGCACAGGGCAGTAGCGCTTCTGCTGGCATCAGCCCCTCATTGACCTGTTCTCCATTCATTTTCCTTTCTGTCTTCTCCAGTTTTGGTGAAAGGGTAACAATTTACATCTCCTTGTGATGCATGGCTTTGATTCAGCTGCGAATTTAGCAGAGGCTTTACCCTGGGAATTGCTTTTCGTGTGCAACTTTTCTGTATGAGGAGAGGAGGAGGGAGGAAGCCTGGAGCAGGGAACCTGAGGTAGCTGGTCAAACAGGAGCTTGAGTGACCTACATGAATCCTTGGGATCAGAATTTCTTCTAAATAAACTATGCAAAAGTGCAAACTTCAGAAGACAATTTCTTTTTTTGACAGGAATGCTACATTTTAGAGAAAAAATAACTGTAAAATGAAGATGATCTGATTTGATGAAGTCAGCAGAGCTGTGGGCAGGACGAAGACCATGCTCTCCACATCAGTCTCCAATTCATCAGCACGGCCAGCTGGTAAATATTTGCTTCTTCTAGTGATCAGCTGAAAGGTTCTCTCATTCCCACAATACTATTATCTTTGCAAATTACTTTTATTCTAGTGAAATGCAAAAACCAAAATCCTGACTGTTTTTAATTGAAAACAAATGAAAAAAAAAAAAGGAAAAGCCTTTTACAATAATAAAAGCATGGACTGTAGTTTAAATAAGTACTTTCTAATTTTCTCCCAAATAGTTTGATACTTAAAAAACTCTGCTTAGAGAGTATTTTTGCGCAACTATATCTATCTTCTGCCTGGCAAATTGATCATACCAAGTGGATTCACATGGCAGGGGTGAGAAGGTCTTAACCCTTCCTCCTTTTCCAGCAGAAGCCAAAGAGTTTGCCATACACCACGATACAGCCATGATCTGGGGTGTTTGCGTGGGACTAGACACCCCAGGGCAAATCAGGGAGTGCATGGATAGACCTAAGTGGTGCAAGCAACTCACAACGTTTGGGAAAACCAACCAGGATGCTCATGGTGCAGCGCCAGGACAGAGCTCAGGGAGGTCCTGGGACCTCCATCCTGGGGAGATACTCGGCTCCACTGCACGGGGCCTGACTTGACTCTGAACTTGGCCTTGCCTAGAGCAGAGGTCTGACCAGAGCCCTCCAGACCCTCCTTCCAGACCCCAAGTTTCTGGGGTACCATGATGCTTCGATGCCCTTGTTCCAGCACAGGTTCCTTGAGGGCCACAAGTGGGTCATTGCAGGTGGCCCCCGTGGCATTTCGTCTCCAAACAGGACCGGGGCCGGGCTCCCATGAGGACAAATCTCCCCATCCAGCACCAGCTCCTTCCCCCAGCACTCACTAATACCCGCTTCTCAAAGCACCTCAAGTTTTTCTCGAGGAGGAAGGGAATATTAAAAGCCTTTCCAAATTATATAGAAGCCTTTGTTATTTTAAGAGACTTTCACTCCCCCCGTCTCCGTTTGACTTTGTTACCTGATGCTCAAGGAATGCATTTTCCCCTCTATTAAATGTTTTAACCGCGTACGAGTTCCATCTTAATGTTAGCATCTTTAATAGTAGAATATTACCATATTAATTGCTATTGTGAACCAGAAGATACTTATATCATCCAGGCTTTCATTACCGTCATGGAGGGATTTTTCCTACTGAGTCAAAAGTGACCACTTTCCTTAATCCCCTATTTAAAAGCCCTGCGATTCCTCCTGACATGCCTAGGACGAGGGTGGGCAGCGTTTTTCCCAGGGACAAACTTGGAATTAAAGGCATTAATTTCCCAAGGAACGGTAGCCCCCTCCCAACCTGCTGCGGGTTTCCCGGCCGTCGGGTGGTGGGGCAGTTAGTTTTAAAGCAATTAAGGGACAGCCACCCCCCTCAGGCCTCCCCTGCCCGTGGCGGGGACGGGAGGACAAGGGGGAATTAGCCGGGAGAACAATAGGGATTCAATAAAGCCCGGATCAGGTTGCAGCCCTTTTGTCGCCGGGACTCGTGCCGGGGGTTAATGGGGCAGAAGGAGATGGGAGCGGGGCGGCAGCACGGCTGGGACACAAAGGCCAAAACACACGAGCTCCGAGGGGGACAGATGGGGACAGGGGAGGGAACCGAGGGGGGGG
>VYZM01013284.1:7681-21002 GCA_013398915.1 Dromas ardeola
CTTGTTACCTAGAAGAACACTCACAGCTCAATAAGAAAAAAAAAAAAAAAAGGAGAAACTGAAAAAACCCAAACCAAAACAAAAATAAGCAAAACCTTAAACTATAAGAAATGAAAATAAATGGTAGTTGCTACCACCAAGAAATTACAAAATTAAGATAATTGATAAAAAGAAGATGATGACATGAGGGGAAAAGCCATTGGAGGCAGTCTTCTGGAAAATTTCAAATATATTAAAAGCAAAGAATTCTTATCAGTAGTATAAGCCTTTGCTAAAGAGAGGGGTAACCATTACGAATAATATCACAGAATATCAATAAACAGTCCCTAAACATTTCCATCCTGAAAGATGACAAGAACTTGTTACGTATTTTCACTGATGACAGCTCTGTGTTTTAGTAAATCGAGGAATAAATAGCCAAACCTACCGAAACCACACTTTTTCATAATCTACCAGTTTAGACAACTTTCAGAAGACCCTGACAGAGTTGTCAGAGGAGGTGAATATTAAGAAATCTTTTCGTTCCTCTGAAATTCCAAAAGATGGAAAGACTATATGTGAGTTAATATTGTGTAAGGCACAGAAGAAGCTGGAGACCTGACATCTATCAATCCCAAGAAAAATAATTGAAAAGCTCGTATGAGATTCACTGTGTAAAGACTATGAATATAATTAATGCCAGTCAAAACAGTCTCTGGGAAATGGGCCTTGTCAAACAAACCCGATTTCATCCTTTAAGGAGATTACTATTTTGGTTGAAAAACATACTGATAAGTGTAGCAGACTTTCCTAAAGCGTTCACCTTCATATTACACAACTTTCCAACTAAAAATACAACACTACAAAATATCAATACACCATGCCACCTACCTGACATGTTTTGCCTATGAGGAAATCACGTATTTGGGAAACAAATATAATATCATTGATACAAACACAGATTGTTCTGCTGATTACACGAGTAAAATGCAAGTGACCACAATGTGTGGAGGTCAGAGTATATGGTTTAATTACAGTCTGACCTATTGTCCCCCTGCACCCCTCCTAGCCTTATGCTCCTCAAATATAGATATTTTCCAACACCCAGCAGGGAACTCCAGAAATTCTGCCTCACCTGTTACAGCAAAGATCCTTCAAAAAAATAAGTTACAGTCCTGCATAGATAGTGTTAAGCCAGCTGATAAGCAATAATGACTAGTGCCATTTTGAACTGTGTTGTAAGGACATTTAATAGTGCCCCAATGGTGCTGGTGTCTCCCAAAGGATGCTGTAATGAAACTGAGCTTCTCACAAGCAACACTCAGTGTCTTGCAGAATCAAGCCTGTATTTCTCACCAGGAGAAAAGCTAGTCCTACTATTGAAACCTACATTCTATCTTGCTTAATTTCTTCCAATTATTCTTAATTGTTCCCCCAGGAGTAAAGCTCTGTGAATAATTGATTTTATTTTTTGTTTTGTTTTGTTGCCAAACTTGGTGCGGGGGGATTATTCAAGGTTGATTGGAAATGTAAAACATCTGATTTTTCTCACCGTAAAGAAACCCTCCTCACTGGCATTTTTCAGGTCAAGCAAAATAGTTCTTTTAGTTTAAACAAAGGTATCTTCGTTCATTTTCTTTTTCTAATTGTTGTAAACAATGAAGTGTAACTGTGCAACCTTAAAGCATCATCTGAAAAGTTAAAAAGCCAAAACACGGCATTTAAAAGCAGTGAACTGGAATGTTTTAAATATAACTTTTTGGAGCAGAGGGTCTGGTATAGATCATATTCAACTAAAATCAGTGAGAATCTTCATTTCCATGCTCAACTGAACTGTTTTCCCCATTCTCCCTTCCAGATCATCCAATTTTGCTATGATCCTGCATGAACAATCTTGCCTTTGGTATTGGCTTGGTATTCAACTTGCAAACGTAGGTAGATTTATGTCCTTATCCTGAGCTCTCCTTTAGTTGGCTCTTCCTAATTGTTTTGATTTTCTCTCAAAAGTCAATCCCTTCTACCTAATAATAATTTTTCTTCTTGAATTTACCTCCAATTTATCAACATGTGCCTGGGCAGGAGCTGCTAAGAAGTGATTGCCATGTTAAATTGCAAGCCAGTGACAATGGCTACCTTTCATAGATACCTGGGTTTTGCTATTTTTCCTGCAATTACCATTTTTGGCTCGGGTTTCTTTGCTTTACCAATCTCCTTGAAACACATTTCAAGCTGGCAAAGGTCTGTTTAACCCTTCTTTTTTTTTCTAGAAAAATTGTAGGTAGCTCATTTTTAGGCATGGATTGGAAAAGCATGTATCCTGGATGCTCCAGCACCTTTTAATTGTTCCTATTTTCTGAATATTTTACATTACTGTGTTTACTAAAATACCCATCCTTGCCCAACTCAAATATTCATCAAATTTGCCTAAGGCAAAAACTTAATACATATACTTGGTACTTCCAAACATTACTTACGAACATCTGTGTGGTGTGCGTAGATGCCTGAGGCTGTAATAAAGCCAAACCTGTCTATATGAAATAGTGCAAGGAAAAACACTGGAGGGTCACCAAATTAGAAAAAGGGAAGAGAAAGAAACAAAAAAAAAACACCCAAACATTTTCCAGCACATTCACATGTCAGCTGTGCTCTAATACCGTCCTTCATCCACAATCTCAAAGCAAATTGATTTTCGTAAACAATGAGGGCTGTCTGAGGATTGCATGCTGGGGAGCATCAGGCATGGGAAGAGTTATGAGAAACCTGTGCACGTTTTCGTAATTCATCCAAGGAGGGCAATATTTTCTGTCCCTCAAGGTGATCCAACACCGAGTCCTGCTGCCAGGATTTAGTCCCTTCAAAAGCACGGGAAGTCTGATGATGAAAACACCAGACCTGTTGGTATTTTTTTGACTTTTTCATTAAGAAATGTGTTATTCATGCTCACATGTTTGTTCAGCACACATGCTTCATTGATTTATATTGGATGAACATACCTTAGCTGTGTCCTTAAAACCTCATTAGTGTCTGTTGAATATCCATTTAAATCTGAATTTTATTCATAAATGCAAATTTGCAAACATTCTTAATTGTGTGTCATGCATCAATGTAATTACAACTCCATCTCCTGTTTTGACATAATGTGGATTTAATATTTTGCAAAACCACCACCCTAGATAATGCATAATGACTTACCATTTATAGAGGCAAATGTTTCCCATTGTCTCTAGATTTGGTCAATACCTACTGAGAAAGAAGACATCCTGCAATTAACAAGAATGAATTAATAATAGCCATTGCTGTAACCCTGTATAAAAGCAGCAGAAAGTTTACTTTCTAACAGGAATCAGAAAATATTCCTTTCCTTAGGAACAGGAAAGCAATGGTACGTATATATGCTTTGCATTGTCTACAAAGAACTGGTACCCCAAAGTTTTACCACTGTTATGTAATATTACATAAAAAGTAAATGAATGAGACAATTAAGAATAAGAACAGAATGACAATATTTGTGTGCTATTATGTTTCTGGTCTTCATTTTAACTATCAAAAACTGTTATTTCACCTCTCATTCCTCCCATATTCTAGTTTTCTCCCTTGATCCTATAACTCTAATAATTTACCATCGCTAATTTCCACCGCCTTTCCTCACTATTGTCCTTGTTCTAGCTAAACAGTGGACATGAAGAAAAGCCAAAAAAGCAAAATTCCACCCCATGCACGTGTTCCAGATCAGAGAAATACCCTAACCTGCTGGCTGTGCGACTGCAGATCTGATAGCCACAAAACCTGTCAAATCACTTTTTCCAGGGATACAGGTGTTTCAGTGACTCTTTGCAATGAGCCTTGAGTGCCATTTTTTATCTATGAATCAGAGCTTGAAACTGTCACAAGGGCGTACAATTACAACCTCAAAGATTTCTTTCGTTTTCAATAACTAGATAGGTTGTTCAGCTGGGAATAAGCACAAACACTGGCTGGTTTCTCTTATTGAAACTGCTGGTCTGCTTTGTGAATTCTGGATTCAAAGATGCTTCTCTTTGTGCAGACCCTTTTGATGGCATGGCACTGAAAAGGAAATGCTTTACCTTCTACAAACATCTAGCTGTTTTATTCTATTGGGAAAGCAGTTGGTGATCTTCACTGCTATTGATTTCGGTACTTAAATAATCAATCTTTGGTTTTTCTGCTTCCCTATTTTTTTGACAAGAGGGTTTTATGAAGCTGTGCCTTTCTTGGTAGCCTTGTAGAGCAGGTCTCCCTCATCAGGATTAACAGTTTTCCTTGCTTCATAACTATTTAGGACTGAAGCGAAAGGGGTGAATGACAGTTACTCAGCTGTCTCCCCACCAAATGAAGCATTCAACCTCAAAACAGGCTACTGTACAATGCTGTGCCAATAATTAAATTGTCACAGCATCGCTGCAATCATGACCTTGCTCTTCCCCTCAAATTCACTACCTTTAATTACAAAGTGGTCCTTGACCTGAATACATCCTTTTTTTGACACTTTTGTGTCACTTCTTATTTGTCTTTGCAGACATGATGATAGACTCTCTCATTCAAAAGCCATTCAGTGAAAAGCAGCAAGAAGCACTGAATTAGCAATTCCAAATTCATATGTAGTCATCTTCTTTGCTTCATGTTAGTCATGTTTTTTGAGCGAGACAGAAAAGACATCAGTAACTTGCTAGTTATGCTGAGCTATTCCCTGTGCTCTGCAAAACTATCTACCTGTGACTGAAAGGCTCTGATTTAAAGGGAACTCCCTTCTTCAAAAGTTAAGAGTGTTTCAGGTGTAAATTATTAAATAGAAACTTTTATATTATTTCTCAAAATTCACATCTAGATACAAAGTTTGACTTTGTCACTGTTTCCACACTACAGAACACTTACTTATCAGCATTATTCAAGGCATAATCTTGCTACTTTCTTACCTTGGATTGTCTGTGTAAGTTTTGAAAATGTACCTGATTTTTTGTAGTTATGCTTTTTATCAGATTTTTCTTTTGTAGCTCCTTTCCAAATCCTTTTCATCTTGTCTTCATGCTTCACAAATAACAGATATCTAAATTTGACATAGTATTTCAAGCCCATACTCCAGACAGAGTATGGAGATGCAGAAGAATATTGCAAGGTAATATGCTTTTTTCAACACATCTGCTATCCAATCGTCCAGGGAGAAAAAAAAGGGACAAAATAGAAAAAAAAAAAAAATTAAAAAAGTATGGTTAACTTAGTCCTCAGAGAACGCAGTTGAGCCAGATAGACTTGCTTGTGATTGTGGCTTCAGTAGGACAGCTGAAATGTTCCTCCTCTTATTTTCTCTAATAAATATATCGTTTGCAGATTTATAGAAGATATCTTGTGTCTTGCTGTTATGAACCTATGGAGATTTGAAAGTAATTAATCATGCTGAGAAGTCTTGCTGCTAAGGAAGGAGAACGTGCCATTCTGCAGGCTGTTAGTCAATAAAGAGAGAATTTTCAGGCATTCTTAATTGACTACCATTTGTCACCAATTTACACACAGTAAACTTCTGTTAAAGATATCCTTGCAGGGTAGATTGCCAAATCAGATCAAAGCAGACTTACAACACCCACCAAATAAGATTTCTGTATTTCCCCGACCCACTTACCTTTATATTAGTGAGATTTTGATGTTTGAACTTATAAAGAAAATAAGGTTAGGAGATATGTGAACTTGTTGTAAATCTCTACCAGGCTAAGAAGGATTTAAGAAACTTTCAAGGAAAAGGGCCAGAGAATCGGGGGGAGGCCTACAAATAGCACCAGTTACTCTAAAAGATGTTGACTCAACAACTGCGAAATTCCCTGTTACACAGGTAAAACTCTTTAGTCTTGGTCAGGAATAGAACATGAAAATTTATCCTGGGAACGGTCATTCTCATGATGAAAATGTCTGTGCAGATTTTCACAAGTGATGGGATGAACTTAGAGAAGTAGGTATCCAAACAGATGTTCCAACACAATGAGATCTGTTAGATTGCAATAGCCTCATAAGGAAACTGATAGAAATCCCATTGCTCAACATGTTTAAAATTAGACTGGATACAGCAGGTGTTATGTACCTCTGCAATAAAATAAATTAAAAAAAAATTACAAAGAAATCACCCTGGCACAGCTGGGGACATAAATAACAGCATTTAGCTCACAAACATCTTAAAAGGCTTCTAGTATATTCAGACCATGTACCACAGCACGGATTGTGTTGAATGTATTGCAGGGGCAAATCTTGGAGAGAGATCTTGGTAAGTGTGCTCTCTTTGGATACCAGTGACCTTTACCTTGCTAGAGAAGCTGTATTTTTTTTTTCAGACTTGCACTTTGTTCCAGTGGCTCTTTATCTGTGTCTCTAACACCTACAATTTCACATTCCTGCCAACTTGTATAAAGTAACAAAGCATAATAACTTAGTCCTGCAGTCTGTTACTCACTTTCCCACCTTCTAAGCCTTTGGAAATGTTATTGCTCCCCCAATATCCTTTGTCTTGTCACCTATGAGCTTTATAACTAAAATCTTTCTTCTTTTGTTCCCATATTTCTCAACTGCTACATATCCCAAAAGATCATGAAACTGCCAAAACCAGGTATGGTAAGACTCTGATTTGTCAGGATACCCACCCATAAGCAATCCAGAAAGGAAGGTGGTTCTTGCAGGATATGTTATCTGGTTTCCATGGTCTAGACCTACAGTCATTCAGGGAAGTCTCAGAACACAGAATTAGGTCAATTGTTTATGTTTACAGTGATGGTGCCTATGGAAAAACTGATAACGTGGGCATAGTACGTTAGCTCCCGAAAGAGTGGAAGTGTTTTGAGACAGTCAGTCTCCATCTGAACAACCTGATTAGAGTTTCACAGGCAAGGTAGCTATAACATGGCGATGATGCTTTTCTTTAGCAAGGCTTTGCCCAACTAGCTTCTACTCTGGGATAGACACCTTTATAATTGCTCTTTCTGTGCAAAAAGGATAGAGGTGAGAAATTGCAAGTTAGCTGGATGTGTGAAACTAACACCTTCTGCAGTTGTTCAGCTGATAGTGAGGGTTTGCCAGGTTTGTGCAAAACATCACCCCAGCTCTGTTACACTTCCTGCCCCTCTGTTTGGTTCATGACATGTTACATAAGTGAATATGATGCCACGTGGTTTAAATAGAGGTGACAGAATGAATATTGGGCTTTCAAACTTAACGCTGCTTTATTCTCTTTCATTGTTCGGAAAGAATTATTCTATCCTTAGGTTGCACTGAAGAAGTACTAAAAAAGAAGAACAAATTGAAAAAGGGAATCTGCAGCACAAGATTGCTGTCAAGGTAGATCAAGTTCTATAGGTAGTAGTAACAGCCTTCCTTTAGCTTCGCACAGGAAAACAATTTTTAACATAATGATATGGAAAGAAGACTTTGGAAGCAACTGAAGACATGGCTGTTTAGCTCTGTTAGGAAAGATGACCTACAGAAATCTTCACTAAGAAATATCTGACACAGAGGTCTGAGTACAGCAAAAATTGTGCATGGGGGACGCCAGCAGAGATCAAGCTGCAGGTCCATTGCAAGACACAATATATTTCTAAATCAATGCTGTTGGTTTATTCTGTTTTTTTAAAGCCTTCTGCTGTGGAAATGTGGGTACTCCTGAGCACTGTTATTAATACCACAACAGTAGTGGTAAAATGCTGCGTGCAAATACAGAGCATCACAGTCCTCTCACCAGGCTGGCAGCTAATCATTTATCCAGCTTTCAGGCCCATGATGGCTCAGCTCTTAGATCAGCCCTAAGCCCTGCCAGTTCTGTGAATTATGCGTGCCTCTGATCATCTGCCCGAGGGAGCTGGAATGGGAAGGAGACACAGAGCACATGCGGCTTGATGAGGCTCCATGCAGCACACAGGGATGGCTTTTCTAACATAGCTGGTGATGGAGGGGGTCACCATGCACCCTCCCCTTCCTCTACCTGGTCTGGAGCACTTGCCAAGCAGTGAATAAGGTTTAGTGTCCTGTCCTACCTTGCACGATCTCAAGCACAAATCACGTAAACTGGGTGAAAAGAAGAAATGAGGAAGAGAAATTCGAAGCTTTGGCTTTTGACTTCAGACAACTGTGGGACCAGAGAGAGAGAGAAAAGTAAAACCAGCTGATGCAGTAGTTAACGCTGTCATGTCAAAAGTAGGTGTCCTTGCTCTTACAGTTGTTGGGGTTTTTTGTCAAATTATACAATTGCAAATTTATTTATAATTCACATCTAGTCCTTGAAGAGGGGGTTGAGATGTTTGTCTCTAACCTGAACTCAAACACTAATTCACTCTTAGGGAGCATCCTAATGGCTTCATGACACAATTATCTCCCTTTTGCACCTTTGCTAGCCAAGACACACTCAGTTCATATCTGTACAACAGAAACTTTCAGCAAAATGGATGGGGAGCTGTTCTTTCACCTTGCAGCACATCCCTTGAACACAGGATGTGTGGGTTTGAATCCAGCTGATGGGAAGAGACTAGCACTCCGATCTGCTCCATTTCCCCAGGTGCTCTGATAACAGAGCTATTTTGTAAGTTTGTAGTGGAAACAACTTGGCATGCAGTGAAATACTGGAATAACACAGCCAAGCTCTGCAAAGAAAAGACCTCAGTTCCTGTTTTCAGGAGAAGATTTAATGTTTATCTGTCCTATATAAGAAGGATTTCCCTACAAATAAAGAACCCTGAAGGGATGGTGGGGAAATTAAGGTAAACTTTTGCCTTCTGCCTTTCCCTCCCTGCAGAGCACCCTGAATATGATGGCTTTTGGCTCAGGAAGCTGCTTTTTAAGAATCCCTTTCTGAAGCATCTTGCTCTGGCAGGCATTACGTAGAACATACCACATGGCCGGTTCTTCGGAGTTTTGGATGCTGCTCTGCCAGGCCAGGTGCTGATCTTCTGCAGTGCGTCTTGCTCTGCATCCATGTTATTTTGCTACAACAGATTTTTACAGCAACATAGAAGAAAATCTTTGGGGTTTTTTTTTGTTGGTGTTTTTTTTTTTTTTCTATTTGTATCTGCTTTGATCAAAAAGGAAACACATAAAGTGTTTCAAATTGCTTCTTGGCTTTCACATATACGTATTCCCCACTAAATTGTGATTTTTCCCTCAAAGTCTTCTAAAGTGTTTAACAGATTTCTAGTCTTATATATCAGTGTTAACAAGGAAGCAAGATTTCTGGCCTTCCTTTTTACTAATGTGTTCAACTATGGCCTATTACCTTTACACTGTGAAAGAAAGCTCAGTTTAACAAAACCTCTGGATGGCTCGAGGGGGACAAGTTTCAGGTACCTCAGCTAAATGCCAAAGAGACTGAGCCAAGGTCCACCAAAGTCAATTAAAGTCTTTTTTTCCATTGACTTCAATGGGCTTTTGGTGGGGAAATAAGTCTGTTTTCTAGAAGCAATAGCAAAATTGTCAACCCTCTTCTGCAAACCTATCACAGGGGAGGGACAAAGTCCCAGAGCATGTTAATAAGAATTGTGTGCACATGAAAAAGCTGTTTATATTGGACACTGCTGACTTCAGACTTTTCATACTTTCTGTAAGACATTTCCTTTCATTTCCATCTTCAGCCACAGTCCAGTTGTAATATTTGAGGCCCTTTTGCCCCTTGCTCCATTTGTTATGTTCCCATTTCAAAGAGAAATTCTATCTGCACATTTTTTTTTACAGTCAGGTCACAGATCACAGTCAAAGTTTGAAACTTGGCCTGTAAATTCCTTCAAGTGGAAAATGGTTCTTTGTTAAGGTAAGGATGGAGAAATAACAAGGGGTTTTTTTATTCAGTTACCACTTTCAGTGCATCTTTGGCCCTTTCACAAAATTTTAGAGTCCATAACACAGTGTACAGAATAAAACAGGGATGCAAATTAAATTGAAGACTGTATGATTTAGGGGACTAAAGTCAAACTCTGATTCAGCTGCTGTCACAAACTGGTACACACCAAATCCGTAGACATTTAGGATTTTTTTACCTGAAAATTTTCCAAATATCTAATTCTCTGTGTTTGTCAATGCATTACTTTTGCTGGAGTGGAAAAGCATGGTTCCCAGTGCCAGTTGACATCTAATTCCCATATGAATCTCCAAATTACTTGTCAGCATTCTTCTTCTGACATTGCCTGAGGGTCTCAATCATTTACACAAAACACCCACGAGTGTGTGGTGAGCCTAGATCTGGGAGCTGTTCTTCTTGAGAAGGAAACCAGAGAGCAATCTAACAGGTTTGCAGTGTGCATATGAGGTCAAAACACTGGAATAAAAAGGGAACCCTACAAATGAATGCACTGAACCAAAAATTGAATTGTTACAGCACTTCTCCAGCTTCAGTTTTGTTCTCTCCTTGAACGGATCAAACTTTCATCTCCTATGAGAAGACTCAAGAAAACCACCAGGCTTTAAGTGGAGCAACACAGCAAAGTAAGAAAGGGCATATGTATAATTCATCCCATTCAACATTGCCTTCATTGAGTAAATAGCCCAAAAATGATCAGGGTGGAATTTTCCAAGGACTTGAAATAATTTTTTGATGCTGAACTTCCCTGTGGTCCAAAGAAAAATCTACTCTCAAAAAACAATTTAAGATCTGGAAGGAAGATTATGATATCACAAGGATTCAGTGAAGGCTTCAATGGCCCTACCCAGCACTCATACCTGGTAGATACAGGACAAAGGGTAATGCTTCTAAATTGAAAGAAAGTAGATTTAGATTAGGTATTAGGAAGACATTCTTTACTCTGAGGGTGGTGAGACACTGTAACAGGTTGCCCAGAGAAGTTGTGGATGTCCCATCCCTGGCAGTGATCAAGGCCAGGGTGGATGGGGCTTTGAGCAGCCTGGTCTAATGGGAGGTGTCCCTGCCCATGGCAGGGGGGTTGGAACTACATGATCTTTAAGGTCCCTTCCAACCCAAACCATTTATGATTCTATGATTCTAAGCATGAAAGACATAGGATTAATCAAGACAATTTTCTGCTAAGTTTTAGCAAAAGACAAGAGATGAGAAGAAATTGAGTGAAAGCCAACAACTAGGTTATGTGGTTCCTTGCTGACAAATACTTTGCATACACTTTAATTGTGATGATTGTGCATAGTATCCTTTCTCTGTCCTTATTAGCAAGCAATAATGTAAATAACATAAAGAAGGCTTCTGGGGAGTGGGAAAGGATTTGGTGCAGTGATCAGTCCTCGGAGGGAGATTGTGAGCAAACCTGTCTGCTTGAAAGCAGGATGAAGCCATTCAGGTGAACTGTAGAGGGAAAGCATGTGGAGAGATGCCAGGTCTGAGATGATAAATAGAAGGATAATTTGGCATGGAGGCTAGTGCAAAATATTAAAGAGACCATGTCAACTGATGCCCGTTGTTCACCCTCCACTTCCCAGCCTTCACTAACTGATACATCAAGATATAGTAACACCATAAGTAAACTTGATATCTATGTTGTTGTCCAAGGTGTAAGCAGAGGCTGAGTGATGAAAAAAGAATAAAAATTTTCACTGCCTTTATAAAGGCAAAACCAATGTAGCATGAAAAAAGACTCATGGGAAAATATTAAGACCTTTTTGACACAACACGCACTTTTCTGTAGAAAAGTTTTCATGCGTTTTGAAAACACAGGCAATAATTCCAGCACAATTCCAAATGTGTCTCTCAACTGCAGTTAAAAGAAATATTTGCCTTGAGCCTTATTCTTTTGGGGGTTGTGGTCTTGCCCGAGGGGCCTTATTTTCATCTACACTAAATTTAATGTCCCTTGACACAGCCAGAACAGTAAATATGAGTTTAGCATGCATGAGAGTTGTGCCATGTGTGAAGAAAGAAGAGGTTTTCTGGAGAAGACCCTTAACACAGCAAGGTTCCCTTCTGTCTTGGACTGCAACGAAAGCAGCTGTTGTGCACCTGACTGCTCAAGAACCATTTAGGCTGGAGGGTAAGCCAAAAGGCTGTCAACAGGTCTAAAGTATATTGCCAGCATGCTACCATAGTCACTGTTAGCATTAGAGTAAAATGCTGTGTCTAACGCTTTGCAGGGTAAAGGATTATTCAGATACACTTTCCCCAGATTTATAATTCCCTTGCACAGATAACTAAGAGAAAATATGCTTAATGCAGAAAAATCAGCTGATGGGTAATTCTTGCTTCAAAATGAGAAAGCGGTAGCTATTACCACTCTCGTGTTTTGCTCTGTGGGTTTCCTCTACTGGGTGGTATTAAGCCACTAACCACTCTGCCTAATGATCAGAGCCACAAAATGAATTTCTTCAGATTGGCACTGCAATTAAATTTAACTGAAAGTCTGACATGATTAATGAAACCATGGAAAAATGGAGTTCCCTGAGTCCTAAAACACACATACATACATAATCACATATAAATCCAAAAATACACAATACATACATACATTCATACATCCCTCTCACATCAGCGATGGATGAAGGAATATATAGGAGGAGTCAACAGGTCAATTCATGGCTCCGGGACTGGTGTTGTCGACAGGGCTTTGGACTTTACGATTACGGCTTGGTATATGAGGCACCAGGGCTGCAAGCAGCTAATGGGATGCACTTATCCCAGAGGGGGAAAAGGACTCTGGGGCAGGAGTTGGCAGGGCTCATTGATAGGGCTTTAAACTAGATTTGAAGGGGGAAGGGGTCAATAATTTCATGCTTGCCTGTGACAAACAGTGGGGAAGCACATCAGGGGCAGAGGGATGGAGTCTCCTGGAGCCCTCCTAGTAAGGGCTCTCAGCTTGTTGCCCTGAGGCAAGCTGGGGACGATGCACCGGGACACCCCAAGGGAATCAAGGGGGATTTGCACAAGAGGGTGACATGGCCAGCCCAGCTGAAGTGCCTCTATGCAAATGTGCACAGCTTGGGCAATAAACAGGATGAATTAAGGGCCACTGTGCTGCTGGAAAGCCATGACAGAGTGGCTATTACTGAAACTTGGTGGGATGATTCCCATGACTGGAATGTAGGGATAGACGGATACAAGCTCTTTAGGAAGGACAGGCAAGGTAGGAGAGGAGGAGGTGTTGCCCTCTACGTCAGTGACCAACTAGAATCAATGGAGCTCCATATGGGGAAGGACAATGAGCTGGTTGAGAGTGTATGGGTTAAGGTTAAAGGGAAGATAGGGGAAGGTGATGTTACAGCAGGGGTCTGCTACAGGCCACCTGACCAGCAGAGCCAAGCAGATGAGGCCCTCCATAGGCAGATAGAAGTGGCTTTGCGTTCACAGGCCTTGGTCCTCGTGGGGGATTTTAACCACTCTCACATCTACTGGAGGGACAACACAGCAAGG
>VYZM01013287.1:0-100989 GCA_013398915.1 Dromas ardeola
CTTTCCTCCAGTCTTCAGGCACAACTTGATAGTAAAGGAGCACAAGAGGAAATGTATATCATACTTAGACCAGTGGGGTGTACAAAATATTGTCAAAGCTGGACAGTATTATTGCACATACTTCAAGGATAATACAGACCTCAATCAAACTCAACCCCAAAAGCTTCACTTCAGTGGGGAGAAAAAAGTGAAAATATATGGTGTAGAAAATGGGTTTTTATCCCAGTCTGATTATCAACAGGGTGCCTCTTTGTCCAAGACATCATCAATTATACCTTTTCCCCCCCGAGCTGTTTACTGTAAAAATCTATTTTCAGAGCTATATGTAGTAGCAACAAGAAGAAGAAGAAAGGCAAAGAAAACCGACATTTTACCCTTCAGGTACAGAGAAAAGAATCTATTAGTGGTAGGGGATGCTATTTTGGAAGCGTTACCACTGTCCCACTTATTCACTGGTCTGATCCATCCGTCTACCTTTCAAAAACCTGTAACAATAGCAGGAAGAAAAGCCTTTAGAAATATATGCGTGTCTTACTCCTGTTTAATTGGTGTGTTGGGTGACTGAGCTCAAAAGACTTTTTCCTTGTCAGTCTCTGTCCTAGTTCCTGCACTGCTGTGAGAGGCTGTCCTCACCATGTTCCTGCTGTGTGTAACACAATGCGCAAGCACAGCTGCAGAAGACTTTGGGTCCCTCTGCTGTATATTGCTGTCACTGACAGCAGGAAGGAAGATGAACTCTGTTGAAAAGCATAGATGCACATAGTGCCTTTTTTAACTGCAGGGAAAAGTGACATTTATTTCAAACTGCAGTGAAGCATTTAAGTACTGTAAGGGCCCAAATCCCCGATCTGCGTAAGCCCTGCTCCACACAAACCTGCTAAGGCTTTTGACTAATTTTAAGGCTCCATGTTTCAGGGGCAGGGTGCAAGGGAGTTTGAACAGCATGAAGTTCGATCAGGTTTGTCCATCAAATAGTTCTAGAAGCTGGAAGTCACTGGAGTTAAGCGCACAAATCCTGACCTTACTTTTATCTAGGTAAACTCAAGAGCAAAAAAAAGCAAATAGCTTATGAGCGTGTGACAAATAATCCTTACAGAGTTAGATCTGCTCTGGCTTTAAGGCAGTTTTGTTTCTGGAGATCCTCCCCTATGTGATAGTTACACTTGAAATTTACTTTGCTTAGGAACTGTCTAGTGTTTAGACTGGAAATCAAGACAGTGTAACCTTGCAGAAGTTATTAAATTGCATATGACCCTCTTTGCAAGTTTGCGATATTAATCCTCTTCTTGAAGAAGGGCAAGAAAAAGTCTATTGAGTTTCCTAGGAGGAAGACTGCTGTGAAAGTGAGCATCATCGCAATTCACATGCTTGAGTGAGACCTGACTACAGTTTGCTGTGAGCAGCATTAGCAATATTTTCTTCATTCTGTTGTACTGAGATTTTATAATTCTATTACTTTAAAATCAATATAACATGAAGGCAAATCAACCTATGGAATGGAAGTGTACTTCGGTGCATACGCTCATCCTTTTTAATATCTTTAGACAGGGCTACATCCCATTGGAAGAAGTTTATGCCTATGTTGTGAAAAGCTTAATATAGGAAATTGAGGCACACATATCTTTCAGATTACTCACCTGCCCAAAAGCTTGTCCCGTTTTTCACATTACACTACTGCCATTGAATATGTATGATTTTCGTAATGATCAATATTTAACAGCCCTGAAGAACTCCAGACTTTTACACATCTATCAAATGATTCAAGCAGAAAAACTTGCCCTATCCTTGCATGTGGCGATCTTAAAAGGGAGAAAGTTTGCTTTCCATGGCTAATCCAGTTCTTAATAGGCGAGCCAGTTTCTGTCTGGCAACAGAACTGAAATCATTTAATGCTCTCTATCCAGTAATCAAGAGAAGGCATTGATTCTGGCTCTCTGATGTGAGCAAGTGAGCTAGATTTGTTCTTGAGGCCCTAGTTACCAGTGCTATTCTCTCGTCACTCTGTCTTCTTTCTAACCCTATCTCAAATTCATAAGAGACTCTTTATGATGTCCCCCATCCTAGTTAGTCCTGAGACTGTAATTTCATTTTGTTACTGACAATGAATTGCAGCTGCACAACACAAGTATACAGAAAAGGAGAGAACTATGAATGAGGAAGTAATCATGGAAGAACTGCGTTTTTAATTCCGTCCCCCCACTCCCCATCCCTATCCCTCTCATCCACACACACATTGCCCTCACCAAGGTTTTGTAGGTGAAATTACTAAGTTTCAGGGAGCAGCAAGAGCAGGGCTGTTCCACAAGGAAAGGCAAGCCAGCAGCTGAGGGAGACCACAGCACAGGCAGGGGCAGCATCCTCACCAACGGTGCGCAGTCCCACAGTACCTCAGCTGGACAAGGAGGACAGGGCTGGTGGTGGTAACAGATTCCATCAACAGTCCAGCCATCTTCAGGAAAAGAACAAGTCAGGTCTAAGGTCAGTCCAGGAAAGCCAAATAACAGCTCGGGAACAAGCATGGAAACAGATACACCTACAAGATAGCTGAGGGGTACCCACACCTGGGCTTGAATGGAGCTCCTGGAGCAATGAGCAGAGATTGTTTGGGGAGGGCTGGTGGGGCAATTAAAGCCTATTGGTGCACTGAGGACCCTGACACTACAAGTTGAATAGTGAGCTGTCTTTAAAAGATGAGTGCTGTCTTTCCTGTCTCCTCACACAGTGCTGACTGGCATTGTGAATGCAGAGTTGCTGTTCCCTTCATTCAACTGAAATGAATCTACTAAAGCCAGTCACAGCCTGACCATTGCAAGCAATTTATGGTAAAGCAATTTATGGTGAAGCAATTCTGTTGTTTTCCAAAGTGTCATCACAAGCCAATTTGAAATGCAGGTTTATCTTTCCATTTCTTTAACTGCAGTTTCCTGTGAATTCATAGGATAGAATAAATGAAGAGCGCATAGTAATAAATTGCTCTTGTTCAGGCTGCTGGGTGTCCAAAACGGCAGACAGAGCAGGATGTCACATCATTGTTATGGTGACAGTGAAGTCAGTGAAGGATGATCCTTCCCCCACCCTCAACTCTAGTCATGAAAACTCAGCTATCATATCTCTTTAGTCTGTGATGTATGCTAGCTGCCACTCATTAAGCGGCAGCAGAGAATCTGCATCCATCCCTACCACATCTGATTTACTAACCAATGTTTGGGAACCTTTTCTAAGGGAAACAACTTGTTTCTACCTTCCTTCATACATACAGCAGCTTGAGGCAGGGCTATCTTTTATTCCTTAATTCCTAACTATTTATTTTTGAGGCAAACAAATAGCTGACTTATTTCCTAACCACTCCAGTGTCTTCATATCTAACAGGCTCTTCCATGGGCTGTTGCTGAGCTGTCTTTTTAGACATTGCATCTTAGTTTCTGCTCCACAGGATACTTTGCTCCAATTCAAGACTAAAATATTAGGCTATTCCCCAAAAGAGAAACTCCATATTTCAGTCAGATGCTACAGCTGAGTGATAAGTCCTTTCAGTCCCATACAGGAGAAGCACTACAGAAGTTGCTTATTAAGGGAGAAGCTATGTTTTCTCATTTGGTGTCATTGTTATGAAGTGCTGTTTAGTCATGGGCCCTGTGCCTTGCGCCTGCCTGAGATACTGCATCTAAAAAGCTGGTTTAAAACATACTTTGCATCAGATTCCTGAGAGTTAAAATTGATCTGACAACATTCAGTGCCATAACTGGTCTTCTTTGTATTCCCTATTTTAGCACATTCTTAGTAAGAGAGCTTTGTGATAATCTCTCCCTAATCCTGCAGAAACCTGGTTTTTACTAGGCTGCCAAGGGCTGTGATCTGTAGAGGCTGGATTTGGGATATAGGTGCACTCAGGAGCATGGTGTATCTTACACCTGATGGCGTCTTCCCGGGAATGATCACTCTGATTCTCAGCCTCTTATTTTTGACTCTTATTTTTCGCTACTAAGAAGAGTCTCTCAAAGCAAGGGGTTCTTCCATAGAGAAGCCACGATAGGCTTACAAGCCTATTGGTCTTCCTTTTCCTTTTTGATGAGAAATGAGCCCGACTTCTACCTTCAATTTATTGATCAAAGAGAAGGTGGCTGCCTGAGTTGCAGCTCACGTCCTCCAGAATAAACCAAACATTCCTGTGTAGGTCAATACATTGAGTCTTGTACCAGTTTGAAGAAGACTGCAACTGGTGGCCCAAGAGGAGAGAGGTGCTGCATTTTTTTTTTTTACCAAGACATCTAATGTCATGGACGAAGATATAAATATTAACAAATAATTGGTGTTCTGGTTAATAAAAGAACACATTTTCCATCGTCCCAGGAGCAGACATTGTTTTCTGTGGAAATCCATCAATCTCTGACCCAGAGAGAACAGATCTGTTCACAATTCATGACCTACACTGAAAGGTTTTCTAAAAAAAGTCAAGAGTCAGGGATTTGATCTTAAATAATTAATGAAAATCAGAAAATAGTCAATCCCCAAGGAGGTCTGATAAGTATTTCACAATTGCAGCGGCATCCTCACAGATTTTATTCCTGTTGTTCAGTTAACATCTTTGAATTTCTTATTAGTCTCTGATTTCTTTCTGTCTTACCCATAACCATCCCGACTGAATCCAGGGACAGGCAATTCTGTCACTGTCTCTATTAAGCTCACAGCATTCGTTTCTGAGTTACCACAACAACAAGCATTATGTGACAAGCAAATGAAGAACCAGTCAGATAATGGAGTTTTTAAAATGGGGATTACTGGTGCTGAAGGTGTAATGGCTTCTTTGGTGCTGTTACTATCTATAGCATAAATCCTTCTCAGTCTTTGGACTATTGACCTGACACACTGAAAAGGCTCCTTTGCAGCCCCTATTGTCCAAAGAAAGGGAAAAGCTTTGAGCACAGACATCTTCAAGGCACAGGAAAAACACAAGGCCAAGAGATAAGCTTGGTAATTTGAAGGCATTTTATTTCTTTCAAGCACAATCCCAACATTTTAGCTGAAACTGATACCCTGATTTTATCTGTGTTGCTTTTTCTCTAAGGTGTGCACTCAGTACTTTGTAATTTCTAAAGATATCCTGAACTGATTTCCTCAGGGCCAGAGTAGCAGCCTTGCAAATCAGCATCTGCTGAAAAGGACTGTCTAGTGAAATTTTGGAAAAAACAGTTGTCCCTGACACTTTGTCCATTGTACCTCTTGGAGTGTCTACAGGCCTCTCATACAGTATGACTGGATGTATACCTATACTCAAGAATAAACAAATAGCTGAATATTGGAGTAGCTAGGTTGTTTGTTCTTGGTTTGGGAGATAACAGTTAAAGGCAGTGGAATAATTTGTAGAAAGGTGAGAATTTTTAGCCTTTGTCCTTAACATAATGGTAACTCCCTGCAGAGCTCTTAAAGAGAACCTTCTCTGTCTGAATTCTGCAAACATGAACTGTTTGTGCTTTCATCCAGAGACCTCTTGAGGTGTTTTACAAATAGTTTATCAGGTTCATAGTACTGTGAGGAAGTAGGGGAATGTAATTCTCCCCATTTTACAGATACAAGATTAAATTCTTTCCTGAATTAGGGCAACGTTATGCTTTATAACAGAGTTGTGAACACTGCCTGCAGGAACTTAACAAGTGTAGCTATGCTTCACACACATACACACAGACACACATGCTCCATTGCTAGGTTCTCTGATTATTCTCCGGTTTTGTGAGAGCTCTGCAGGATATCTGGCAATTATCATGTGTTGGATCAGTTTCAATTTGTGCTAACTTATGTGGGTAAAAGAAAACTGAGGGGTGAGGTTGAAGGCTACACTTGTATAGAAGTTGCCTCCCTCGTTTTTGACTCTGCTCCTCAGCTGCATTCAAGGACAGCCACATGGAAACTAAGAATAGTGGGACTCATTGAAGTGTCTTTTCATACAGATACCTTATCATTGCTGTCACTGTGAGTCTCTGTTACATAGCAGATGCTGTCACTCAGTGCGTGAACAAGCCTTCCGCTCATGCTAACACATTTGTTGTGTTACGCTGCCCAAGTTCACAGATGCTGGTGCTTCCTTTTGCTTGAGTCGTCCATTGTTGCCTGTTTGCAACTAAGGACACAAGAGAGTTGTCCAGGAACTTGAAGCAGGTGAAGTGTACTTCTGCAGTAACTTCCGAGTGTTTTCCTGTGCCTTCCCTTTCCATGCTCTCCAGTTCTCTGTATCAGAGCTGTTCAGGCATTTGTGCTCAAGCCCTTCATTTCCACAAGTTTTGAACATTTCTCTCTTACCAGTTGCACTGTTCATGTAGCAGCAACATCTCACTGTTCAGAAGCTCTCTTGGGCTTTAGCCTATGCTGCCTTTGCTCCATTCTCCTTCCCTTCCTTCTCGTTATAGCATTTCATAACGAACTAAATTTCCCTCCCCCCTTGTATTCAAACCCTTCAGCTCTTGAAGGGTGGCTATCATGGGCCCCTAGTCATTGCTGAGCCAAGCTATACATCTTTAATTTTGTTAAGTTAATCTTTTTTCACCAGTCAGTCCCTTCAGCTCTCAAATCACTTCTGTTGCTCTTTTCTGAACTCCCTACAAAATCAATCAGTATCTTTATGATAATAAGGACCCTGTCACAGAACACCGTGTTATATATGCAATTTCACCACAGTGTTAAAGAAGACATTTTACTGTTTCCTTGTTTCATAATACAATGCCGCTGCTGATTCTCCCTCAAAATCGCTTTGTTTTCTCTTCTGATATATTTTAGTGAAAACTTACTTCCAATTTTCTGTTTATCCTAAGGCCTCAGGTTTTGCCCATGGTCGCACATAGTACATAGGACTTGAGGAAGCTATTGGCCTTAAGTTATTTGTAAGAACAATCCAACTTCTTTTGATTGTTTTTTCTGTGTGGGAAGGATGGCGGCCTTATTTATTAGGGTGGACAGAGCCTGTGGCAAGAGTCCCTCAAGGCATACCAGTTTAAATAGAACTGAATTCAGGTAACGAGTCATGGCCAGAGCTGCGAACAGGAGACAGGAACTCTGGTTACTAAATTTCTGCATCAACCTTTGACCTCACACCTCAGATACACAGGCACCTTCACGACTGAGGAATGGCCACTATCTGAAACTGCTTGCTTTTAACTGCCCTTGGCAAGCTAAACAGAATCAGTTACAAATTTATGTTTATCTAGTGTGCAAACAGACCAGCGCTGGTTGTCTGCAAGCCCCTGGAGGGAACGCAAGGGAGTTTATTCACAAAAGCAGCTATACACATTCAAGACTGCACTGGGTGAACTGATCTGTTTAGATTGGAGCTGGTTTAGGTGTTATCTATTGCATAGATAGTGACAAGGTGAAACTGTGTAAATGGAAAATTAGCTGACGTATCAAAGTGTTGTAACAGAGAAACAGCATTGGTATATTGAACTGGGTTGGTACTCAGGAGACCATGGCCCTACACCTGCTTCACCACTGAATGACTATGTGGGCATGATTAAATCACCTTCCCACTGTCATCCTCTCTTTGCTCTTGTCATGGTTTAACCCCAGCTGGCAGCTAGGACCATGCAGCCGCTCGCTCACTTCTCTTCCCCCAATGGGATGGGGAGAAGAATCAGAAAAATAAGGAAAACTTGTGGGTTGAGGTAAAGACAGTTTAATAAGTAAAGCAAAAGCCCTGTGCACAAGTAAAGCAAAACAAGGAATTAATTCTTTACTTCCCATTGACAGGCAGGTGTTCAGCCGTCTCCAGGAAAGCAGGGCTCCATCACGTGTAATGGTTCCTTGGGAAGACAAAATGCTGTAACTCTGAACATCCCTCCCTTCCTTCTTCTTCCCCCAGCTTTATATGCTGAGCATGATGTTGTATGGTATGGGATGTCCCTTTGGGCAGTTGGGGTCAGCTGTGTCCCGTCCCAACTCCTTGTGCACCCCCAGCATACTTGTTGTCAGGGCAATGTGAGGAGCAGAAAAGGCCTTGGCTCTGTCTAAGTGCTGCTCAGCAATAAGTAAAACACCCCTGTGTAACCAACACTGTTTCCAGCACAAATCCAAAGCATAGCCCCATGCTAGCTACTGTGAAGAAAATTAACTCTACCCCAGCCAAAACCAGCACACCTCTCTGACCCTTTATCTAGAACATCTACTCTCTGTAACAACAGTTGCCTGACAAAGTATGTTTTATGCAGTGCCTAACACAGCAGAGTCTGGGTTTAGCTAGGATTCTCCTATAAATCACTGTAATGAAGACCCTCAGAATAGAACAAACTACAGAACAGAGCAGAGTGATAACCCCCTCACTGAGTTATTTGAACTACAACGGGGCTAAATCCCACAGAATCTGCTGAGGACAAGACTGGCAGCAAAGGGAATGCAAGGAATCTAAAACATGTATGAGCTAAGATACACTGGGACAAGAATACACGGCCATAAGCTGTCCACAAGCAAAATTTAGACTGAAAAGTTGGAAAAGAGCTTTGTAAGCATCAAGCGAGGGACGTTCTGGAAGAGTTTCCCACTAAGGAAGTTGGACACAGAAAACCTAACTTTTTGTACTAACTACAAATGCCCTCTTTAAAGTTCATTAGTAACAGGATATAGGGCTTGCTTAATACTTTATTAAAACATAGGCAAGTCATGAAGTTTAGGGACAGATTCCTACTCCACATATTTCTTTCTGAAAGCTGTGTCAGATCTTCATTCCTTCTCTGTTCTTTTCTAGCTTTAATTTCTACGATGAATTTCAGTCAGTTAACTTGAACAAGAATCTAAAAGAAATTTGTGAAATAAACTAAGCTCAGATCAGAGAGTTTGACCTGTCTGTTCTAAATCTTAGAAACTGTGGGTTCACAGTCAGGACTTTTACCAAGACTTTAGTCTGGAGCACATTGCCATAATGGAGATAATTTGTCCCTTGATTGCATCAGTGCACTTAAGGAAGTTTGTAACTTAAGTGTACAAGCAAATGCACATTCTTCACCATCAATAGGAACTGAGCCTCCACTCCCCTGCCTGCCACATTTGATTTATGCAGCACACTCCCTAGGACTTGCCTGTTTCTTAAATAGGTCAGTCAATATGTAAAGTGGAACCTTAGCTAGTTATCACAGGTGAGAAAATCGGTGCCTTGGGTTTCAGCACAATCTGCTGATACAACCTGGTGGGAAAATGACTGCAGTGTAAAAAGCTACTTCTGTGAAGGAACAAAGCAGAGAGGAATTTGAATCTACTTTAGAGTAGCTGAGAAACTCTGCTTGGTATCTGCCTGCCTTTGTCCTACCTAACAATGCATTCGCTTCAAAATATATAGCAGAATAATAAGCCCAATACTTCTTGGACTGTAAAATTGCAGGAATTCTACCTGAGCAGATCAGTGTCACTTTTTGGGCCAGTGGCATGTCTCTGAGAGGAATGCTGGCTGCGAAGTCCAGTCAGAGCCAAACATGACCTCAAGGCCCAGGCAACACTTTTTTGTGAGAGCTGGGTTTACAGCACCTTTTTCCAGAAGGTTTTGCAGGGTGATGCCGACTGGGTGGCAGGACAATCTTACATAGACCCTGCACTTGAAGAATTAACACAGTATGTGGAGTGGGAAATATAGTCTGGATCAGTTGTTTCTGTTTGAGGTCGTCTTCAGTTTGTGATTCACTACTTTGTCTTTTCTCACATGACCGCTTGTCCTGCAAGGCAAATCACCGTTGCTCTGTCCTTTTTTACAGAGAGTTACGTATGCTGCTGAAATTAGAGTCCTGAGACTCCTATAAAGGGACTATCTGATACTGCCCAGTCAGAGCCCAGTACAGAATGTTCTTCAGGGCTTCCAGCACTTCTTTATGAAAACATCTCAGCAGCTTTCCTGGCAAGGAGTCCCTTCCTGATATCTCTACCTTACCTTGCTGTTTCATGTTTTAGAGTGAACCTGATCAAAAGGTTACTGCTACTGAAAGAGGGAAGCTTTTCCTCAGCTGCCTCTTACACTCTGCTGCTCTTACTGCCTCTGGCTCTCATTGGGTGCTTTAATAAATGGATGTTGTCCACTAATATGTCAGACAACTAAAGAAGAAAAATTAAAAAAAACACTTTTTCTGGGTTAGCGAATAGGAACGTTTGTTTCTGAAGGTTGCAAGAGTGCAAGGAAAGGGGAAGGGAGAGCAGAGGTGGAGGATGAAAAAGACCTCTACTCATTCAGCATCTGGCAGCTGGTAGATCAGTGGGTGAAACCACAGCTGTAGTTTCATCCTATTATTTGCTTAAACATTAGGAAAAACTGAAAACCTAGATCCAAGGAGATCTCTCTCCTAACTATGCAAAAATATCTCAAGGGTAATGATCACAGACCACAAAGCACATGAATGTAGTTTCCCTTCTAATTGCAGTTCTAGGTATATTTTGGCAGAGTTCAACACTTCATAGTAAGTATTCTCCTTGAGTGGAATTTAGGCTAGACACATATGTTAAAAAAAAAGAATTCGCTTGTCTCAGTGAAACACAGGGTGGTGACTGTGTGTCTGTGTTGCTGTTAGAACTTCATCACATTATTCTGGATGCAGACTGTTCTTTCTGCTTCATCCTTAGCCTGGTTTCATCTGTCTGGAAATGGCAACTGCAAGGTCTGATAAATGGACCGAAATGTTGTCCAACTTCACTGCGAGTGTCAGCCTCAGAAACTCGCTTATATAAGGAGCTTCTCGGTAATTCACAGCAGCTATCCCTGCCGGAGCTGCCAGAGTCAGTTGGGAGAACCATTCTTCTGCTCTCTAGTGGTAGAAGCACAAAAAAAGCCAAAAATGTTCTGCTTCTTCCGAACAAACTCATACATGCATGCCTTGTTCTTGCTGTGCGGACCTGAAAATGGCTGCCAAATTCCAACTGAGTAACTTGGAAAATGGAAGTATCTAAACTGCTGAAAAAGGAACAAGAAATAGTTTAATCTGGTATATATGTATATGCATAGTGTTATCTGAGAGTGTCGCAGCAATCATTATGCTGAATTCTGGAAGCTTTTAAAGTGAGAACTTTTTGCTTTTCTAGGAGCCCTTGCAGGAATGATTTTACAGAATGAAAATTTCTCCCCACCATTAGCAGTAGATGGCACAGGACACACAGTTGCTCCGTTTGGTTACAGCCAGTAGATAGCAGCAGGAAGCAGAATCACCCCACTTTGTGCCGGGATAGGCAGAGCAGCACCTGGTGAGCAGCAGAGTCTGTTTCGTGCCAGAGTTGAACGGTCCAGTGATGTGGTTCATTAGGGAATAAAAGTGGCGTGTGAGGCCATCCTGTGTGCTGAAAGAAAGTGGCAGCTTGTTACAGGAGATGGTCATCAGCATTGTCTGCCAGGGACATCTTGAAGGCCACTCTTCGCAATTCTTGGGAAGGTAGGGAGCTGCAGCTCCCTCTTTGGGAAAGCAGGGGTCCTGTATTTAGTCATAGCTAACTGGTTTCTTGTAAGGGTCTCTAAGCAGGTGCATACTGTCTTTTCAGAGACTGGAAAACTGAGAGATTAGCCAGTAAAACTGAAGGCAAAACTAGAAATAAAGTCCTTGCCCACCACCCTGTCTCTTATCTCTGGGGTGACTAACTCATTGTTTAATTGTGGCTCACAAGTGTCCACTGAGACATCAGCAGTATTACATGTTGTCCGTGACCCCTTATGCTGGCAGAGCCCGCATGAACTGCATGGAGGGACCTGTGTAACTACCACTCCACTAGAGACTGGCGTCATATAGTAAAAGTAGTAATAGCAGGGAGGCTACAGGCTCATTGGCTGCCTCTCAGCTAAGGACACAATCCTTAAACACATACCTGCAAACACTTACCTATAAATATAGTTGAGTCCATATTAAATTAAAGGTGAATCTGGATTTTAAACATGCAAGCATTTCAGAACAGTGACGTGTGCTGGAGCCTGTCTACAGTCCTGTATAATAAAATAAACAAAAAGTTCCCTTTAAGGCTTGCTTTAACACAGGCAACTCAGGACAGATGAGTCAGTGCTGGAAAATTGCAGATTATTCCTTTCTCCTGCCCCATCCAGTGGAAAATAAGGAATATAAGCCTTTTCCTACAGTCTCCTGCTGACACGTGAGTAGTACATGGTTTGATGCCTGGATAGGCAAGCCTCAGCCTAACTGCCTCAGTCGCTGAAGTATCTATTTTAATCAGTGTTGCACAGCACCCTCTTCTGCTGAGAGGTGATGAGAAGTGGAAATCCCTGGTCTGTCTCTCTTTTCCTGTCTCTGATGGGCATTTATGTACTGAAGAACAAGGTGAGTATAAAAACTCAATTACAGCAAATAGGGGAGAATCAATAAAGGAATGAGAAGCTGGCAGCCACACAGATGGGGGTTTATCTCTGCAGCAGAATCCTGACACACGACATTACAAGAACATAGAGTGCTCAGATGAGTTATGAAGATTGATATTTATGATGATGACTTGCAATTGTGCTATTTAAAAAACCCACCTATTTGGTAATGAAAACCTGCTGGCAAGATCTGATCAAAGAGGTGAAATTGCAGGAAGAGTAAAATAAGATCAGTAAATCAAATGCTCTAAATCATCAGCAAGGCACACTACAATTAGGGTTGAATTCAAGAAGGCAGAATTATTAGAATTGCAAGCATAAATCCATGTCATGCATGTGCTGCCATTTCTTCTGGGAAACACACACTCACCTCTAGCATTTCCAGACTGACCTCTGTCAAGGGCAAAAAGATAACAACTGTCTCCTAACGTAATGATTCCCATTGATTGCAGAATGTTTCAGTTCAACAGAAGCTACACAGGCTTTGAGGATCTCCATTTTATTACCTTCAGAAGGCTCTCAGATTTTGTGTCTTCACCATCAGCTTTCACATCAGCTTACACAGAATATAGTCCATGATGCTCATCTGCAGAAGTGGCCCACGGTGCATAGAGCTGGATAAGAGCAGAGAGAGCAGGTGGCTGTTGGTGGAGGCTCAGAGACCTTAGCTGACTTTGCCTGGGAGATTTTTCATTGTTATTGATCTGAAATGCAAAGCAACCTTAAAACAGCAGTGCCTTCTACCTTTTCTGACTGCAAGCCTTGTGTCTTTTTTTTTTTTTTTTTTTAATTCCATTTGCTCTATTTGCCTTACGAAAACATCCAGGTCCTAATCAGATACTTGCCAGAGTATGTTATCTGCAGCACAGGAATCGTAGGTGAGTAAGGCCCTCTGAATAATGCAGTACAATCCCTTGTATACTGCATTATTATCTCTTTGCTTATACATTGAAAGAAAAAAATGTGAGACTACCTAGCCATAAATTTCCAGCCAGGGATTTCTTTTTTGGTTGGAGATGTCTACTTAGAACATTCATATCAGATGGAGATTGAAGCGGGTCGTTCCAGTTTCAATGGTCGTGGCAGCTGGTAGATCAGGTTTAGTGGAAACATGTTTTGGAACACATTTAGGGAAATGCTTAACGAAAGCTGCTTTGAATTCAGTGACAACAGCCGGATTTTGGTTTTAAGAGGCAGTGTTGAAGAAGCACAAGTGGAGAGAAATAGCTTGTTCCAATGGACTGATTACAGAATGAAGAGTTAGGAAATGCTGTATTTCAGTGCCTGGCCTGCCACTGTTTTGCTGAGAGGCCTTGGTGAAATCTTTTAGGTTCTCTGTAGTGAGCATCTTACTTATTTCATCTCATGTAGCATTAAAGCTTGCTTCAGTCAACAGTCACAAAGGCTAGCAGCTTGATACAGTACAAATGTGTCTTGCTTAGAAAATTAAGCAGTACATATAGTTTCTGTCTTTTAGTTTTTAGTAGAGAGGAGTATACTGTCAATCAGCATTGTCCCAGCAGTGCACATGGGAGTGATTATATGTGTGAATACCCGGTTCTCACTGGGGGAAAATGCAGATCTACGAGTGCCTCTGTCTAGTTTTCCCCTACTTCAGGAAACCCTCTCTCTTTAGTCCCTTCATAAAGAGGAACTAGAATGAAAGGGAGAATTTATAAGTAAAGAACCCCTCAAACTAATTTGAATTTGGGGGAATCTTTAGCTTTTTAACTTTCTTCCTTTGTAATATGCTGCAGAATGGTGACTAACAGGAAGTGACAGCAAGGCTGTTACAAGTTTTTAATTCTGGGTCCAGCATTGACTTTGTTGTGGTAACCTGGGCAAGGTAACAATTTTTCCTCCCTTTTCTTACACAGAAACTAGACAGAAGGTGCTGAAGTGAATGTGTGCACGTGCAGTAAGTAGCTAGTTGGTGCAAAGTAGAGTGAACTTACTTCAGTAGCTCCATGATTTTCATTCTGCGTATACTGAAAAACTGCTAGAGGGAACTTAGTAAATGAATGGTTAGTTATTATTCAGTCTTCCGAATGGCTCCATCCAGTTCTTTAAAATGCCAGTTTATTAGTCATTTTACTTAGCTACAAGGCATTAATAAAACATGAAAGGCTAAAGCTGACTTCATTGCATTTGGAAATCCATGCAGTATAGTTACACAGACTGGGAAATCTTGTTATGTTGCCTTCATTTTCTATAGGAAAATGAATATTGTGCACCAGCCAAGTTTACCATTTGTGGGTTTTAATTAGGATCACCATTAGGCAACAGTGCCATGCTCCCAGCATGATATCTGCAAGAAGCAGAGAGATGACCCCTGAGAATCCATTGTGTCTTTCTTTGAAACAAGTCCATATTGAAACTGAAATTGTGATGGTCCAGCCTGGTAGAAGCTCTCAATACTCAGCCCATAAAAACCAGAAACCTGTATGTACTCCCATTTCATGTGGGCACAAGCATCTGACAAGTGTGTGTGAACCCTCAGGGGATAATGACCCAAAGGCCATATGACACTGTCATTTTCCATGTAGGCATATTAGGAGTTCCATCAAGAGTACGAGAGAAGCCAAGGAATAGGAAGGAAAAGTATTATCTCAGCTTCAGGCACATGTGACTAACAATTCCCCTCCAGGCTGATTTTAATCAGAATGTCAGAGCTGGCACTGAAAAGTATCAGAAGTGTAAGCAAAACACAGAGCTGAATAAGGAGGATGGTATGATTTCAACAAGAAGAGTGTGGAGAGATCTTGGCTGACTTGCAAAGCCATGTAGTGGGATAAGACTTGATATTAAGCAAGCTGTATGCTGGATCAAATAAGCAATGCGCAATTCAGTATTCTCATCCTTTGAGTACAGTAACAACACAGTATGCACCTTCTGTGCAGACTAGGATTTGCACAACTGAACATTCAGACCCCTATTCTTATTGCAGTTCAGCTCTGGAGAGACATTTTCCACTCCGAGTAATGGAGCAGTATGTGTGTGAGGGCTGGTTGATGTTTGCAGGAGATGTTGGCAGGGACAGAATGGGGATATTGCGAGTCAGGTGAAGTATTGCAAGCCAGGTGCATTGTCAGGTGGGTGTTGTGGCATTAGTAGTGGCAAGTCTTAGAAAGGAAGAAAGATCAGTCCATTTCTGGTTTACAATGCTGGCTTTATAAAGGACACATGCAGCACTTGGCTACGATCCTATTAAAAGCGCAGCACAACAAAATCTGTGAATGGCTAGCTTTTTTTCCCAGATTAGAAGGAAAGCGTTAATAGTCAAATAGATCACTATAACCAAAACCCTGAACTTCTGAGGACCAGAAACCTCCTACAGGACATGAGCTTGGATAAATATGATCTAGTTCAGTCTACTTGGGAAGTGTCAAAGTGGCTTCTGTAAAGGGGAGTCCTAATAGTTTACAAATCTCTTGGACACCTTTGAAGAGTCATCAATAAATGGAGTAAGGGATTTATACCGTCCATTTGAATTTTCAAAAGGCTTTGGCAAAAAAGTTTTTGCAGAAACTAAGCAGCCAAAGAGGACATGGGAAGGTCCTAGCATGGGTAAGTAGTTGGGTAGATAATAGAAATTGATGGTAAAAGTAAATGATCAAGCTTCACGGTAGAAGGACAGGCAAACAGAGTTCTTTAGGGATTTGTGCTGGGATGGAGGCAGTTCAGCGTGTTTATAAATGACCAGAAAAGGGTGTGAGCATTGTAGCCGCTATTAGTGGTCATTTGCTTTTCCAGTTTTCCAGATTTTAATGTAGTAGAAAGGAACATTATTAACATTTACTCTGCCTCCTGTGTGACATGAACTAAGTCTAACCCAAATTAATTGCAGATTCAAATCTATTGTCTGGGATTGAACTAAAGCAAATCTTTTATAAAAAATATCTAATCTTGTTTTTAAAATTTCCTGTGACAGAGAATCTATGAAAAACTTCATCATGTTAATCTAGAGGTTAGTTGCCCTCAACATTAAAAATTAACAACTTAATTCTGAATGTGTGTAGCTTCCAGGCACCATCGCTTTTGCAGCTGTATCTGCTGGTGTGAGGATTCCTCTGTGTTCAGGTCTCCACCTCTCCATGTGGGTACTTACAGATTATTATCAAATAATTACTTATACTTCCCTTTGCTTAACTAAAAAAGATTAAGCTCCCAGTATCTTTTCTGTTAAAGTATGTCTTCCAGTTCTTTTCCACTGAGCAGGATCTCCAGCTTAGATTTGGTGCTAACATCTTCTACTACAAGCAGCAAAGGTATTCCTGAGTACAGTTTAACCATCTCTTGAGTGTCTTCTGCACTGGGGAAGCCTTCCAAGAAACAGGGAAGGGCAGAATCATCAAAGCAGTGCTGATACCACCCTTGTGTAGAGTAGGGAGTAAGTGCATCGTTGAGGGCTATGTGTTCTAGCTAGCTTAGACTAATATAGATCTGCTTCTTGTGAAAAGCCAAAGTAAGCTAACGAAGTCTTCAGACTACTTAAAGTCACAGAAAGATGTTTTAACAAATTCCGTGGCAGCCCTGGGCTTGATGGGAAGATCAATTAATTTTGAATCTCCCATTCTGTAGGTCTCACAGCAAGACTCAGTCTTCTCTATTTATTCCACTCCAGTCTTCTCCCTGCTAGAAAAAGTTAAGCTTTCTCTAGTACTGAAAAGTGTGGGTGGCAAACACCTGATCTGAACCTTTTCCCCTGCTGAGAAGTTTGAATTTAAAACAGCAACAACAAAATCGTGAGCTTTTCCCCCCATTACTCATGAACTGGGTATTTTTATCACCACACGTTTCTAAATAAATCCTGTCACCTAATCCTGTTAAGTGAAACCTGCAAATCTAAGGAAGTAGAAGTCTGTTGCTCCACTGAAACAGGGATTTGTGAAGGGTTTTGCAGAATGGTGAAAAACAAAGAATTAACAGAATTAACAAGCACAGAAGTGGCTAATAATGTATACAATTTTTCTTCAAGCCGACTATTAACAGCAGCCTGTCAAGCATCCACTATGACATGAAGTTGCTCAGAAGGGGGAAAGTGGTATTTGTTGTTGTTCCTTAACCTTAAGTGCTTCCTCTGGGGTACAGTATGCACTGAGATCTCACCAGCTTCAGAGTGCTGTTTAGTCTGACATCCCTCTATGAGAGTAGGAGAGAATGATTGGAGTGTCTAGGTCTACTTTGCTAAGCTACTTTGTATATATGTATGTATATGGAAACAGTTTTTTTACAGCAGTAGCAAACGGAAGCAGCAAGCAGAAATAAATATATTTTGCTACTAACTTTCTGTTAGACACCACAGGAACATGTATAACCTGGGAAGCTGAATGGACAGATGTCCAGTGTCACCTCAGTCAAGTCTTTTATGCCAGACCCAGCGAAGGATACAGGTGCTCAAAGGTGTTGTGTATTGCAGCCTTTAACTCCTGGGGGCCCGACCAAGCCCAGAGTGGGCCACTGAACCTTTCTGTCCTGTGCCCTGATGGCTCTCCAGGGACTTTGGGCCAGCCTGCATGCTGAGCAGGAAGCAAGCCAGCCATGAAGGAAATGCTGACAAAATCAAATAGCCGCAAATTGCTTCTCCCCATCGTCTCATCACAGTTCAGCCATGTGCGGGGCTGCATTTACCTTCACGTCATCCAGAACCCTCTCATAAAGATTTAAGCTTTTCTTTTTTTTAAAAAAAAAAAACAACAGAAGAGTTCATACTCTTCTCTCCTAAATTGCAGCTGGTGAAGCAAATGCCATTTTCCTATTCTCCTAGTGTCCCACAGGAAGCATCTTTGTGAAGTTGCTCCATTGAACAGAAGATTTAAGATTCCATCAGTTGGTAGGAGGGCACAGGAGGGAATATCACTCTGTCAGCTAATGGTTTAGGGGAAAAACAGGAAGGCCTGACTTCTGGTCCTACTCCCAGAAAGCCTTCTACCAATCACATGGGAAAGGGCATTGTCTAAAAAGCAGACAGACTCCAGGAAGCAGCGTTTAGAACTGTTGTGTATTGTCCTGCCCTTGCATTAAACAGCACAGAGCAGTAACATTAGATGCAGTGTGAAGTCTTCTCATTGATTTCACTGAAAAAAGCTTCAGCATTCACAGAAGAGCCAGGTGAGCAGGATCCCTCCCCCTCGCAAAAACACACGTGCAAAAACACACTACCATCCACTGAGACAAATTTATACAATGATGAACTGATACTATCAAGGCAATGGCCTCAAGTGTCTGTAGAGCTTTGTTTAAACTCTTACACAAAGGTCAGCAGAGTGTTGAAAACAAATGAAAGCACAGGCAGTGAAAATTAATCAATGGGGAGTCCCTGGGTGCACTTCTAGAACTGCTGTAGCACGAGGCAGGGCTGGTCACTGCCTGACTGTGCCGGGCCAAACGCAATCTTGCAGCTCAGCTCCAGGAGCATCTGACATTGTTCAATCAGGGCAGCTTGTGTGGCGCTGTGGAAGATAAAAAGTTAGTTAGTCATTAGTCTGTATGCCTGAGAACTAGGGAGATGCCTGCATGACAGATACTAATTAGTCCAAGGGCACACAGTCTGAATAGATGTGGCTGGCAAGGACCATCCAGGGAAGGAGAGGCACAGATAAGGAAACACTGAATAAACCTACTGCCTCCACCCTTCTGGGTTTACTGGGTATTTAATCTTTGTCAAGTGTACAGCACTTGCATATCCTTTTATTAGGAAGTCCAAATACCATTTTATTATTAGCCACTAGGGTAATACATTGGTTCCTAAAATACCATTTAAAAAAGAGAACAGGAAAAGTGCATTTTCTCTTTTTTCTCTTCTACACGTACAACTTTCTTCTTCCCAAAACTAGCAGGTTCTGCTTTAACTTTCAAAATAAGGAAATTCACTTTTTGGTAAAGATAAGGTTTTCAGAATGTCAGCGTAGTTGGGTGAGAACAAGGATGATCATAAAGAAGCTTATAATGGAAGCTCATACCCTTCTTAATGGTAGCATGCCAGCACAACTTTATCATACAGAAAGGCAAATGCAATGGAGACAATTCTGTCCCTGCCCTCTTTCCACATCCTTAGTTTCTTCTCTTCTGCTTTGGATCCACCCTTCTTTATCTTTTTTCCCTGCTCTAGCTCCTCTCAGCAAAGCCTTCTCTAAAACTAAACACACAAAAAAGAAACACACAGCACTGAACTGGCATTTGAAGACCATGAGATTGTTTACTCTCCTGCTATATTCTGTTCCTCTTCTGTTTAGACTGGGACTGGACTATCTTCCTCTGCTGGGACTTCGGTAGCAACAGAATTTTCTAGATGCTTCAGTAACACTTATAATTAAACAGAAGTAACAAATGACAGAGGCACAAATTGGACCTAGAGTGCTTCTTTGAACAATAAATGAGGTAGAACCTTGATTAGCAGAAACACAAATGTGCATGTGTAGTCACAGGCATGCACAAACTCAGGAAATAATCTCCAGATTTAGGATAACCACAAGATCTCTCTGGTATTGAGTGGGTTACATGCAGTATCACTGAAGGGCTGGTTTCTAAAAGCAAAGCCCAGAGAGGGGGGGCCTGTATTCCAATCTCATAGAATTATTTGTAGCCTTATCAAGTGAAGCCTCTTCTCTTTCCTCTACTGGCTCAGCGAGGCACTCAGCACTGCTGACAGTTGCAGACACTGCTGCTGAGCAGCAGACATGGCAGTGGCACAAATCACTCTCTTCTCTTGCAAGACAATGGGAATGTCTTGAGGACTCAGCCTGGGCTAACCTGGTTGCTTGTTTGTAGAGGAATGAAATGCAGACAGAAATACTCTGTCTTCCTTGCCTTTGGCCTTGTTTTTATTGGCAGTGAAATTCTGCGGCATTGAAGTTGCTGAGTGGAAGGGATAACTACCTGAAACATCCCTTGTGGGTAGCAGCATGACCAGGGGTATCTGTAAGGGGTAATGATAAACTAGGATACTCTGCTTGAAGCTCTTCTACTGCCATATTGTTTAGACATGCTGTCTAAGCTTGTTTTTGCAATTTTGGTATCTTCAGGAGTTCAGAAATCATGAATAAACATGCAAATGACTGAGTTTGTTCCCCAACACCATGAAATGACTTTTAGCTACTTACCTGAGGAAATGAAGCTTACCCAGTCATGCTTTGTATCCATCAGTCTGTCAGTTCCCTCCTACTAATATTTCAACCTGTTTGGTGGTTTAAAAAAAAATTGACAGAGGGATTTTGTCTCAAAGATAGTATCGTCCTACATGTTTGTGAAACTAGGTAGCTGGAGTAAAGAGAGAATTCCTGGTGAGTCACAGAGTCGTAGAATTAAAGGATAATTTCAGTTGGGAGGGACCTCTGAGGGTCTTTTGCTCAAAGCTGCTGCAGCCTACAGTACCGGCATCAATAAATTACTACACATCAAGGAATCCATATATGACAGTACAATTATGAATTATAGAGGAAAAGTTTATATTGAATCCTGCACATTAGACATGGGAGACTCCAGTCCCAAGGCATAAATCTATGGGACATTTCTTTCATAGCCATTTTGCTCACAGAGCATCTTGTTTCCAATTAGTCTCTTGTTTCAAATTTTTAAATCTTCTGCCTGCCTTCAGCAATTTGCTGCAGAGAGGCATTGTTAAGATATATCCATTAGGATTATGAGTTCTTAAATCAGAGCTGTATAAATGTCTGACAGGTGGTATGGCTGTGAAACTTTGGTTTGCAGTTGCATCAACAACATGATGTTGAGCTTGTTTGATTCACTTACCGAGGAAGAGAAAGGGTTAAAGTCAGTCCTGACAGAATTCAGATCACTGAGAGCAGAATCTGGACTTCACAAAGTTGGGGGCTGCCATTACTGTTGTTGGAGACAATAGCACATTTGCCATCAAATCCAGCACTGCATGATAATAAAAAATAGTACAGTTCATGTAGACAGAAGATACATTGGCGGGGACAGACTCGTGAAGAGGGATCCATTATTCTTTGTGAAGCTACAGCTCATTAAATGCTGGTGAAAGGCGCTATTTTGAGAAAGACTCGTTTGATAGTCACTGAACTGATCCAGTTTGAGCAAACCTCCCCATGCTGTCTCGATTCTCTCCTGAATAATTCCAGATGAGGGTAGAAAAATAAGCTATTGCTCAGTTTTTAAATAGAAGTTTGATGGAAGGCATTTGGAAGGCAAATTTTATTGAAGTCTAAGATACAACTTGATATGGGCATTTCAACATGAATATTGGAAAATTCATTGGTAGAGTTTAGGCCATAATGTAAAAATGTAGGTACTTTGTAAACTAAAAGTAATTGAGACTAAATCATATAGTTGCTGTAATCTGAGCAGCTTCTCAGGTTCTATGTAATTTCTCTTCCTCAACAGCTTCATACCTGGTTACCTGTCTCTATTTTTCTATTTCCATTAAGTTTTCTGCTCTCCAAGGGGAATATTAAAGGTCCGGTGGCAAGATGCTCACGCTAATCAATCTGTTTCTAGCTATGATTTTTAGCTACTTGCTCCAGTGAGGATTATCAGCTTTTGCAAAATGTCTAGGCATCCTGAAAATCTCAGAGGTTTGTTTTCTGCATAGGCTGTAACTTCTTTCCACAGATACCAACATGGCTGATTCCTTGGATAACATTTCCTTTTTTGCAGTCCAGTGGCAAAGCTGTTTGTTAGTTATAAGCACATTCCCAGCAATCCCCTTATATCCTAGACAAGTGCTCCCGTTTTTATCTTGGTTATAAGGGTGCAGAGAGTGGGGTTGCCCCAGGTTTGTTTACCACTGGAAGCCGGAATGAATGTTGCTTTCGAAGTACTTCCTGATACTAGCTTTCCTGGCCTGTTGTGTATCTCATCTCCTGCTGCTGCCTCTCTCGCCAGGCTCCACAGTCTGTGGTTGTTAGGGATCTGTTTAGTATCTCTCTGGTGTCCACTGATGGACTTGGAACCGTTCTTTCTCCCAACCCAAACAATTCTTGCCCAGCAAAAGTGGACTTCTTCCTTCCATCCTGACATCCAGCTCTGTGGGACTCCTCTCTCCCCACTGCCTCTGAGCTGACTCCTCAGAGTCCTGCATCCTGGCATGGATCTCGCTTCCCATTGCTCATCTGTTTCCTTTATCGTGGCCAGGTGCTCAGATGCCCTCTTCTCTGTGCCTTAAATAGGTTTCAGCATATGTTCCAGCAGTTCAAACCCCCCCACACTTTAGTGTCTCTATAAGGAACATGATAGAGCAATGAGAAAGCACTGGCTGAATTTCAACAAGTACAAGTGTGACAGCACACCAGGGTAATTAATAGGAGCGAGGGGGGGATAGGATTTGTGTATTTATGGTGATTATTTCCTTATTATCTTCTAGGTATGATACAAGCTGCAGAGGCAGTGAGTGCAGACTCTACCACTAAAACTCTGAGGTAGAATTTCCCTGTTTTGTACTGTTGAATATTTCATGAATTTCAAATGCCAATTATGAGTTACTTGCTGCCTGCTAGGAACAATAGGCAGCTTTGAAAGGACTTGCTGCCATTCTTCCAATCTGTATCGCATGTTTGTTGACTCTTTTTTTGTCTGAGATTCCAAGGGTTCAGGGTGATGACTGAAACTCTCACCCAAGCAAAGGTAGTCCTCACAGGCCAGCATGCGGAAAGCTGGCATTGCTGCTTTCTGTGCCCATGAGCTAGAGGATATCAGTTTTTATGGCTCTCAGTCTATTCTTCTATAGTCCTGAGCTCATTAGGAATGTGATTTTTCACATTTGCATTGCAGGACTGGATTTTTGTTAAAATAGCACCACATATATATGTACATATATATGTATATATGAGGTGGCAAAATCCCCTCAGAAACAAATGAATCTTTGGCAGCTTCATCTGCATTCTCCCTACTAAATCCATTCCCCTTGTATCTATGCCAAGTCTTGGAGCAGTATCTGACAAATATTGTTAAAAAGGAGAATATTTCCCTCAAAAACAGTTCTTCCTTTTCCTGGCAGGTGAGTTCTCTGTACCCCCTTTGAATGCAGCGTGCAGCCAATGATAGGCAAGACTTAGTCCTAGAACAGTCCTAGCTTTTCTGAAATGTTCTAAAAACGTGCCTATAAAGGTCCATTTGCTGACATGGAAAGCACTGCCATAACGCCGACAATAAATAATGTCCATGATAGTAGTTTCATACCATTAGACGAGGATAATTCCCAGACTCCTGCACTTAGTTCTTGGAAGCCTCTCAAATAAAATGTCATTACTTTGAAGTTCTCTGGACATGAAATTGTCATTACATTTTAAGGACTTTAAAACTTCCTCTGAGTTTGGTACCTATAATGCCTGGAACCAAGTTTTTATAAGTGTTTAGGTGACACAAGAATGCACGTTCTGGTTTTTAGCACTTTGGGCTACCTGCTTTGGGCCATCTGCTAGACATAGCCTAGATTCGATACAGATCTTAGGTTCTTGTTTCAAGTTAAGCATTTTTTCTTTTCAAAATAGGACTACAGTATTTGCTACAACGATGTGCTCAAAAAATTGCTTCAAAGCAGGTGTAACGCTGAAGTGAAGCTTACTGCTTTATAGTTAGATGTAAAGGTAACAAAAGTGGTCCACAAAAAATAACTTAAAATACTTCTCTCTATCTGAGGAATTGTATGCATCGTATATAGACTCGACACTGGTGGCTGGGAAGTGCTAGCCAGGATTCTGGGCACAGGGATATCTGCATGCTTTTGTAATTGTGCAGCAGTGTGTCAGTCAGCCTGACTCAGTCTTTGCACCTGATAATTTTCTTTCCTAGCTACAGAAGTGATAAAGGAACATTCTGCTGCTTGGATGCTCTGTTGTGTTCCTTCCCCACTTCAGGGCTGTGAGAGAATCTTACTTGTGTCATCAAATAAGGCAGCACTCAGAGAATAACCCCAGAAAGGCCAGGAAATAAAAAGTGTGGGTATTTTCCAAGAGGCGGCTAGAATACCTATAGCTGAAAGAGGACGAACAGCTTGATTCCTTAAGCACGTCCTTTATTGCTCTGTCATTCTCTGGGAACATTAGGGACTGTATTTCAGAAGCTGCATCAGTTTCAGATGTTATGCACCTCATTAATCAAAACACATCCTTTTGGAAGGCAGTTGATTGCAGCTTAGGCGCAGAAGTGCTTACACCTCAACCTCCCTAGTGCCTGGAGGAGGGAAGAAGAAGAGGAAAAAGACCTTTAATGCTATCGCCGACTTAGTTCACGTTATCTAATCTACAGGAGCATTTGAAAATCGAGATTTATTTCCCCCCAAAAGCTTGTTCTACCAGAAACTGTGATGAAAATAATAATATTAAATAATGTTTGCACTGGGTAGATTTGCTGTGGAGTATTTCAAATGAATCACAGCCAGTCTAGGTTGTGCCAGGAGATGGGAGGAGAAGAGAGGCAGGTGAATGCTTCAGAGAAAGGATTGAAGAGAGAGGGCGAGGGAGCAGGCAGGCAAAGATGAGGAAGCATGTGCTGTCTGTGTGTACAGTGAAGTCACTGCTGATGGCTGCATTTCCTTCAAGTAAGAGCTTAAGTAACATCCTGCTGCTTTAAATGGCAGAGTTACCTTAGGGCAGTGACAGGTGACTCCTGGAAGGGAAAAGGTGAATATTTGCTTATGAAAGCAGAAGCGCAGTGATGGGGTGAGGATTTCCTCACTGCTCGCAGTGGGCATTTGCTGCCTGTGTTCAGCCTCCCTGCCTGGCTGGGCAGTTCATGTGGTTTCCTTCTCCTAGGAGGTATGATTTTAAATGTCTAAAACAACAAACATTCTAGAAAGCCTCCGATAGCAAATCTATGCAAAAATCTATGCAAACAGTCTCATATGGCTAAACAGATTCTTAATTTAACTCCACTGGTTTCAAAGGCTTTGCACCAGTAAATAATTTGAACTAGTTTATCAATCTAAGAGCTTCTTAAACGTAACGGAATAAATAGCCATTCCCAAAGAAGCACAGGGCTGGACTGATTGCCACCTCTTTTCCCTCTTTTCTCCCAAAAACCAACAAAAAGTAGGGAAAAGCCTGATTTTAGCCTTTTTCCACTTCTCCGGCCTCTATTATACGAGGTGCATTGTAGCTAGCCATGAAAGGCAGCAGGATTCCCATCGGGAACTGTTATTTTCCCAGGACTGGCCACCTGGGAGACAGGCGAGTGGAGGGTGAGCTGCAGAAAGCGCTGACTCCAGTGCCCACCAGGAAGTGGGTTTCCCCGTATCGTAGGAGAGCCCACGCATCCCACACGCTCCTTTGCCATCCCAGTCCAGCCTCCCTTAATCCGGTAGGGGAGCTCTTTGAGATGCAGCTTGCCTTTTTTTATTATTTATTTTATTTTTTTGAATGACTTCTACAGATCCAGCCCCACAGGGGAGAAATTGTAACGTTTGGCATGTCTAACGGGGAAGGAAAGCAAGGCAGCAAAGGAAAAAGCAACCTTCCAAACCCTGAGTGGTTTGCAGACAGGTACAAAACACAACGTGTTTCCCAGCAGGCAAACTTGTGCTGGAAAAGACAGGCGTTCCCCAAGCCCCTGCTTTGCATGCAAGTGAGATTTTCAAGGTGAACTGCTGTTTTGCCTTTAGATTTGGATTTGCCTGTTCCCACAAACCCCCCCAGTGTCTTCACACGCAAACCCGCCACAAAGCAGCCTCAACTGCCCGAAGGAGAAAGGATCCTCAGCATCTAAGAAAAAAAGGAATCTTCCTGCTCCTTTTTTTTTTTTTTTTTTAATGTTTATGATGCTGCTGTTTTTAAATCCGCGCATTTGGGTGCCGTTACAGGGAGGATGGCGGTACGGCTGGCGGTGGCGGCTGTAGCCGGGCGGCGGGTGACTTTTGCTGCCCGGCGGGAGCTCCGCAGCGGCGGGGCGGCGCGGTCCTTGCAGCCCGGCGGCGGCGGCAGCGTTGCGGCGCCCGTTCGGCCACACACACCCCCTTGGCAGCCAGGCGTTGCCCTTTTAAGAAGCCCGGGTGCTGGCTCAGGTAGGCAGAGCCTGTGTGCAGTAGTCGCTCCTATGGCAACCCAATAGAATGGGATCGCTTCATGAATATTCCCAGGAGCAGGGGCTGCATGAGGAATAAGTGATGACAGTGATGTAAGCAAGCAGTGGCTGCTGCAGGTTGCAGTTCATTGTGTTATTGGCCGGCAGGTTGAGGAGTTTGAGGCACCCGGGCTTGAGCTTCGCTTTCCGGATGATGTCTGCCCGCCGGGAGACACGGCACATTTGCATCTCGAAGCCAACATGGCAAGGCGGCTGCTGCTGCTTCTGCCGCCCTCCCTCGCCTTCCAGCCAGAAGTGTGTGGCTCTCCTCTAGACTTCTTGCCCAGTGCTCTGGATCTGAGCAGACAGGGATCGCAGTAACACTCACCAAGGGGAGACAAGCAGCAAGTAGCCAAATCGGGACAACGGAGGAGTAGGGGGGGAGGGGGCTTTTTTGCCTTCCCTGTGTTTTTTTCCCTTCCCTTCTGGATGCAGAGCCTGTGTTTTGATGCAGAGCCTGTGGATGCCACAGTCTGGTAAGGAGATGACACACCAGTCTCTGGTCCTTTCAGCCCCTTGAGCAGGGGCAGGGGCCAGTGACGATTCCCTTCCTTGGGCAGGGCGGGGGGTCTCTCCCTCTAACTGAGCAGCAGCAGCAGCAGCATCGGCCATGGACAAGCTGCCCCCCTCCATGCGCAAGAGGCTCTACAGCCTGCCCCAGCAGATAGGACCCAAGGCGTCGATCATGGACGAGGAGGATGACAGCGACAAGGACACCCGGCGGAAAAGCATCAGGCTGAAGCCACTGCCTTCGCCCTCTGCTGGGAGCACCCGGGCACTCGGGGGAGACCCCGGCAGAGGAGGGGACCCCGGCCTCCTGGAGACGGAGGCAGGCAGCAAGGGTGCCAAGACCAGCACCAACGGGGACTGCCGCCGCTTCAAAGGGAGCCTGTCCTCGCTGACCAGCAGGCACCTCCACGATGCGGCTGAGGAGAAGAGGCTGATCGGCGGGGAAGGGGAGCTGGCCTCCCCCTGTGAGGACAAGAGCCCCCCTGGCAGTGGGGAGCTGGAGCAGGGACTGCCTGCACCCCCACCACCAGCGTCCCCCCCGGAGCCCCAGCAGCAGCCTGCCCGGGCTTGCTCCTCTACCTCCATCAAAGTGGAAGGAGGTGGAGGGTGCGACCAGATCACCCCAGATGAGGAGCAGAGGCTGGGCCAAGCTGGTTTCATGCAGAGGCAGTTCGGGGCCATGCTCCAGCCGGGGGTCAACAAATTCTCCTTGAGGATGTTTGGCAGCCAGAAGGCCGTGGAGAGGGAGCAGGAAAGGGTTAAATCTGCCGGGTTCTGGATCATCCATCCCTACAGCGACTTCAGGTACAATCCCCCCCTCCTAGCCCATTCAAAACTAGCTGGCCTCTCCCCTGCCTCTTCCCCACCATGCCCAGCTCAGACCTTTCCACACAGAGCACACACCCAGGCATAACTTTTCATGTTAATTTACTAGTCAGAGGAGCTGGAGGACACATCCAAGATCTAAAGTCAAACAATCTGCAGGTTTCATTTATACTTAAGTTTAATTTTAGCATCCCCACACTATTATGCATTTTAAATTGTGGTTTTAAACAAACAAACGTCTTCTGTTTTGGCTTTTTATAAGGGAAAGCCTCTCCATAAGTTCAATGTAAATGGGGAAAAATGATCCCACCTGATGCACAACTCTAGACTAAAAGCATGGTGTCTGCTGTTTAACTAGTCCTACATCTCCAGTTGAGAACATATGGTCTGCCTGATTAATGTTTCAGTTCCCATTTTTGTGCCTCAAAGTCCTCTCCCTTTTTCCTTCCCCAAGAGTTCGGGAAGGATGTTGCTACTGTTGCTGTTCTGTGCTGTAGGGCTTCTTACTGCAGCATTGCTTGTCAGGAATTGGTATGTGCAGGGGATAGCAGCATTCATTAAGAAGGAACTTAACACCTTCAGAGTCTTACAGGGAAAGATTTTCCCTTTTGCATCTGTAAATCCTTATTTGCAAAATTAATTTGGACAGGGAATAGTTAATATTGTCTTTATGAAAGTAATGGCTTTCTTTCACTCAGACATCAACATTTCCATGAAGGTTAATAAGGAAATTAACTTGTAAACCCTAGAGCCAATTTTTCTGTAGTTCTGTGTAGCAGTGGGGTTGTGTTTGGATATTTCTGAGTAAAATATTGTCTACTGCACAGGTGAATTGTCCTCTGCAATATGTATGCAAAGTACTGCAATCAATAATTAATTACTTAGTGCAATCAATGGCTAAGGTTTATTGCTTCAACTTTAATTACAACTGGCTTATGTCTCACGTTTAAAAGCATGCAGTACAAGAACATTATTCAAACACATATCTATCAAACTGCATGATTTTATTGAATTCTTGGACTCTTCAAGAAACCCTGCATTATTCCCTAAAATACAGTTAGCAAAATACTTGCAGGAAGGAGTGCCAGAGTGGATTTGGGTGCCCAAAGACAGAAATGACAGAAACCTCTTGACACTACCTTTTAGGGATTTAGCAAGCAGTCCACACACTTAGAAGATTCAGCACTGGCACTGAACAGATTCCTTGATATTTGCTTGGATTAACAAATGTTATTAGAAGGCTACATGAATTGGAAGGCTGCACTGTTGTTTAAATTCAGGGCATTCAAGTGTCCCAAGTGCACAGCTGACCGAGCATATGAGGGTTTCCAGTAGCTACATCATGATAGTAGTCCTTGCAAGTACAATCTTATTCAAACCCAGATTGAAGAGGGTATAAAATTGCCTCCCAGTTGTGACTGATCAAGTAAACCTCACAAACACAGTGAAATGTGAGAGTGATTAGCTTTAAAAAGAACAAAACCAATTTCATACTCTTGGCTGTGGATCTTTGTATTATTTGCCCCAAGTCTGGAGTTAAAATCAAACTACTGTGCTTTCTTGGGTTATTCTAGCAAGGGGTTCTCTGTGTGTCGCACCCTCAAGGAATTTTGGATTTAGTATCTGGATTGTGTTTGGATTTATGCAAAAGTAGCGTTCAGTTCGCATATCTTTTATGTATCTGTGTAGTGGATATATTCCCTTCCATCTTTATGACTACATTTTCAGCATAGAACCAGACTGGCAAACTTCGGTAAGAGAATTGTAGCAGTAGCTGAGGTAACCACCTTGCCCAAGGTGAGATGGTCCAAAGAGTTTATTTTTTTAAGATTCCTAGCAAACCACTGCTTACTCCTTAAAAAGGCACAGTAAATGATGAGGCAAGTTTTTATTTCTGAGGTACTTGGCTATAGAGCCACTGCTAGCCTTACACAAAGGAATGAAACATGCGGGCAAGCTAGACTCTCCCGAGCCAGATGGTCGTGCTGAGTCTGCTAACACTCAGATGTTCGTATGTATGTAGATATATATGAATGCATGTATGACTCGTTAGTATTATTGCTAAAATCCTCCCTGACGTAGCTTTGCATTTGTGCAGAGAGCGCACAGTGAGTTGGATATCTGTGCCCTGGTGCAAGACACTCTCTGCCTGGGGTCAGATGCCAGGTAGGCTGTTATCTTGCCGCTTTGTGTTTCTTCTAAATTGATGCTAGAAGCCTAGCACACAAATATGTGCTTTCTCCCTAATCAACATCAGATGGGGCAGTGGTATTGATTGTCCAGAGACATCTGAAGAGGCCAGAGAAGCTGGATGCACTACTGAATGGTCAGTACGTACATTTTCTGGGGAACTTTGTTCACCCCTCTTTCTAGGTCACTTGCAGCATATCTGTCTGAATATGACTCCCACTTAGAGAAAAACGCGTGGGCTTCCATGAAAAATGACCTATGAACAATGGCTGCCTTGAAGGAGAAGAGTGGAAGCTTTCACAGATTCTGTTTGGGTTTTGTATTCCCTCCATCTCTGAATGCCATTAAAGCATCTGTCTTGGAAACAACTCACATGAATATGAATAACATTTTTTGACCTCTGAAATGCACCATATTGCACCAAAGAGCAGATATTATCAAAATATTTGCAAGAGCTCTATCTTTGACCCAAAGGTCTCTTATTTTCTGCTTTGGGAATTATGCAGTGCAATGCGTGATTGCTCCTTGTTATAGATGGGTGCAGATTCTGGAGCGTTAGGATCCTGTAAGAGGCATGAGTCTCCATTATCCTGCACTTTGCTGTCACCAAAGCTGTGCAGCAGCATTTGATGTACAAGCTTCAAGTTAATAAATATTAAGACCCAGATTTGTTTTCTGTCTTTTTGGAGAAACCAGTTTCACCTCTGAGAGTGAGCTGCATCTCCAGGCATTTTGGTAGAGCTCCAGACCTCATGACTCCTGTCTCAGTACAGCTTGAGATGGGAAGTTTTGAAGGGAACGCTCCAGCCCTATTTACTTGAGCTTGATTCTGCCGCGAAATGGCATTGGTGTAATTCCTCTGACTTCATGGACTTGCTTCTCCTTCGCACTCTGTGAGAGGAGTTCCTGTTTTAGAATAGAACAGAGGCTTTCATTATAGTCTCATTAAATTATCATTTTAGCATCTAATATGGCTAATTCCAGTGGCAAATCTATGACCATCCAACAGTAAAACAAATTAATATAGATTAAAGCTCTGTTGATTTCTGCTTTTAGTCCATTGTGAGGGGAAAAGACACCAAATGACCTTTATAAAAAAACAAAATCAGTGCTCCTGAGTACTCATGACTAATACAGTGGACTAGTTCTAGAAGCACTTAAAAGGTGTCCTGGCAATTTCTAATGAAAATAAGAATACTGGTTCCTATTCTGAGGTGCAGATGTATGTGCTAGCGGCTTGAGTTTATTTGCATCTGTGGTTGATAGCACATCGATGCAGAGCCAAACTGTATTTCCTAGATCAAGATTTATCTGTGACTTTGAAAGCTTTTTCACTGGGTAGATAGAATTGTAATTTATTGCTTAGAGGAAGCATTGATCCAGTACAATTGGTTTAATAAAAAAATTCCAGACAAACAATGATCTATCCAGTTTGTAGCTGACTGAAGCATATTGGTTGTAGCTGCTATCCAGAATTGCTTGCAAAGAAGTGCAGCATGCTGCTTTTAGAAAGGCCTGAGAACAGATACACTATCAGAAGGACCAAAATAGTCCAAACAGTGGATGTAAATAGAACTGCACATTATTCACTGCCCAGTAATCTATTAACTTCTTCCCAGAAAAGAGAAGCTGCTGCCTCCTTGAAAACAATGGAAAATATTCCATTCAGTAGAAGTCCCATTTTCAGATTTCAGAAGTTTTCTTTTCACTGTTCTCCCTTACTTGTAATACTTGTCTGCAAACAGATCCTCTTTTTCATTTGCTTCCTCTGCCAGAGCCCCTCTCTGCTTGGGAACCTGGGGAGACTTCTATGGCACCAAAAGAAATAGATGCTCAGGTGCGCTGTATAAGGTAGGGGAATTCCTGAAGAACAAAATCATTTGCTCCCCTTCATGCTGCTCCAGACCTCTGAGCAGTGTCATTCCGACCGCCTTCTCAGGGGGAATCACGGGGATTTACTAATTACAGTTCTAAATACTGAACCCAATAGCACTAGTGGGATTGAGCAAAAATGGGAAGGATGCATGTTTACCTTTTCCACTCTCCTAAGTAGAACTGATTTCCAGAGTGCCTAACGGAGTGCTGTCTGTGCGAACTGTGTTTTCATTCATAAGCTTTTCGCTATATTGTTAGAAGGGTAAACAATTTGTGAGGCATACAGCACTGCTCACTGACTTTGGCAGGTCACTTAGGTGGGTGTTGCTCTCCCTGCTCTCAGACAATAATGCCCTTTTCTTTACCTGCTGCCCAGAATGCTGCTTCTTGTGCCAGCCTCGCTTCATTCCGATCCACGTTCAGAAGCTGCCCACAGTGGCAAACTCTGATCTTGTGACTTGCCCACTGCTCATACCAAAGTAAAATGAAAACTACCCATTGTGTGAGCCTTATGTACAGCAAATTGAAATTCTGGTTCAGTGAAACCTCTGCTTAGAGGGAAAAGTTGGGGAAACCGTTGCATTAGTAGCAGAACCTGTGCCTGTCATTAGAAACAAACACAAAGCGCAAATCAGGCACAGGTTTATTGGTAGGCAGCTCATAGACTTGGCTAACTTCTTTTCTTGTTCATGCAGATGGCAGTTGCCTCAAAATAGTGTGGGGACACTGCCAGCTGAGGAAGGGGAGATGCTTTCCTGAAGTCAGATCTTGCTGTCTTTACTGCAGATAACTTTCCTGCCAATTCCCAGGGCAGTTTTGCTGGAGCAGAACGAGAGGATCCAAACAGGAATAATATAAGGGATAATCCAAATCCCGCTGAACAGCATGGATAGGCCTTCTGTTGTCTTCAGTGGGGTGTGAACCAGGCTGCAGGAGAAGAAACCAAGCTAGTGCAGCCCTACTTCCCATGTCCATGGGCAAGTCATCACATGCTTCATGCCCTAGTTCACATGTAATGAGGCAGAGGATAAAAATCCCTCACTAAACAATCAATGGGGGGATATAGTTTTTTGTATGAGGCACGTTGAGGTGCTACAAAAGGCAGCATTTGAAAACAGGAAGGTCTTAGTAAATTAAACACCTCAGTGTATCACCATAATATGTTTTAAGACTATTATCATATGATATCATGGTATTTTCATGTATGTTCTGGTGTAGAAAATGAGATGGAAGAGTATAAATAAATACTAAAGCAAGCATGGAGATTTAAGGAAGTGCTATGATTAAGATTTTCTGCATAAATTTAATTCAGGCCCTTTGTATGAATCTGCCAACAGATGAACCAGTTATCCCTTCCACAGAAGCCCATGCCTCATTCAGTGCACATAGGGATGGTTTCTTTGTGAAAACTGTTTAACATTTTCTTCATCTCTTCTTATAAGATAGTATACCATATTTATTATATCTTATTCAGATCCTGTTCTGGAAAAACAGGTTAATTTCCTCATGGCCTTTTTTTTCTTTGGCACTTATAAAATATTCAACGATGATAGCAATAGATGTTCATTTTGCTTCCTGACACCTTGGCTAGGAAACTGGTACTGTCATCACCGGTTTATAGCAACGTGGCAGAGACTCATAGAGATTAAGGTCAAAAACATTCATTAAGTTGGTGTAGTCAATTTGAGGACCTGTTTTGCACAGTACGTAGCATTACACAGCATACCTTATGTTCAGAGCTCTACTTCTGTGTGTGCTTAGTAAGGGATCAGACATCACTGTGACCCAGAAGACAAGGGCATGGAGCTAATGACTACCTGTCTCAAGAATAATGCATGCTTTAAGAGGATTGGGACATTCTGATTTGGACCATTTCTTAGACTTACTTGGTGAACAGCCAGACTGAAAAATAGGCATGCCGATCCCACCCACCTTCTTCCCAAGCCTATGATGTTTGTTAGTTTATCTGTTGTTACAGCAAAAAAAAAAAAAATCATAGCTGTAAACAATGACATAGTGTTCTTTTTAATCATCACCTAAGAATATTACTCTAATTACAGTTTTGGATTGAGCGATTTGCCTAACACCTCTGCAGAAACTTTTTGGCAGACAGGGACTCTCATCTGCCCTAGCCATCACATCTCATTCTGCAGTTCCTTATCTCTTTTATTGCAAACCTTCCAGACTGTGCAAGAAATGAGCTCCTATAGAAAATCTTCTTTCCTGCATACATCTGCCTCTCATCTTGAATGAAGCATCAATACTATGGGAAGAACTGTTTTGAATCACGTAATGACTGTAACATAAAACACGTGCACATCTAACCTCCATCCTGCTATTTCATAACCTGAGCTTTTGACTTTGCAGTCTAATTTTTAATATAGTGGGTTTGTACAGTTGTTAAGGTTTTGAAAAACAAATCAATCCCCATCCTCATCATAATATCTCTGGGTTCATTAGCAGATATGGATCTTTTCGCGGATATGCTGCACTGCCCTCTGCTCTGAGTTAAGCAATGGCCGTAGCAGGTAGTTACAGCAAAGGAACGATGATGCACCAGGTTCTTGGGTTACTCTCCGGGCTTGGAAGGGAAATGTACTCTGCTTATTACAAACTCTCGGCTTGTTTTCTCCCTAGTACCTAAGCATGATGCCTTCTGCCCCACTCTTTCCAACCTGTTCTTTTCCCTGTCCCTCACTTCGAGTTTGTATTTCTTATGCCAGAAGTCCCATCTCCATTTTCTGGGCTTCTCACAGCAGGTTTCTTCTCCAGCCCAATACCCAGCTTAACACTGTTTTCCACCTCACCTTAGTTTTTAGTAATGCCTCTTCCCTCCCAGCCCATGTTCTATTGCAGTATATTGCGCCTGGCACTTAACTCAGTCCAGTTCCCTCCCTTGTCAGCCTCCATCCTTATCCTTCAGGTTTTTTTCTGGATGGGTGTCCCCAAAATAGTTTCCTCTCCTTCTCTATGTTCTTAGTTGCTATCGTCCTTCTGACTCTTCAGACAACCTCTGTTTTCTCAGTCCCTGCTCTCCTTCCTGATTTAAGAATGGATCATTTTGCCTAGTAATTTAAAACCCTTCCACATTTATCCCTCTTTCCATCCTTGGACACTGCCAGCCCAGCAATGTTTAGACAAACTCGACTCATTTTTTATTTTTTAAACTTGAAATATCTCAGTCCTTGGAGCTAAGCATTTAAAATTATGAATTTGCACAGAAGCAGTCTCTCCACTGCATTAGTGTGAAACACATTTTATTTGAGGGAAGAATGTGTTTTCTAAAGGTGTTTATTGGTAGGCACACACAGACTCAGTGTAGGACTTTTCAGTGCTATCATAAGGAGGTGAACTTGAGTTTTCAATTCACTGTTACTCTGGTTAGGTAACTGTGCTAGTGCTTTCTTTGCCTTCAGTTTTTTTCTACTGTAGAGTCACTGCTGCTGCACTGAAATCCATTTATTATAAAGATAAAAGAGTGATCTTTGTCTGGAGATAACATAGTGTCATTTTAGCTTGAAATCATTGAAATTTGTCTTTGTTTCTGATGTGTTATGAGCATCTCATTAGCAAGCCCATGAATCCCTCAGTTTTCTCTTGGAACCAACTATCTGAGCTCTCATCTCTGCCAGAGCATAGATTTCTTCCTTTCTCTTATTTTTGAAAGCTGTGTTGGTGCCAAGGCAGTTATAGGTCAATTGAGTTATTGTTGGTTCTAATTGGCACTCTAACAAGCTATTAAATCAATTTACCTACAGATGAATGTCACTCAAAAAGAAAGGTGCCAACTTCTTTTCTGTCTCTGAGAACTTAAAAAAAACCCATTTTCACTGAGGAGTGAAAGGGAAAGGCCAGTCCATAGGGAAGTGACTAGTGAGAGCGTAACATTTCACTCCTAAGTATTTATGCCATGTGGCCTGTGGCTGAACAAGGTCCTGTGTGCGGAGGGGTGAGACTACTTCCAGAACTCAAGGCCAAGAGGAAGGATTAAGAAAATCACCAACTCTAACAAATGTTCCTCTATCCCGTTGCTGGTTTGTTACACAGCATGGGCTAATTTCCATGTGGAGTGATCAATGTCGTCTTCTCCTCTTTTATTGGTTCTCGGTGTCCCGCATGCGTTCCTGCGGCGGGTGATACAGGTGTAGTATCCACAACCATCTTTCAAATCAAGCAGCACCTGGCTGGTGACATCATTACCTTTTTGGTGTCCAGTGACCTATAATTTCATGAGATTTCCTTGCTCTGTGTTGCAGAAGAGTCAGAGTTATTATGGTGAATAGGGTTGATTTAAGTTCTGTTCTGAAACGTTTAGATAACCTCTTCCTCTAGCAGCAGTACAGTGCTCATTCCTACATTATCTGAGCATTTCTTAGTGAGACGGTTGTAAAACAGTCACTTTTCAGTCTACAAGTCAGGACAAGGTTTCTTGACCAAGCGGCACTGCAAGTTCATCCTGGGGTCTCCAAATCAAAGCTGCCTTATATACGACGCGCAATAAGAACTGCTCAGGTATCCTTGCTTAAGTGGGCAAATTTTTTTGGTGGAGTTGAAGGCAGATGAGAACGCAGCTTGGCTCTGTGCAGCTCTACAGCTCTGCAGTGCTGACAGCAGTAAACCCAGGGGTTTGTCAGCAGACAAAGCAATTAGAACTCCAGAAACAGAGAAGAGAGAGCAGATGTGTGCTGGGCTAACAAGGTGCTATTGTAGAGACATTTTTCTGCCCCTTTTCCGCTTTGAATGGTTTGCTACCTGGGAAGTCCCTTTACAAATTGAAATTATTCATTCCATGCAGTATATTCACAGTGGCTGACATCAAATATGGTCACCCCGTGTCTCGTATTGCACCAGACTGTAGTAAAACCAGGCTGTTAACTCCTGAAGAGACGCTGCCTGCAGCGGGGGAAGACGGTGCCGGTGAGAGCAAAGCAGATGAGCATCCAAAGGGGAATTCCAAGGTCAGCTTGAGGGACCACGACTTGGTCATTATAGGGGCACAACTGCTTCCCCAGCGATACGCAAAAGCTAATCTCATTTGTGGTGACTCGTCCAAATGTGCTAATTAAGGATTTAAATCTCTGCCTCTTTGGATGGAGAGGTTGTCTGTGTTTATGCATCTATTGTTAAAGAGCTTAGAGGCAGGAGAGGTGCTGCAGGTTGCCAGCTGACTCTAGTGTAGGAGCTATAACTCCTTTTTTTTTTTAATTTTCACAGCTGAGCTCAGGGTTCTTGTGACTGCCAGGAAATCAGTAGCTGTACACTGAGTAGCTCTTCATCCCTGTACAGAGCTCCAGTGAGACTGTATGCTGAGGAACTCTTATGGGATTCAGTTTTCCTGGTCAGAGCTGTTGAGCACTGTTACAGTCTGATGCACAGTTCCACCCCCTGCATGTTTGGGGGATGGAAAACCTAGTGAAGTGCATTTGGATTTGCCTGGGTGTGGGAAAGAAATGTCTTGCAAAGTTATCAGCGCTCCGAAGGTTGTGCTGGAGATAACAGCTGCATTCCAAAGACTTGGGGACTCCACATTAAATTCCTTCCTCCCAGCCATTGCTTCCCATGTGATTTCAGGGCAAGGTGCTAACTCATCACCGCGCTAACATCATTGTTACCCGGTGCAATGTCTCATCTGCAAAGGAGTTGTGTGTGTGCGCCTGCCTACGTGGGTGTCTGGGGGAGACGGGAGGAAGTGGAGGCCCCTCGTTATCCAGTGCTGTTCTGTGTGTTCTCTCACCTCTGGCCGCGGTAGTGACTGTGCTGGAGGGATGGTGCAGAGCGCAGGGACGTGGGCTGAGCGAGCGCGGTGACATCTTGGCTCTCTGCAGAGACGCAGAAGTTGCGTTAGGCATAGTGAGGCAGTGCAAAGGTGACGCTTCCTGGCAGTGTCAGGATTTGGACTAGCTCTCCCGACAGTCGAAGTGATAACAGAAATGGTAACAATGATTGACTCTATGCAGCTTTTTTAACAATAGCAAACCCACTTTCATTAAGCACAAATTCTTGATGCTTGATCTTTCCCCTTTTGCTTTAAAGCACTAATGTGTGCACAAGTTCTACTTCTATTAATAACAAGAGGAATATTTTTTTCCATCCCTGGTTTTCTGTGAATTGTGGGGGGTGCAGGAGAAAGGACCAGTCTAGAGTACAGATCACGGTCTGTCCTCCTTGATGCCTACACAAACCATTTGTATCATTCTCCTAAACTCATTTAGGTGCAGTTTGAATCATAAGCAATGTATAACGGATAGAAGGACAAACTGGAAGGCAGGTCAGGCACCTTGTATTGGCCCTGTGAGCCAACGTGAACAGAATACTTTGTGGCTTCATTTCTCCAGCTTTGAGAAGGGGGTGATGGTACTGCCAGGGGCCATGGAAGGTGCTGTAGAACTCTCAAGTATTTTAATGTAACAGAAGATGCCAGAGTAGATGTCAGCAAGGGTGTGCTTAAAATCTGCAAGGCAGTTTAATGAGAATTTCTTCATGATTATCCTTTTCTGTGTACTGCTGTAGATTTTGTTACATTTCTTGGCCATTTTTTGTTAGGACCACAAAAATGAGTAGATCCATGTACTGTTAGGTGATTTCTGAATAACCTGTTCCTTTGTCTCTAGTAAGGAAACTGGTTACCAACACCTGTACAGTTCCACGTATGGTGCTATATTGTGTGGCACATTCAGAACTAGGCTGGAGAAAGATAGGAAAAAAGGCTGCACAGGGATGGAGAGAAGATGAATTTTACCTTTTGTGTCCATAAATGAGAATTGTGCAGCCCCTGCATGGGGTTTGGAGATGCCCTAAAAAGAAAATGTTCCATCTTTTCCCCACTGGTTATGTGTATTGCAAGGCATGCTACCCTTTGCTTTGGGAATACGCAGCTTCTTCACTTTAGCAAATGCTCCTGAACAAAAGGTCTGGCATAGGAACTGGCAAGCTGTCTGTGGCGTGGCACCTTCAGAAAACATGCTCTAAGCTCACCGACTGTTGAATCTTTCCGATAATCTGTTGTGACTCTTAGCTTTTAGTGCAAACACAAGTGTACTTCAGCTCATGCCAGCCACGGTTAAGGTGATACATTGTATATGCTATTGTTAGAGAGCAACCAGGCTTGTTCCACAGTTGGGAATTGGAACAAATGCCTGGGTCGAAGACATACTTAAATCAAACTCCAGATTTGGCAATGACTGTTGGCTCAACCCTGACTGCGTTTGGAAAGTTTCTGGTCCTCAGTTTTGCAAAACCTCATGTAAGGTTGCATTGTTTGGAGCTTCTCTCGGTGTACTCCCGTTATGATTTGAGTTACCCTGCTGTGTCTCTGCACCACAGGCACTCCTCTCTCATCTGCTCCTGATCCTGGGGTGAATTCCTCTGTCTTCTTGTTATCTACATACATTAATTGAAAGTTGGGCCAAAGCATAGACTTCCAAACAAGGGCAGTTCTGCTCGTTGTGTGCTCCTTTTGCGGCACAAACAAGAATTTAGGGTAATGGTGGCTGATGTGGGTATGGCCTAGGGCTCCTGCTTTTGAACAGGTCTGGAAGCCTCATCTGCAAGTAAATTCACACAGCAAAATCTGCACTGCAGACAAAAAAAGATTTGCCTTGACATCATCTGCCCTGCTCTGAGATCCGCAGTCAGTCGGGAGAGCAATGCACAGCTCCCAGCCTCTCTATCTCAGTAGAATTAAGGCTAAGCTTCATCATGAGCTAATGCAAGCTGTTGCCACCCCAAATAATTGGCTGGTGGATGGCTTTGTGTCTGTCTAACCATTACTGTATGTGGGTGGATGTGTTATGTGTGTGTGAATGAGTCTGCTTTGGAAATTAATATATAACATCGGGGGTGCACCTAATAATACAGTACCTCATGAATGATGTGGATGTGAGAAGTGTAAAACAAAGCTGAGCATGTCAAACATCTGTACAAAGAGCACTCTCTCTGGTACCACAGGATGGTGATTCCCACGTCCAGACCACCACTATCTCCCACCATAAAACACCTCAGATATCTTTCCAGTCCTCTGTTTCCCATAGCTGAAATTTAAAAGCAGGAAAAAAAAACCCAACGGTGAAATTTCTCAAAAGCTCAGTCCCCCAATCAGCACAACCCTCTTTGCAGGGCATAGCACCCCATGGTGAATAGGAAATGACAGAGGTGTTGGCTTGTCCATAGGGATGAAAGACAATGCCTGTCCATGAGCACAGCTGTTGGAGACACTGATGTATGGAAGTCATGCATGACTTGGGGACTGGGGAGATGTAACCCCTCTGGGACTTGGCAGCTGTTAGAGGTTATTATTTTCACAAGGCTGAGCTGTTCTTAAACACTTCCTCTAGTGTAATCATCACACACACATTTTCTCAGTAATGGCAGGCCATCAGCATTTCTTTGCAGTCTTCTTAGATAAGATGTACAGAGACAAGCTGTGAAAGAGCTGAACAAGATGCCTTGATGTTAGTCATTCACATTTCCTCAGCTTGGCCCTCATAAGCTTTAGGCCTTGCTTTCTGTACACATCCTTGTGGCTGAGGTTTCTTCAGAAGGAAAGCACCTCTTTCAAATAAGGACAGGTAAGTGAAAACCTGTGCCTGCCTCAAACTTGGACACTAAGATCTGCAGTCCAGTTGGGGAAAAAGGCAGATGGTTGGCTATACCTCTGGTTGTAATGGTTCAAAGTGGAGCATAGCTTTCCAAAAGCTGGTCACAAGAGGAGGGGAGAGAATTCTTCACAAGCTCTTTGAAAACTTGTTTTTCCAAGGAAAAAAACGTATGGTCCTGGTTAGCTCAGAAAGCGGAGGGGAGGATATTACAAATAAAGTAGTTTTGTATTAATATAAACTACCCTGACCATTCAAAATCCATGGCTGCTGACAGAACAGACTACTAGCTTTTATAGGCAGCCAGCTAACACTGCGAGTAGTTTTAGTAAAGTTTAAATGGTGTGCTTCAGCTTTATTCATACCCTGCAGTGGTTGTATGTTGTTCTGCTGTGTACTGCACAGCTGCCGCATTTCACCTCAGCATTAGCCTTGCTACAGTGATGGGTAAAATTATTTCTCCACACACTGGAGTTCTTGTGGATGCAGAAGGATAGATCGTCATTTCTTTGAAGTTAGTTTTTATCAGTAGACGTACAAAGGCAAATTCCTTGGTAAGAATGCGCTGCAGCTAGTGACACTGGGAATCAGTTTTACTCCTTGGAGCTACTTCTGGCCTGTCTCTCTTGTATTTGTACCTCTGAGGCACATACGGGCACTGTGTCTAGCACCGTCTGAGACCTGCTAATATTGCACCACAGTGAGAGATACCAGACCACATTCACATTTTGATGTTTGTGGAATGGATCTTCAAAGCAGGATTTAGTGTGACTAGCTCTCTGTTGCGACAGTGGAAGTATTTTAGAGCACTGAATTTTCTGCTCTTCGCCCACAAAACAGCTATTTCTGATTCATTGATGTCTTTCATAAAGGAGATCCCTAATTTACGATCTCAATATCTAATGAGCTAAAATGCTTTTGGATATACTTGAGAGCAGAGCTAATTTGCTATCTGCCTTTCCTGGACTCCAGTGAAAGACCTTCTGCTGTTCCCCACTGAAACCAGGGAGTGCTGAGGACATTGGCTTGATTGACATGCAGAGCTTTCTTCCAGGTACCCTCATCACTGAACCATCTTTATACTTCCCTTTTTCTCAGCCTTCCTGTGATCTATTGAGTGCCAGCCAGTTGGGCTGAGTCATATCACATATATTTCTGGTGGGATGAGTTTGAAAGACACAGAGGAAAACCCTAGCTTTTGCCTTACTACTAAGCTTACTTAAACAGGATGACTAGATTAACTAAAAAGAGGAAGAAACATCGAAATAATGTAATCCAGCATTATTGATGTGCACAAGTTTCCAGATAATTTATATAATATGCTATCACATCCCTGCTCCTGCTGAAATCAAAGGTTAAGTCAGTGCCTGCTACAGTGGCCTTGAAATTGGCTCCTGTATGTGTAGAAGTAAAAAACTACAAGTATATTTCATGTTTTAGAGAAGTGGGCCTTTGAGAGTGCATTCTTGTGTTGCTTCTTCGAAAACCTGGAATTCATTGAGACATTGCTGCCATCCTAGGTACCCAAAACAGGGCGGGGAACAGACTTGCCTCTGGGTACCACAAGCAAAGGAGAAGACGTGTCTTTTCTTTTAAGACACAAAATTTAAAAGTCTGGAAGAGTCTTTTGTGGCTATAACTTTCAGTACCCAGAGCATGCTTAGGTTTTTTGGGGTTTCTTCTTCCAGACTCAGGACCAGAAGTACATCTTTCTAGACTGGGGAGGAGGCCTGTGGCATCTGCAAAGTGCTGTTGCTCATCTTGCAGTTGCATGTGCTTCTCTGGGCTTCAGGCATGAATAGACCCTGTCCTCACCAAAAGAGGAAAAGAATATAGAAAGAGCTCCGTGACGAATTCCTGCCTTGAAGTAAGGGCATTTAAAATTTAAAACAGGATCAGGTAGATTTAAAATATACACTTACACCTCATTTGTCAGTGGAATGTGCACCTTAAATAGGCAGGAAAGTGCTTAAATATTACTGCCTTGGAATAGGTACCTACCCCACCATCCTTTTGGTAATTGTTTACTGTATCAACCAAACTACTTGCATGTTTCAGTTATACCTGAAGTCTGTGGTATTATATTGGTCATATGTCCAAAACTCTTTAAAGAGATTGTTATTTCACATTCACTTTGTAGCATGTCTGAGCCTTGGTGCTGAAGTGCAAATACAGGGTGGGTTTTTTTCATTATTTGTTAGGTTTTCATGACTATCATATCTGTACTGTCCCAGCTGTTTGTAGAAATAGCTTTGTAATATTTCTGTGAAATAGCAAGGATATATATTCCCATTTTATGCCTGGAAAACTAATATACAGAGAAACTACATTATTTTCTAGAGAATTGCTCACAGAATCTGAACTTCGGTTGTGTAGACAGCACAAGTAGTTCTTCAGTGACAGGACTGTCCTACCTTTTTCTGCAGTGTCCCTCTGGGTAGGATGGAAACTGGCAGGCTGGAGCCTCCTTGTTATGTATTGATGGAAAATGGGCTGCATCAATCTGAATATATTTCTGAAACAACTTGTTTCTGGCGGGTTGTTCATTCTAAAAATATATTTATTTCTAATTGCTGAGCAGAATGCTTAATGAATTCTTCCTTCCCAAGAACAATTAATCAAAGAAATGATTTAGGGCTGGCACTTGCTCCCCCAAGGCTCAATGGCTGTGTTCCATTGACTTAACTAGAGCAGATCAAGCCCAGCCCATGCTGGAAAAGATTTATCTAAGCATTTTTTAATGGTGCCCATCACTATTTGTCTGGATATCTCTGGCAGAAAAACAGTGTATATATTGGAGGAGCAGCACCGAACATTATAGTAGTGTTACAGCTAGCTGCTGTGTTTTGCAACCAGTGTTTTCCTGTTATGTATATTTTTTAAGGAGAGGTATTATGCAAAGTCCCGTTGATTGTAATGGGGATTTGGAATGGTGAGGAAAGAAGGGGCTGCAGTTACAACTTGCTCCAGAAGGTTTCTTGACTGGAACAAACCACTGGAGCTGCAACCGCTGAGACCCTGCAACAGGGATTAGAACTTTGATAAGGGGGAATCCCCTGAGAATCCCCCACACACCACAAAGGTGTGCCCTTTCTACAAAAGATCAAAAGTCAGAAATTTGCAGCATGTCCTGGAAAGAGCGGGAGAGATCCAGCAACATCTTGAGTCTTGGCAAAAGCCAGATATGAGTGAAGTGAAAATGCCCAGATCCCCTAGCACCCGCTTCCTTTGCAGGAGTGTTATGTAGCTTGCTCCACGCCACACAGGAGGGTGAAAAGCCAAAATGGCTCCTACCAGTCTGACATGAGGGGAAAGGCCTTATATGCCCTGAATGTGGCCACTGAATTTGTCATATTCTGCGTAATTAGTGATTCAAAGCACCCTCTTTGGGCAAGTGTGTCTGACAGTATCCTTTCTAGGGGAGAATATATTTTAAATGTCCAGTTTCTGAGTTTTTCAATTCTCCTCTCTCAGAGCATGCACCAACTCCTCCTCGTTTTTCCCCAGGTCTCCTGCTGCCCTTAAGCTTCGGTTGGGTTTCCTCATTTCAATGCAGAAATGTTTGTTGGGACACCAAATAATAGTTTCTCAGAAACTGGAAAGGGCTTTGGAGTGCAGTGGCTCCTCGCATAAGGAACTGCCTTTGTGTGGAGCTGAAGTGCTACGTTGGGAGCTGAGTTGGGTGCCCTAAGAGACTGGAGTGGATGTCAGGATTCCTGTCTCTCTTCTTTCTTCTGTGGACCTGCATGTGTGTGAGGCACTCAAGAAATAACTGCCTCTCCATGCCTCAATTTCCCCAGCTGGCAGATGCTGAGACTCAGCCACCTGCCATAAAGTGCTTTGAGGTCAAAAGGAAAAAATCCCTTGTGAGCTACGTAATGTTTCAGTACATGCAGTAATTAATTCAGCATCCGATGTTTGGAGGGGATAGTGAATTCACGTGGATGCCTTAGATAAGCATAGCCTTAGCACAGTATGTTTCTTCTGAGACCTAAAATAATCAGCAGCAATTGGACTTTTTTTTTCCTTAACTGCTGCATTTTTAGAAGGTGATTCATCTCTTGTCTGGGGTCTTGGATACCTGAATAGCCCCAAGATCCCAGCAGCATTAGTCTTTTTGAGGATTCATTGTGCTCCGGTCTAGCCTGCATAAGTCATTGCAAACAAGAGTCTGATGTTAGCAGCAGGAGACTTCGGGAGGAAAAATATTTTCTGCTTTTGAAACTGAAATGCACATAGCCACTACCTCCTTATCATTTCAGATGTCTTACACCCTTCCACCCCCATCTTCTCTTCCCCACAGAAAGAGGCTTTATGGCCGGCACTTCGTGCTGAAGCTTGGCTGAAACAGTGATGCCAGCATTAACACCACCAGGGCTGAAAGTAGTGATGTAAATCAGCATTCTTCTGTTGATTCTCATGCAGTAATACTGATCGGTGGGAGCCAAAGTTTGGAAACACTACAAAATATATACTCCATCCATCCCAACCCATGGTTCTCACACATTGCTCCTTTGGCATTTCCTTAGCCTCTAACACTTGAAGCCGTACTTCTGTTCACAGAGCAGGCAGAAAATTTGCACTAGAGATGCCATCCCTTTGGCAAAAGGATGTAGAAGTCTTTTTCTCAGCCTGGCAGATGACTTAGTTATCCGCTGCATGCATTTGTCACCTTTGTGCCATACTGCAGAGCATGAGGGCATAAATTTGTCAATCCAAAGCAAAACAACAGCTAGCAGAAAGCAGAGTGATGTCCCCCCCACTGTCCCACACTTTCTAAACTGATTCTTATCTAGTTAATGTGACTCATGTCATCTCTTTGCCCTATTTTAGTGTTTAAATTTAGTAAACTTGGACTCCTAGTGGTGAGGCTGACATCCTCACCTCGTGTAAACTGATATTATAGCCAGAGAGCCATGTCGATACAAAGTAGTTAAGAATCCAGTTGTCGTCCTTGAAACTTACTGAGAAAAGTTGGTGGAAGATGCCTGTTCCATCAGTTGGTGTCCTATGTCCTCTGCCACTCTTGCAGTAGCATTTACTCTGAACTAACATACATACATACATATATCTATATCATCTATATGGATGTGAAGTCTGTACCTGCAGCACTGAATCCTGTAAGTGTGAGCTGCTGTTAATACTCTGGCAAGTAAAGGCGAACGACCAGATTCAGAGAAGTAGGCTCTACCTGTATGTCTCTGAGAAATTGGAGCCTGGGCACTCTGAAATAAGATATAGTCCCTTTCCTTGGGTGCATATACTTGTGTACAAACCAAACCCTTGGTCCAATATCTGTGCTTTTTGAGACAATTCAGAACTCCCTAGTGCAGAACCACCTTTCTGCCCGAACTGCCTGAACATTTGAATTTGACTCACGCTAGATGTTGGATATGGGCCAAGGCCTGAACTTCATAATGTCACAACTTATGCATGTCTTTAGGCTTTAGTCCTTCACATTCCACAACATATTCATGATGACTTGGAAGCTGCAGCCGTTATTGATCTATCTGTTCTCGACAATAACAACATATGGCACGTTTCCATGGCAATAGGTCCCCCTAAAGGGGCTTCCTTCCTTTCCTCAGTTTATTGGTCTTTTTCATTATTAAATCATCAGAGATAAATGCACACAGAGAAGGGTCAACATCTGGATCAATGGACAGCAAACAAAGAGGAACTTTTCCATATTCATATAAGCGAGAGATTTCAGAAGATCAAACAATGCAGAATTGCCAGGCCCTTAGCATGTCAGTCTCATACATAATGTATTCTGGGAGCTCTATGAAATCAATACACATCTAACACCTTGAAAACCTTTGGGATTCAGCAAGGCGGGGGGGGGGATAAAGGAGGGGGAAATCAAGACATATTTATGAGAGCAGTAGGGTGGGATATGAAGAGAGGGTTAACATCTCTAGTGGAACACTTCTTATGCAGTGATGTGACTGTGCAGGGGGTAATCCCAGACCACCAGCAGTTGGGGTGCAATCTGTCTATACCTTCCCTCATCAGGGAGCCTGCAATGGTCTAACGTACCAGTAGAGAGAGGAGTCTGTCCAGGCAGGTTAGAGCTTGATTTGCCAGTGGTTGCACTGACCTGGTTTCCTTCTAGAGGAAACTCGTGCTTATAAATCTCCCACTGAATCTGTACCAAATTATCTTCCCAATGGTGTCTCCAGCCATTGCTGCAATGAATTTCCACTGCAGAACAATTTATATCTTTGACCACCTCAGTGGTGCTATGAAAACAACAATACATTTTCTAGGTTCACTGTGTAAATGTTCTTCCTTTGGACCTTGAAAAATAGGGAATAAGCTTTCTTACAGGTAGTACCCTCAAAAATTTCACTGCTTTTACAGCTTGTTACAGGGGAATTCTCCATGAGCTAGTAATAGCTGCATCCAGGCAAGTGAGAAAATATTACTAATGCTGCTTTTAGTCAGGAATGGGATGTGTGCTCTATTGGCCTCCATCCTCCAAATTTAGAGCCATAACAAACGAAGTCTCTTGTGACTATCTCTGTTTCTGTGTGTGCGTTCCCCAAAGGGGGAAATGAAATCTTCTGTATTTTTACCTTTCTGGGAAGATTGGGTTCTAAGTAGAGATTTAAGATACGGTTCAATCTGTTAGGATGATATCTGCAGGCAGGAAGGCAGCGGGAACTGAGGAGAATGGTCAATTGACTACTTCGTGCAGAATCCACCGCGACTTTTCTTATTCTTGTGACATGTTTATGTTTCAGCATTATTGGAAATGAAGTGCAGGAACACATTGTTTCTGTGTGATACAGTATGTCTGCGGACCAAGGACTATGTGTAAGTCTTCCAATACATTTGCATTTATCGTGACAGATTACACATAAAACTCTTGAAAATGCTTGTGGAGTTTCTATTAAGCACACTGCAGGGTTAGGTAGTAGATGTTGACTTTACAGATTAGATGTCCAGAACTGTCATTATCCCGGGAGATGTGCAAGCCAGGCAGCACTGCTGTAGCCTCCATGAACTCCTCTGTCCTGACATGCCTCAGACTGTAATGAAATGACACCCCGCAAGGTTTGCTCAGTCTACATGAAAACGATCTCAGTGATACCGCTTGCTGTGTAGTTCACATACAGCATATGGCATTTGGGGGAACTTGAGTGAAAGATAGCACTATCTAGTGGTTAAAGTGCTGTTGTCCTAGCCAAGTTACTTCAATTCTATCATCAGCTTCCCTAGCTGAGTGACAGTTAAATACACTTTTGAGAAGGGGTGTCAGCAGCTCTTTGTGATAAGGTTCCATATTTTGTTTACATGCTTGAACAATACTTTTCTTAATGTGGTTTTGGTTCATGACTGGTGCATTTCAGTGCAAAGATTATACAAAGTACTTGGGGTTGCTGAGACAGAAAAGCAGGAAACAGAATGAAGTTGTTCCAACAAAAGTCGCAGAACATCAGGACTGTCTGCCTTGGCTGAGTCACAAAGCTTGTTTTAAACTGACTAGATGGAGGCCATAGAAATGTCTCTGTCTTGATAAATGTAGTTTTTGTGGGACAATCACCACCAGTTTCTTCATGGCTCTTGTGGCAGCTCTAGTAGGCAATGTTAAGTGTCCCAGCTACCCAGAAGAGCCCCGGAGAGGAGATTTCCTTGGAGGTCCTGGTATGTGTGCACTCCCTGCAGAGGCCAAAGCCCACACAAGGCGAAAGCTTTGCCATTTCTCCTTAGCTAATACTTGATGAAAAAGACAGCTCCCCTGGTAATGAGCTCACGTTTTTGAACAGAGCTGGTGGGAAGTGCAAGGTCCAAGGCTTTTGTAGTCATGGCAATAAAAGCCAGGGTGCATCCCGGGGTGCTACCTGCCGCGGTGCTGTCTGTGGTCCGCTATGACTGCGCTGGCAGCAGGGGCTGTGCCAACAGCTACCAAACTCCGTGTTTATTCAGAGCATTGAGCTGTTTCATAGTTCAAACAAACACGTTCCCTGGTAGGTTACCTTCAACATAAAGTCTGCTTTACTAGTTCTCAGTTCTTTTGAATTCTCCTGTAAACATCTCCATCACGCAAATCTTCATCTCTTTAAAAAGCCTGACAGCAGAGTGGGTGTATTGTAGGTACTATCAAAGAACTAATAATTTAAGCTAACACATACTGATATAACGTGTTGTGTTTTGTAAGTTAAAGAAAGGGCATAATTCACAATGTACTATGTTATAATTAGTTAAATGCATCAGTGCCTCAAATGTGTTGTTTGCAAATTGTCAAGTATTATAGCTGGAATAAAAATATCACTAAGTAATGTGTATATTTATATTTTTACAATGGAAAAGAAAGGAAATTTCTCCTTTACGGCTACTGATCAAATTACAGTATATAACATGACTGGAAACCTCTTCTGAAACTAGGCAACCATATTTTCTGGATAGTAGTTCTACCTTGAATAAACTTAAGTCTTTAGTGTCTCATACTCGATCTATTTGTAATATAGGATGATAATACCTTCTTAATTTTATCTGTTGGGATTTAATTAATGTATGGATATTACTTTGAAAAATGCAAGTTGATTATTTTTTAATAACGTAGTGTCAGATATAAAAGCTGATGATAGCAAAGCAATAAAAAGCTATCATGCTACCTTGCTCGGATGGCAAATGCCATTTTAAAGTATTACATAAGCAATAGCTTTCTTAATTTTCCACTCACCAAAATCCATGTAATTATATTTTAAGGTAATAATATGAGCATATGTGTTAAACTCAAAACACAGTATGGAATTGTGCACTGTTCAGAGGGGATCAGGTAAGAAATTATGTAGATTGGAGATAATCTAAGTGAAAGGCTAAATACAGACCTTAGAAAATAGCTTGCCTCAAGTAAAACTGACAGTTGAATTCAATGAAAATTTTGTCAAAGACGACACGTGAGTTTTAAGAACTCTAGATGCAAAGTGCTCCGTTCATACACCTTGTTTGTAGCGAAGGCTGTACCGTGAGATAGCCCTATTCGGACACCTGTTTATGTAAACACTTCAAATTCATCAACTTTTGCTCCTGATAGGAAAGTTAATCACACGTGGAACTGTATCCCATCTTGGTAACTCACTGGTACCACTTACTCTCTGATACCCAGCTGAGGCATCACGATGACTACAGCATCTAAGTTCAAAAGAGAGATGAATAGCTCAGGCTACCAGCTGTACAGGGCTCCCAGTCCTGCCTCCTTACTGTCACCATGAGGAGAGAGTGGGAACATCTTCCTTAGACCCGTAGGTGCAGGTAATCTGGGTATAACCCTTAATTGTGTATCTATCTCCACTGTTTATTTTCTATGTATTTGCACAGTGAAGTTGAATTTGGTGCAGCCCATATTCTGTAACAGCCAGGGACAACCCTGGCTGCATAAGAAGCAGGCAGCGCTGCTGAAGAAGGCAGCCAGGGAATTTGAGAGGAGGCTGGGACACAGCAGAGCTCTTTTCCTCCTGCTGTCGTAATGCATGGCTAATTATCAGTGCTCTCAGGGGTTTTATTCAGGATGGCAGAGGATACATATTATTTGCATAGGTTGATCAGAAGGAATTAAAACTGTTTGTCTTATTCTTTAGCTAGGCCCCCCTAATCATTTCCCATCATATAGCACACAGAATATTTTTGTAAGTCATTTGACTCTTTTTTTTGGGTGGGTATTCATTTCAAAGAGGTTTTCAAGTGCACAGGTATTTGAATAACTCCCTATAAATAAATGAATTCTTCTAGCGAGTGAAATCTTGGACTCAGTAGCTGGTTAAGTGTCCTTTAGTGTGTTTAGGAGCAGTGAATCACCATGTTCCTCGTATTGTCTCTCTGAATAATGCGAAGTTTGTAACTCTCCAGTAGAAATACGCCTACTGATATCGGGGAGGAGTAACGCTTCCAAAGGCAGGGAAGGATCTTTTCCTGCTTTTTCTCTTTGTCTCTCCTCTGTGCTCAGATACCTATGTGAATAGCTGTTTTCTGGAGTAAACTTTCCTCCCACCGTTGCTGCTCCAGCCGCACTGACATCCGCTAATGCTCTTTACAAAGATGATTTCTATTTCTAGCCCGACCAGCAGTCCTGGGAATTAAAGCGCGACCTCTTTCCTGTCAGGATAGTTGCTGGTGAGCACAGCAGTGTCTAATTCAACATGCCCCCAGAGAGGGGGAAGGGAGCTGCCATTCTGCAGAAAAGGGCAGATTTTCATCAGCTCTTTAAAGGAATAATGTCGCAATTCCTTGCCATGCGAAGTTGAGGATGGAGATGTCATTTGTGACTCAGTAGGTGGCACTCTGTTTCTTGAGTCAGCACCAAGCCAGTGCTCCTGCCTGGGCTTGGTAGAGCATTGGATTTGTCGTTGGTTTTGGTTTTAGCAAGATGTGTTCATTAAAGAGCTGTTCTTGTAAGGTTAGGAAGGTTGGCCAAGGTGTCTGAGCTATAAATTTCATCACTGGTGAGAATATCCTGGCTCCCCTGGCATTTTCAGTTAGATGCGTTTTTATTTTTTGCTTCCTTTCTGTGCACTTTCGGGCAGCGCCTCAGTTCAACCCAGAGCTGACCGCCATTCAGCAGAGACTGAAAACATCCAAAAATCTTTGTTAATTTAGAGGTGAAGTTGCTCAAGTCTATTTTCTCTTGACAGTGCAAACACTACAGAGCAAAAACAGAAGGGCCCCAAATGTGCCCCACTGAGGGGCAGGCTTTGAATGCCAGACTGACACAGTGATGCTGACCGGGCTAACCTCTGCAATTCACTGTTTTCTCTCCAATTGGTCACAATCCTTCCTGAGCTCATGCACTGTAATTGGCTATACTGCATTACTGAATAGTTTTGAAAAATCAAGGTTTATTGAATTTAAAAAGTGATATCCGAAAGCAATGTTCCTAGCCTGCTGTTACATTATACGCTAGACAGAACGGAAAGATGATCTAACTTCCTGGTCAAAACCCACAAACTGATACCTACAATGTCTACATACTTTCAAATCAATGAAGTGAGACCCACAATGCTTAAAGAGAGTATATGCTTGAAGTGTCTTTGCCACACTAATTCTCAGGCGCATTCTGTTACAACTAAATAATATATTAGGAATTAAAAGATCGGAGGTAGCGGTGCATGTTAAAATGTGATTTTCAGATCTAAGAGGCAGGCATAGAGTAGGATGTAGTATAAAAACCAAGTATGTTTGAACAAGACATCTTGTTTACATAGTGCTGGCTGTTCCCTGTGCTGTGAGCTGTTCAGTCGCGCTGAGTCAGCTATAATAAAACAATGCTTTCATATCTATTAATTTTTTATATAGGCTGTTAAAGACAGGAAGAGAAGTAAGAAGAAGACAGGATATCAGAGGAAGATGTCCATGAGATGTGTCTCTGTTAAACTCTTTTTCAAGCGATATGAATAGCTTCAGATCTTGTTAGACTCAAAAATTAAATTCAGGTCCTAACCCTTATTTAGCATCAGACTTCCATGGATAAATCCCATTCTCTTGATTTTGCCATGCAACTTCTCTGTTTGCAAGACAGGGATAATAATACTGTCTGCTTCTTATGGGTGCAGCAGAGTCAATTTCATCACTGTCAGCTCTGTGGAATCCCTGGGTGAAAGGAACAACAGAAATACAGAAAACATGCGTTATTAATAGCTTGTTCTTGCCCTTACATACATCACATGCACCGTTAGTCATTCTGGCCAATAATTTACAGGGAGTGAAAAGATGTTCCTCGGTGTAAATACAAAATGACACAGGGATATTAGACCTCTGAGGTGTTGCGGTCCCTGAGAGGCTATTCAGTCTGAATCCAGTGATGCCACCCTGGCCAGATCATACTTCATATGTGGGTAAAATTAAAATGTGCAGGAGCTGTGGAATCTTAATAGTTAAATTTTAACTTCTAGGCATTTACGTAGTAAAGGAGGTGGATTTCCTGTGCTGGAATTGGTGCGCAGACCAAATTCTTGGTGGTTTTCAGCTTTTTCTACCTCCTTCGTAGAGTCCAAAGGTTATCTCCTCCCTGACACCTTGGATACACTTGGATACAATGCAGGGGTGCATTGGAAACGGAAGTTTACCTTCTGTGTTTTGTAAGTGATGGCTTTAAAGGTCAGAGCTGAGGGGAGCCTGTGACAATAATCTCGAGTCACTAGTACACCCTTGAGGAGAACCGTGGTTTAAGGAACACATGGCAATGAATTTTAGCACTTCATCTTTGCTTGCCCACATTGCAAACAATGATTCTCTGTAGACGATTCAGCAGTAATAGCAGACTGGGACTGCACAGCATGTGTCAAGTGAGTTTGAAGATCTTAGAACTGGAATAGCAAGAAATGCTGTAAATTGGGATGCAGGACAGCTGGCTGTGGTAGGACCAGGCTTGAGTATAAGAGACTGGGGTAGCAGAAAGTGCTACAGTCAGGCAGAAAGCATTTTACTGGGGTTGTGTGTCTGGAAAACATCTTATACTGTGAGCCATCCTAGCCACTGTTGTCATTGTCCCCAGTTCCCGCTCAGGACTGAAATCCCCAGCCAGCATAGAAATAAGGGGCAGAAAAATCCGAAGAGCTCTGAAGAAAGCCACTTACCTTTACATCTCTGCATGCCTGGCCATGTCTGTCTTATGCCATTAATTTGAAACTTGGGAAAAATAATTTTCTTTGTGCATATCTCCTTTTGTATCCCCCAAGACAAATTAAAGATGGCTGGGAGGTTATTTGTTTTCGGTAATAATATAGACACTGCTTCCAGACTTCCTGCTATTCTGCGATTATTTAGATTAATTGACTAGGAAAGCTGCAGCATCATCTCAGGCCCTTAATAAGGAAAATCGCAACATGGATTTATACAGTATTAACGCATATTACTGTGTGACACAGCCTTGCTCTTAGAAGCATATGGCCAAATCTCATTGCTGTGTGTCTACCAGCACCAACTGTACTTTTATACTAAGTGAAGGATTGCATGCTACCTTGCCTGCAGGGGCATGGCACCTTGAGAGCAAGAAAGAGATAGTTGATGACATTTTTAGAAACCTCGTTAGTGGATAACTTTGCTCATACTGAAGTCAGCTCCCATCAGCCTCTGCTGAATGTTTCTGAGAATTACTGGTGTGCTGCTGGTTTGTGACCCTGTCTCTACATGTGTAATAGCTGGAATCTTAAATATGCTTTTAGGTGCTTTAAAGTGTCATGTTCTTAATAGGGAGAGAGAATCTATACAGAGAAAGCTTTTAAGGCATATTCTGCCCTTTTTGTTTTCCTGCTGAGAGTTTAACAATTCGGTGTAGCTGCCTCACTGTAGTGATACTGCTCTGCAGCAGCTCAGCCTGGTCCAAGGCCCAGGCTTGAGCTGAACACCTCTTACCAAAGCTAGATTTTGGGGATCTTTGAGGCTGATCTGTTTCTTCTAGAACATTTCAGTGATTTTGACTGTAATCTGTCAGACAGATAGAGAAGCAGCATGTGTGTGTCCTTCAGCAAACCCAACAGTTTCCTTTGTTACATCATTTGTAAATCCAGAGTCACTCTGTTGACTTCACTGCTATTGAGACGATTGGTTTAACGGAAGGCTCAATTCTCTCTCTTGTGTTAACTTGCTGTCGCCTTTTTATGGTCTAGGGACTTTGGCTTCTTTTGTACTCAAAAGACTAACAATAATACAAACACCGTACTAATTTGTGTGAATGACTGGAAGAGCCACTGAGGCTTTCTGAATGTTGCATCCTCAGGTTTAAGCGACCAAACCTGATTATTGGTTTGCTCTGTGTACTTTGCTCATTTGCTGTGACAGGTGCATCTTAATAGAAGTTATTTATGATATCTCACAGTATTATAGTAGCCACCCTGTAGTATACAATGTGGAGCTGATGAAATCTTGGCAATGTGAAATCACAGTACATTGGCATCTCTACATGTGAAACATTTGGCGGGGACTGGAGCACCACTGTGTTGGGCAGTGAGGCTTCTTCGTGAGACTCCTCAACAAAGTATGAGACCCAGAAAAGTTTTTAGTCCTCACTCTGGGTGAGATGTGGCAACGCTGTGTGACTGTGTATCTTTTACACTAATACCTGGGGAAAATCTTAAAAATCCCAAACAAATAAATTAGGAAATGTACTCAGACTGTGTGTGCTTTCAAAACCAAAGGTGACGGTTGTTGTAATGCCCACTAGAGTGAAGATAAGCTTCTTGGGAGATGGTGCTTCATGGAACAGTAGTTAAATGTTGTCGTTTCTTACTTTAGAAATGAAACAGGTGTTTTCAGGCACGTGACTCTGAGCTTTAGCAATCATTTCTGTACAACACAGGAGTCTATAGAGAGTGGACTGGAGTCTGTAGAGAGTGGACTGAACTCCTGAATTCCAGGCTCAGCATCAGCTTGGCTCAGCAAGAAATCGAAAGTGAACACATAGATCACAGCACAGTCACCAGTTCCATCCTATTCCCAATGCTGTCAGTGCTACCTACTTCTAAAGAAGGATCAGGCAGTAGGAGCAAGCCTGATGATTTTAACCCCGAATGGCTTTATTGGCATACGAACTCTGAAGTCTTCCAAATATTTGTGTTCTCTCTCTCTTTACCTAACAGTCCTAGTAACTGCAAGTATGTCAGTCCTTTCTTGGGTGGCTCTGAAGTCCCAGTCGAAGTTTTCAAGTGGGTGTGTCCAGCCATGTACTCAATTCCTTTCTGAACCCTCTAAGCCAGAAGATGAGTGTTCCCATGATATTAAGTACTTAATTAGCACCTTGTGCACTCTTGAGTACATCAGGCAGACTAGCAGAGCATAGAGAATGAATGAGAGTAGAGATGTATAAAGCCACCTTAGTTCTGTTGACCTGGGTTCCCTTATCTCCCACTCTATAGCTCATCTCACATGTCTCTGTCTTGCTGTCCAGGTTTTATTGGGATTTGACCATGCTGCTCCTGATGGTAGGGAACCTGATCATCATCCCTGTGGGCATCACTTTCTTCAAGGATGAAAACACTACCCCGTGGATTGTCTTCAATGTGGTTTCGGACACGTTCTTCCTTATCGACCTTGTCCTCAACTTCCGAACAGGCATTGTGGTGGAGGACAACACAGAGATCATCCTAGACCCACAGAGGATCAAGATGAAATACCTGAAGAGCTGGTTTGTGGTGGATTTTATCTCCTCTATCCCTGTGGACTATATCTTCCTGATTGTTGAAACCCGCATTGATTCTGAGGTGTACAAGACAGCCCGAGCTCTGCGCATCGTGCGCTTCACTAAGATCCTCAGCCTCCTGCGGCTGCTGCGGCTCTCCCGTCTCATCCGCTATATTCATCAGTGGGAGGAGGTGAGCAGAGGCTGTGATGCACTTGCATCCTAAATCTTTTCTCCACTTATACTGGCATTACACAAAAGTGCTTTCTTTGACCACCCATTCTCCTACTTTATGCCAGTGTGAATGCTAAAGAATTGTGTCTTGAGTCTAATGTTTTGCTTTTAGCAGGTTCCCGAGAGGGCCTTCCGCATATTGTTACTTAGTCACTTGATGCTGTACTATCTGCTTCACGATCATAATACATATAATCTGTGAAGATCATGCGTGGGCTGGGAGGAGAGTAAGTACAGGTGGACCCTCTTCAGGAAGTGTGTAGTTACAGAGCTGCCTGTGAAGGTGGCATTTAGCCACTCTTACCCTCTGAGAGCCCCAAAAGCCCAGAAACAGCTCAGAGGAAAGGTCTAGAGACAGCTGATTCACAGAACCTGTGGCACTTGTTTACCCAAGCATCTTCTTCTTTTACATGCTTATCTCTTGAATTAACGTCTTGGTGATGTATTTATAACCTTCTTGCTTTCTAAATTCTCTGACACTATGTTAAGCGGAAGAGGAAGGAAATGCAATCTGCAGACAAATAGGGTCTGTTCAAAGAGGACATAAAGGTCTGGTGAACAGCAAGAGTCCCACTACCCCTGGCCCCCTGCTGTTCCCAGGGGAGTTCCAATACGCTGGCTGAGTGTCAGGCCTAATGGGAGTGAAGCCACAACCTTACAAGTAGCTTGAAAATTAGTTATATTTTCCTGTCTCCGTGCTCTCCAAAGCAGAGAGAAAGCTCCCTGCAGCTTTCTCCACATGTCAGGACCATATTTCCAGGACAAGGAAAGCTGGTCAAGGCAATTTCATCTCCCTCCCCATACTTTCTCCTCTGCTTTGGAGCAGAGCCCGATGCAGAGCATGATCTAATGCAGAGTGTGCTCATGGGAATGTGAAGGGAAAGCAGCCATGCAAGTCATGGCAAGATTGCACCGAGCTGTCAGAACACTAACTCGTGATAGAGCTGAACCGTTTCCTCCTCCCAGCATCACAGACTCAGAGGGAGAGCATTGGTGCATACTTTACAAATTTCAGACTTCATCTTTGTGGTGGTATAATTTGTGAATGCTTCACTTACAGCAGAGCGCAATGCCTTGTTGAGGTTTGGGATGACATTGTGCCAGGTGCTGTACAGATGTATAGGGAGAGATGACTACAGCCCTGAAGAATTCACTACTAGGTTGATTTGCTTCATAGCGCAGGCAGGCAGGAAGTGCATAGAGAGATGGAGAGTGATAAAGCCGAAGTGTCTTTCCCGGTGTGACTCAGTAAGTCAGAGACTGAGCAGAGCAATGAAATATCTCCAGGTCTGTTGCCTTGCCCCTTGGTTGCATCGCTTCCCTGTCCTCTAATCCCAGAACGCTCAGGAAAGGCGAGTTGGTGGCTTCAGCTGTAGTCAAAGTAGCTCCTTCATACAGATTTACATGTAGCCACAGCTGTGCAGGTCTCTGTGATTGCTTCTCTCTGCTCCTTGCCTTCCTTTCCATAACATCGTTGAAGAGGATTTAAGTATATTTGCTGTTGATTGTACTGAATTTGTTTTAAAAAATAATGAAATGAAAGCAAATCAGCGCCCTTTTCCTGTATGCTTCTTACACAGTTTCATTGAGCAGCCATTTCTAGTTTCAGTCTGGTAATACAAATTGGTGGGGTGTTTTGCCCTTTTGCTGGCTGTCATGGGTACCGGGGGGCAGCCCAGCCAGGCGCTCTCCAGATCCCCCCTGAAGAACAGGCTCCCTGGAGAGATGCAGTGCTGCAAGTGGAAGGGACAGATGGTGTTGGATTGCAGTTTGAGACTGCAATGCAGACTCTGTTATGCATTGCAGAGCCCAGCAGAGCAAACATGATAGTCTTTTTTGCGAACAGGGCTCAACCCAAGCAGCAGTTTCCCGGAGAGAGCATGATACTAGGAGGTTTTCCACCTTCTGGAATGGGGGAGGGAAGCAGAGAGAAGGGGCAAGCCCTTGTCATTGGTGCAGTGCATGCTACAAAGCAACAAGGAGGTGGGGAAGAGAAGTGCAAGGAGATGGGGAAGAGAAGTGCTGCTTCATCTTTGCGTGGGAGTAAACGGTTGTGCGCCCTGGAACCACACTGACAGTTCTTTCTTCCTCTGAAGTGCCTACAGATGATCCATCTCTGAAAGTTCACATTAATCTTTCCTCACTGCACAGATCAGAAGTGGTGATCTGGAAGTGTAAATTCCTGTAGGATGGAGCAGTGTTGGACTAGATTTACTCCGGGTGTACACGAGGGGCAGGTTGCAGTGCAGAGTTAAAGAAAGAGGAGGACTGTTGGGAGAGGGGGTTGCTGAAGAATTCTGTTCTCTTGTGCTCCCCTGCACTATCCCACTCTATGTCTCGTCTGCTGGGTAGTATCCTTCTCTCATAGGCTCTTTGCATATGACCAGATAAGCTAAAAAAGAGTTGTGAGAAGGGCACGCTGGTCCACTGGAGAAGTGTAGGTGTGCGAGCTAGAGGAATGTGTGCAGGGCAGTGTGAGGCAGAGTTAAGAGAGGTGGATGCACTAGTCGGAGAGGGAGAGTGCTGCCGTGTGTCTGGGTGGAGCATCCAGGCTCACCTGTACTGAGCTTATGTAGGGACTTTTGATGGAGCAATCGCTGCTGCCATGGGAAACTTAGCCCCTTGCTTATAACTAGCGCTGAGACTCTGGGTCCTGCATGAGGAGGAGAGGGGGATCCAGTATACATAGAGATGTTGATCTACTTACTCTGCCTCCTAAATGAACATCACATCTGTGCATTAGCATAACTCTGAGTAAGTACAGGGGTAAGTGGTCACTTCCTGGGTTCACAGTGAGCCTCTCCGTTTCTTCCCCTGCACTTGTCCATGCTCTGCATGAATTTATCACTCACCCTGCAGTGAGGAGAGAGCAGCCTTCTCTAAGGCTGCAATGCTGTAAAACAGCCAGCCACTCATCAGTTACAGATCAATGCTAGTCATGAGTCTGTGGGCTCGGGAGCCAGTGGTTTGAAGTGCCTGCACCATTCTGGCTCAGCAGCAGACTACTCTGACATCCTCCCCCAGACCTCAAACGAGTGCTTTGGGGGACTACAGCTGGACCAAACACCCTAAAGTAAAAAAAAAAAAGGACACAAAAGAGAGAAACACAATCTAATGCACTCTTGTTCACTGGAGTACAAAAATAAGCTTAATTCCAAATGTAGCAGTTTCATTTGCATTATCCATTTTGCATGAGTGGTCCAACGAATGAATTTACCAGCAGGGCAGAATATAAATAGAGTCTTTTTGAAGTGTCTGCCATACCTACCCTGCAGTAGGAAGCTTGATTGCAATGTAGGAAGGCATACTCGCACTGGCTCGAGCCTAGCTGGCCTGAATATCATTAGAAACTTCAGTGTCTGGTAGTTACCAAGTCCATAAGCAGAGATCCACGAGGGCTGGCATGGCCTGTGCCTGGAGCTCTACTGCCGGGGTTGGAACGAACATGGGTACTCCAGTCATGCCTTGGTCATACCCAGGGAAGCTCTCGTCATCTCAGCCTTTGAACCACTCCAACAGCTCTTCAGGGTATCTGGGTTGGTCTGTGGTTCTTGACCACGTGAACATGGAGGCACATTGTCGCTCACAGGGTCAGGGAGTTGGGCCTTCACACTGTTGTCTCTGAGAAACTGTTCACAGAAAGCAGACTCTGAACACTAACATCCTACAAACCTTATCCCAAGGTCACCCAGCAGAAAGAATAAAAGCAGAATAATACCATGTAACCCATATACCAAATCAAACCAAACCAATACAGTTCAGATTGTGAGTGTTAAACAAAAAACACTCTTTAGGTTTTCATAGGCAAAAATGATTGATTTTTTTTTTCTAAGAGCAATTTGCTGAGCTTTCCCTATTTTATGCACAGCATCTACCCCCTGTGTTTGGTGCCAGGATGCAGTAACCTATATTTAAGATCAAACTATTTTGACTTACAAGTAAGGAACATTTACTGGGACAACAGTAAATTCCTACTCCTATAAATTGGTTTCCAAATAGCATATAGGCTTCGATGATGAAAACATTTTTATTTCAGAATCTATGTGAGGGATTATGATGGGAAGGAAAGTAACTAACTACTTTTAATACATACCACAATGATAAGATTATCATGAGAGAATTTTATCAGATTTTTGTCAGAAAAAGAAATAGTTTTCAATTTTGGCAGCTGAAACCAGAAGAAAAGGGCAATTTGGTGATTTTCTAGCTATTACATGAATGAAAACTTGAAAACTTTCCTGAATGCTGTTCTTCTATTCCCTTGAGTTTCCATATTACATAGAAGTTTTAGAATGGAGGGAATGCACCTTGTCAGGTTGGTTACTGGCCACAGATGATATCATCTGAAAGATGACATCGCTTTAAGAAGATTCAGAGATATTTAGAAAACTGATTCAAAAGCTAGAGGGCTTACGTGCAAGGACTGGGAGAGAGCTTCCAAAGACTATGAGAATATGTCTCCCAATTGATTTTCATTTTGATTTGAACAGCTAATTCCCTTAGTTTCTTCTGACCTATTTGTAGCCTTCCTTAAATGAAATTAAAATAACGTGGCTAGGGGGCTGGGGAATGTAATGTTAGGCCAAATCCATAACTGGATCCTGAGAGGGGAGGAGCTGGGCAAAATGATTGTTCTCAAGTAGCACAGCAGGGTCCCATTCCATGAGCAGTTCCAAATAGCTTAGCAGATTTTTTATCGATATGATTTGCAATTCTGTCATGTTAAATAGCAAGGCAGACCCATGAGAGTAACTCATTAAAACCTCTGGCTACCCTTGAGTAAAATCAGACTCAACAAACACTGGTAATGTGGCAGGGAGGGGGAGAATGGGCTGGATTTCTTCCTAAATTTGCATTACCTCATTTCTGAAGGCAGCATTATCAACCATTTGTCTTTAATGTCATTACAGGAGCTTATTAGAACCGTAATGCAAGTTACAGCAATTTGCATTCTCACTGCACGAAGTGACCCAAAACTCGAGCATCTTTTCCTTTTAGAGAAAAATCTTGGCTGCACTGAAATCAATGGCAAAAAACTCTTGTTAACATATTAGAAGAAGGTCCTTTGAGATTTTACCACAGCCATTTGCACTGAACTGTTCTCACTCGTGCAGCACAATATCCTTGTGGAGGGAGGACAGACAACAGAAGGAAACAGATTTTCTCCATTCCTGTACAGACATTAAGTTTTCCCTCGCTTGCCCATGGGCAGCTAGTGATCCATCCCCTTCCCTGTGCCATGTTACCTATCAGGAGAATGAAACCTAAAAAAGTATTTTGGTGGAGCTTGTCTTCAGCAGGAAGTTCTACTGCTATAATGCAAATTAAGCTTTCTACCTGGGTAATGGGAACACAGTCTCAAAGAGAATATCATAAAAAATAGGTTATAATGAATTATAAGGAGCCAGGCAAATATTTGAATAGCTGCGCAGCTACAGAGGTTGCCATAAAAAGGAAAAAGCCTTTTATTTTTTTTTTACAGTCACCTTCTGGCAGTGCTTCATGTGTCTTCTGTCAACAGGATGGTATGATAGGGGGAATAGATGGCTTGAGAGGTTGGGATTAGGGCACAGAGCCATTTGTCTCTAGGTCAGTAGTTCAGATCCAGCTTGTAGCAAGTGAAAGTCATTTGCCATCACATGGATGTTTTTTCTTTGATCTGTTTTTAGTGGACAGGTGCCTGTGTGACAAAATCATCTAGGGGACTGGCCCTGGTAAGCCTCAGGCTCCCTGTAGCAGCAGCAATAGGGTTAAATTCCCCCACGCGTCTGAAGCAAATTCTCCACTGACCAGGGTTTAAGACGTGTTAATAAGCGGGTCTTGTCTGTGCCCAGCCTCTGGTTCTCTGTGTCACAAGGGCCGTCAGTCTGGGCTTTTATGGTGGAGTGGAATTATAAAGGTTTTCGAAAGAGATAGGCTGGTCTCCTAATGATCTCTAATCACCGTGATAGCTGGTTGCTGCTCCAGCCTTTCATTTTCCTTTTCCCTCAGACTCCTCCCAGCATACTCCTTACAGGTCCCTTCACTGGACGCTGTGGTAAGTTTGCCTTTCTCTTGGGGAGCTCACGTCTCTGTATGTCTCTGCCAGCACCAGCTGCCTGCAGCTCAATGCCCATATCTTGCCAGCTGCCTGTCATTTTTCTTCAGGCCATTGTTTCTGGAGGGGGGGTTTCTGGCAGACTTTATTATTGCCCTTGTGTTACAATAACAGAGGATCCTCAAAGGAGAAGAGCTGGAGCCTGGCATGAGGAGATTCCTCCTGTGATCAGTGTCATTTTCTAAGACTTAATACCATGGAGGCTTCGCAGTTCATTGATGAGGCATGCTCCAGCTGCAGCGATGGAGGGACCCTGGGCCCTCAGCACATCAACATTGCTGTCATATACCATCACAGCATGCTTATGGAGAGTGTTGTGACCTACATCAAGTACACCTGTAACAAGGAGAGGAGTCTGGAGAACCCTGTGCTCTGACTGCAAAGCTTATGGAAAACTTCTGGGAGCCTTTTAAATCACAGAAAAGTCCTGTGAGGTCAGGAACCAGCAAGGGCAGTGCCCAGTTCCCTCAGATGAACAGAGATACACACCTCAGTAGAGATGTGCCCCATAGAAAAAGCACTGTGAAGGCCAGCCTGAAAGGCCTGCACCCTCCGTGGGGCTGGACCTGCGCCCCTCAGGTTGTGTTTGTGCGCATACGGCCTGCACAGTGCTCTTCAGAGCCGGGGCTGTGCCTTGTGTCAATACATCATATGGTGGATATGTGATGTACATCTACACAGTGCTGATGTTAGGAACAGCCGACACAGCTTTTGAAGCCATTCAGAGGGAGATTCCTGTTACCATTTGGGCTGCTGATCCGATGCCAAACCTGGTTTTGTCCTTTAGCAATATGGGAATCAAGTTCTGACAAACTCACCCAATACTTTAAGGCCAGTGTGTCTAAGGTACATTAGCCTTGGCAAGTGGTAGCAAATTAATTGCTCCTCTTGTTGAAGCTTCTTCCAGGAAGGCACTACTGATTGCACTGAAGAGAACATTTACGTGCCTCACTTCTTGTATTTAGCAAGACAGGGTTGGAAAGGAACGTGCCAAATCTGTAAGTTGTGTGAATGAAGCAGGAGCTTGGCCCAAATATGACCACAGAAAAAAATAAATCAAGTTCCTTAGTGAGGGAGGAAGAAGAGGGGATTTGGGGGTGTAAGGAGGAGCACCGCAGCATGGAGTTGCTTTTTGCCAAGAGAGATGAAGTCAGTTACTTCAGCTCCCCACAGAGTATCCTCATGTGCTCTGGGCCAGTCACTGGGCAAGGGGAGGTGCCAGACGGGGACCTGAACAGCTCCTCCTGCTGGAGTTGGAGTGAAAGGGACAGCAAAGCTCTACTAACAGGAGGAGAAAAATGCCCCGCTCAATGGCATAATTAAGGGTTGAGATTCTGGAAAAGAATCTGTGTCTGAGCAGCTCTTTAGATTTTGCTTTGCTTGTCTCCCCCCTGGAAGCTGGTGGGCATTCTGAGGCACCACTGGATACCAGAGGAATCCACAGTAGTGGGTACCTACCTAGTCCATTTTTTTCTAGTAAGTAGATAGGGCTGGTGGGAGAGAGCAACCAATTGTCAGTACACCTCCCTGTCTGTAGACACAACACCCTGTGGCAAGTGCTGTTGTGTTGTGGAGCCAAAGGCAGAGCAGAAGCCTGAATCTCTCGCTCAGACAAAGCTCACTAGGATGGAGTGCAGTATTCAGACCTCAGGCTCTAGAACCACTGCTAGATAATGCTGTGAGCTGAAGAATTCATATGCGTTGCCATGCAAACAAGGTAGCCGAAGGCAAACAAGGTAGCCGAAGGCAAGCTTTTGCCTTTCAAAGGTGCTGTGCACTGAGGAAGGGGGATAGAGCAATGTCAGCCATGCAGAAAGGTCAGGACCCATCCTGCCGGCGGGGCTGTACGAGAGCTTAGCTGTCTGGAAGGGCCTGACCCTGGACAGGCTGGCTGGGGAAAGAAGCAATGTTCTTCGACAGGGCAGCAAAACCCCAGGCCAAGCTTTGGCTCTGAGCAATTCTCACTTCCACTCTAGAGAACAAGTTGCCGGCTGCAGTGCAAAACTCTGCAACGCACCATGTGTGGGGCACCGGAGCTGGAAAGCCCCAGCCCTGAGGACATGTTTGTTTTTCACCCTGTTTTCTTTTTGCCAGAAATATACTCATGCAACACAAAACAGCCTTACTTTCCCCACTAGTTTGAGGTGAAAGGAAGAAGTCGTCTTTCTTGGGAAGGACAAGCTTCACTCCTGAGCAAGGCACAGAGAGGTGCGAAGGTTTAATGGGCAAGAGCCTTACTGATGAAGTTATTTTCTGAGCACTGCTGTGAAAAGAGCTGTTTCGAAGACAGTTTCAGGACATGCAATTATCCAGTTTGCCAGCTTAATGCATTCAACTTAACCTCATTTTTATGAAGCAGAAATCAATGTGGTAACTTTTTCAGAGCTGAGAGATGACATTTTATTCTTGCTTTTCTCATAAGGATGCATATTTTTAAGCTTTCTCTTCTACTTTAACTCCTCCCTCTCCCAGTTTTGATCAGGCAGGATACCCCAAGGGCTAGAGGAAAGGGTGAGGCAATTTCCACATTCCCAGAGTCACATTAGAATGGAAAATATTTCTGAATTCTCTTTGCAGTACATGGCAAAATTTTCCTTATTGCCATCTTGGAAAAGGACTTAGAAGTACATCTATGACTTCAAGAACCTTTTAATTCATTTCATTCCAGCACCACTTCACCAGGGAAGAATTCTCATGTGTTGTTGACAGTGCTGATCTTCGCCCCAGTTTTGCATTCTAAAGAACGCGTGTCCCCTGTTCTGGGCTCTTCCACCGTCTGTCACCTTCTCTACTCCCAACATGGTCAGGGATATTTTGGTAATTATTCCTGCCTTGTGTCTTCTCCCCTTTCTAAGCAAGAAGTCCTGCAGAACGGCAGCTGTGAGCTGGATAATGTTTGTCCAGAAGTTGCTCAACAAGAGTGTGCTGTAAAATTTAAGAGAGCAGGGTAATTGCCCTGCTTTTGGTTAACATCCCACCTCTCCTAACCCTGGCACTTCCTGAAGTGGGTTACACCACAAATATGGTATTTTACTCTAGTGACACATGCAAAATCCTTGCAGACTAAGGATAAAACTTTACAATAAAAATGTTCAGCCCAGGCTTACTGTGCTGCCACCTTCCGCATTGTGATTCTCTTATGTTCAAGAAAGTAAGTGCTTTAGTTTTTTGATTCTTTCAGGTAAATGTGAGTTGTAGCTCTCTCTCCCTCCCCCCGATCAGTGCCCCGTGTGGGTCTTTTATTATAGAAGTTGACAAAACCATTTAATTGGTTCCCCTTATTTCACGCTTTTGTAGTGGATTGATGCCACAACGGTCCCAAAGAGCAGAGCAGCCCAAGCCTGCCCCAGGGCTCCCTGAGCAGCGCGGCGTGTGACTCAGCAGTGGATGCACTGCAGCATCGGAGGGACGGATGGTGGCAGCCAGCCACACGCTGGGCAGCGCTGAGCTGGGTCAGCTGCAGAGGAGCCTGGACCATGCAGCATTCCCAGTTCGCACCTCAGTGGTTCTCTACACGATCGGGTTGGTCAAGGGCAGAATGCAAGGTTATTTGCATATACAGAGGGAAAGGGGAATGAAGACTGTGGACTGTGGCTTTTTAATCTAAAGACAGAACTATTTTCCCTGGCTGTGTACAATGCCAATGGTGACTCGATCTACCTTGGCAGGGCCATGTAGCAGGCAGTTCCCTGCTGAGCTGTTGGTGATTGTGTCTTTGCTATTTGCTCATACAGTATTTATGAGGGAGAAACCAGAAATCAGGGAGGGCCTGATCATGGGAAACATCCTGCCTTTCGTGACAGCTGAAAAAGAAAGTGAGAGATGTGATCTGAAAACAGAAACACCAGAATTATTCTTCTAGTTTCCTTCTGGGTTTAGGATAAGCCACATGCCTGTAGTCCCACAATGTTGCTTTCCATAAAGTGAAGATAATAATGTAGTCACCTCACAGAGCTTAAACAGCTGCAGTTCATTCACACTTCTGAGGTGCCATTAGGCCTGGGATCTGCTCTGACGTGGACCCTGAGCAATCCCATTGAGATATGACATAAACATATACTTCTCTGCTAAGTACCCTTTGGCAGGTCCTGCCCCAGGGCTGGGGGGACACCGTTCTTACTGTTCTCTAGAAACAGAGCCCTAACCCAATGTGGGACATACGTATCTTTATCTTAGTACACCCTACTGTCTCATGTGCCTTTTCATTATTCTGTGTTGTATCTAATATCCTCTCCCTTGACCTGTTGACTTGGGATCATCAAGGTAGATGAGCACAGAAGAGGATGGTATCATGGTTATTGTGTATTTGAGGGTTAGGAGAGAAGGAGAAGGTTGCAGAATGTGTTTCTCACGTTTGGATCCAGACAGGATAGATCATCAAGAAAGGATGGTGGTCTGTGCAGTGTGCAAGTGGATTTTGAGTAGGAGGAGATGGGCCTGAAGGGAAATCTTGAGGTAAGGAGTGAGTCGAGTGTTGGCCAGGAGCTGAAGATGGCTGAGGACAAATTGGAAAAGGTGTGACTTGGTGCAACACTAGTGGAGGAGAGAACAGCAACACTGAGCAGCGAGCTCAGGGAGGGGAAGTCACGCTGCAAAATGCTGACCAGTGTGGGGTGTGCACAGAGCTGTACCCCAGGGACCAGGGAGCAGCTGGGAGTCTGCCCTCGCGTAGGATCACATTAGGTCTGGCTCCACTCTCGGGTGGTGGAGCCCGTGGAGGGTGAACTTTGAGAGAACCTCGTTCTGTGCTGGCAGTGACAAGCAATCAAACAAGCAGCAGCAGTGCTTCCTTGTAAACACTGGGAAGAAACTGTGAGGATAATGTCCCTTAAAGCAGCTGACAGGCCTGCTCTTCCTCAAGTCCCTGGAGGGGGTGGAGAGCAGTTAAGACACAGCAGCTGTGTTTGGGTTATTTTTCATTTATATTTTTTTTTTCCCACCCAGCAAACTGCCGGGTGTTAATTCCTCTTGATTTGCTGTGTCTAAGTGCAGCCCAGTTTGGAGAGGCTGTCCCTCGAATAAGGTTGATTAGACTCCACTCCAGTGTGCAGCACCCAAACATCCACTAATTCCACTTTATCCCAACAGTGTGACTGGCTTTTCTGATGCTACAAAGAATCAAGCTCAAATTGTGTAGTTAATTGTACAAACTTGGTGCAGCCAAAGTCCAGAGATCTCTATCAGGGCTCAGCAGTGATCACCAAGGAAAGGTCCTCAGCAGAGAAGTAATTTCCAGTCGTCCTCTCGTCACCGCCATCCAAAACTGGTCCCATCTACTGGGCCCAGCTCTGACTGATTTCTGCGAGTAGCAGAATGTACCTAGGGGAGATGAGACATGTCAATGTGACCACGTCACTGAGAAAGCTCTTCCCTTTCAGTGCTAAAGGGATGCAACACTCACACCCCCCCACCCCGTGCCCCCCCAAATTCACCGTACTTATAAGTTGTCCCTGAAGAATACAAGTGGTGGGTCAGGGGCTCTGTGCCTCTGCTACACTGGAAAGTTGTACATCACAGAGGTCAGAAAAGCTTGATAGCAGCCCTGACAAATGGCTTGGCTGGCAGAGCCTTCCCATGGCCCTTACCTGCCCTTGCATGCCACAGGGATATCTGAAGAGACCATCTAGAGAAAGCCTAGCCAACTGCATACCTCCCAGCGGCTTCCCGCAGGCTGGCAATATTGCCTGCAGCCTGAGGAGGATATGCTTCTGGTGGGTTTGTGTAAATGTTTTGTAATGCACTGATGAACTTTGGGTATCACATGAGCCCAGCACTTCTTCAGTCTCCCTTTATCTCCGTCCCTGCCTTGTGCTAGAGCATCCATCCATGGGAGATGCAAAGTGGAGCCACTAATGAGTCATGGGGAGCTTGTGCCGTGGTCGCCTTCCTCTCTATTTCCATATTACTCTTTCATGCATAGAAAGGATAAAAAGGGCTGTCATTTTCATATAGGTGGAGAGGGGGGGGAAAAATGTGTGATTCAGGTTGGTTGTGCCTTCTCCAGCAGGCTCTTCCCCCTCCCCACAGGCCTCCTCTGCACTCCGAGCACTTACACAAAGGGTTGTTCCCTACCAGGATGCGCAAGCATCTTACCAACTGCCTTCTTCAGTTGATAAATCACCTTAAGCTTGTAGGTATGAGGAAGGACAGATAGGAACTTCTCCCTTTAGCTCTTTTCCCTCCAGACCTCAAAGACATGTTTGTATGTTGTCTCAAGCATAAGGCAGACCCAGTCCAACTCTGGAATGGGAAAGGTGGCCAGCATGGCGGGAGGAAAGCAGAATGAAGAGGGCTTCTGTTAAATGAGGGATAGGAAAGGCCTGCTGCATCATCTAGTCTGTCCTGGTGCAGAACTGTCTGTTTGATCTTCAAGGGTTGTTGTCAGGTAAGTTTTAAATGTGTCAAGCAGCAATACCTTGTCACTTTTTCTGAGATGTTAATCTTGCAGCATTGTCTTGTATAGTGTGCAGAGGATTACTTCCTTTCCAAAGCAGTGCATGGCTGTGCTTAGGTAGGGTCTGACTGTGCTTTGGCCCACAGGCAAGCAGGCCAGAGAGTGCAGAGCTGGTCCTTGCTGTTGCCAGGGGGAAAAGATTGGCTTCTCCAGCATGGAAAGTAAAAGGAGCGAGGTCTCTTGTATCCACTTGTGAGGTAGAGGGGTCGGCATGTAGCAGGGATTGTAGCAGACTGCAGCTCCGTCCTGCTTTGCTGCCTTAAACAGTGCATCCCGTGAGTGCATGTGGGTAGAGTGTAGATATGCTTCAGGGGAGCCTGAGGAATCCCTCCTGGAGCTTCTCCCATGACCCAATATGTTGCTGGAGATGAGATGCAAGCACTCGATGCTGCTGCTTCTCACATACAGATTTTTGCCACTCTTCTTGCCCTCTTCAAGGTCATTTTAGCAGTTGGCGGGGAAGAAAGAATACAGCCCATTTTAGGAAGATGGAAAAAACCCTTCAGCTTCCACCTTGGCTCACTGTGAGTGCTGGGAATGCAGACGATGAGGTCTGGAGCCAGGCTGGAACATGTTCCTCTGGCCTTTACCCTCTCCTTCCTCCCCTCTTCCCGAGGCACAGCATGCCGCAAGCTCCTACAGGAGATGGATCCTTTAAAAAGAGCCTTATCGCAAACCACTCTCCCCTTATCTGCAGCCTTCAGATGTGGACGTGCTGCACAGAGTGCTGACTGGGGACCTGCAGCAGCTGGCAGCAGCTTTCCATCTGCTGCTAAACAGAGGAAGCTCCCTGGACCTCCCTCCCAGCCTGCCTGCAGCAGTGCATCCGCTAAAACAGCCATGCACGCCCATGGGAGAGGCATCCCTCCCCCTTTTGAAGGTTCACCAGCATTGCAGAAAAATGCATACGTATCTCTGCTGACTTTGCTCTAGTCTGGAGCACCATGGAGGGGGGATCTTAGTGTCAGAGCAGGATCATCCCCCCACCGAATACCCAGGGGCCTTGGTGAGATTTGTGTAGTCCCTGGGGAGGCTTGTACTGCATCATCTTCCCTGCGCCTTGTATTCAAGCAAACCTGTGACTGTGGGCTATAAGCGTGGTGCTGGAGGCTCCTGCGGGTGAAAGTGTTGGTCTGCTCTGCCATTTCCTTGCCCGATAAATGTTGCCCCAGCCAGAGCAATTGGTGGCTGCAGGATGTGCTGCTCATTCCAGCCTTTCCTTCCTACCTCAGCAGCCTCTGGCCAGCAGCAGCAGACGAGGGGAAGCAGCCTCAGAGCCCAGCGTTTGACCCTGATCAGCTAATGGGGGTGAAGGAAGGAAGAAGAGACAGTGCTACAATCAGTAGTTTGAGTGAAGCAGTGCCTGGTTTGATTAGCTAGCAATTTTTCTGGTCATTTAGAGAAAAAAGTTGCCTGCATGTCTCCCCTCCTTCCTGGGGGAGATATGAGCTGTAGGACACCACCGCAAAACTTCCTGTACTGTTTTGGAAGGGGAGAGAAACTATTCTGTGGAGACGTCTTTCAAATAGAAGAGGAGGGAGAGGATATTTCCACAGTGATTGAAGTGGAAAGACCAGGCTAAAAGGGACAGAGCATATTTTGTTCCAGACAAAGCATTTCCTCAGCATGAGGGGTGGGCATCAGCACCCCACAAAGTGGCTTCTTGCTCCCATCACTTGTTTGCAGATGGTCCAGAGCTTACCCTGTCTGAGAGCTGACAACCAGCCCCTTGCCTCTGAGGCTGGCAGTTCAGTGCACTCTGGGTTGCATTTTGGAGCTGGGAAGGTGGGAAGGTTGCACTGATCTGCCAGCTTAATTGACAGCTGGCACAGAAAAGGGGATGTGATGATGGATGGGGGGCAGCCGCCAACTCTAAATGCCAGCGCTGGCATCAGAAAAGTGGCGGGAGAAAGGGCCAGGAGCAAGCTGGGGTGGCAGTGGGGAAATAAGCCTAGGACATAATGATGTGAGGGGGGTTAGTGCATAATTCTGTGTTGAAAACCTAGGAAATGTGGCAGACCAGGTGGCTGGCTGGGAGGCTTGACTGTGAGGGCAGCAGAGTGCTCCGAGTCCTTGGTCCGGAGCCTCCTGGGAGCAGGACAGCAAGCTGTGCGCTTTTCTGCTTACTGCTGGAAAGACCCAAAGCCAGGTGCGAAGGGCTAAGCTCCCTGCAGGTGGTAATTACAGGAGAGCACAGTCAGCCACTTCACAGGCTGACCAGGCAGAGATCTTCTTGATTCCTGGAGTGGTGGCAGCTGGAGGTCATCTGTGGTCATCAGTCCTAGTGGAGACATCCTTTCATCTTGCGTACATGCGTATATTTGTGTGTATGGGGCTGACAATTTAGCAAAGCCCAGCTGGCTTGCTGGAGGGTGATGGGACATACTGGCCAGACGCTTGTCTTTGTGGCTGGCCCAGCCTGTCCGTGGCTGTCACTGCTGGTCTTCCCTTTATGTCTTTTGTGATGATAAGGATTTGCCAGGTCACCTTGGATGTACTTAATCATAGCGGAGATCTGCTGGGTTGGGCAGATACAGGTGCAATCGCAGCTGCTCACAGAAGCCTCTTACGCTCCATATCAGCCCTGATTTCTAATGCCCTGAATGATGTGGCTTCCTGCCTTTCCTTTAGCAAGGGAATGCTGCTAAAAGAGCCTTACAATCACTATTTTCCCTTGACGTTCAATTTAGGGTTTTCCCTAATTGCATCCCAAAACATTCTACTCTACACCTCATCCCTAATGATCCTCGGCACTTTCCTCCTCACCTCCCTCTTGACATCCAGCAGATCTGAAGAGGAGACAATTGCCAAATTCTTTCTCATTAGTCTTGTCAAAAGTGTTCGCATCCTCCATGATATTTAGTTTACAGATAAGAGATAGGATCTGTAATGAAATGCTGACGTTCAGATAATTTCTTGTCTCTGTGGTAGGGAGAGTTACGTAGCTCAGATTGAAATACCAATCATTTGTTCAAAATTTGGACACCAGTCTAATCCTTGCACAGATTGAGGTGCCTGGGGTTTTAGGGTGATGCAAACTAATAACTGGGATATCAGACATCTGTTCCTGACTCCCTTCCATTTTCAGTCTTCCCACTGGGGACTGTGAAATATTTGATCCCTCAGATTATTTTGTTTACTGCTTTTTGGAGTGCCCACACCCATCTGCATGCTTCAGAGCAAATTCTCTTGAGGAGGTTTCCACGTTGTAGATGGTCACGAAAAGAAACTTCACTGCAATTCCCGTGTCTCACTAGCGGCCCACCATGTGTACAAAATTCTAAAATACGGTGGTGTTGTGAACCCAACAGATAGTCTTTTAAGTTTAGTGAAAGAAGGGGAAATCTTCCATGTTGTGAGATTTCAACTGTATTGGACATGGAACTGGGAAATCAGATCCCATGGTTTTGTAAGTGCTGAACTAGTGGACCAGTCTCATATCTGGGTTCTCCCATTCAGGCTTTGAAATCTGAAGAGGTCAAGTTTGGTGTCCTGCGTCGGCTTCATCCTTTGCTCAGTTTATTGTTGTCTTTTTGAGGCATCCCACCATCCCTGCTCAGACTGCCGAGGTGACAGCAGTCGGAGAAGGGATCAAGTTTGCCTGAAGCTGGGTTTCAAAACAGCATTTCTTACCCTGTGTTGCTCTATCAGAACTCCTCAGCTGCAACTTAACTCCCTACTCCCTTTGTGGAGTGGAAAGCACCATAAACACAAAGAAAGAAGCTAATAGTATTGTTTAAAACAGAGAATCATTTAGTCCTAGTGTTAAAGCTTTCTGAAACACATACTTTAGCGTTGTCTAGGAAGAATCTCCCTACTGCCCTGCTGGTTCACCTTGCCTGAGCCCATACGTTGCTCCTGCTATCTACATCCTCTGCCTGACATGCTTGTGCCCTAATTCACATTTCTTGCTCTGCCAAAGCTTTATGGGGTCAGCGATCCGGCTTCATTTATAATCACCGCTGACACTTAATAATAATTCTGCCTTAGGTTAGAAGTGCTCATGGAAAAGAGAGAAGTGCTCATTACAGTAAATGCAAACCACTGAAGCACTGCATTGGTCCCTTCTCCATCCCTTCTTACAGCATGGCTTGCTCTCTAGGGCAGAAATCTGCTCCTGTGTTGCAGTTTTACCACTCTATTAGTACTTTTTTGGGGGAAGAAAAGGCAATGTCAGCCTTTCTCGATTCCTGCTGTCACTTCAGCGTGAGTCTGAACTGATTCTTGAGTCCCAGCTTGTCTAGTGTCTGCACAGCATCTGCAGAAGCACACGTCCAGGCACGGACTACACCAGAGCCTTACTTCTTCCAAGGTGGAGGGCCTGAGTATTTTTTGCCCTTTTGCACAACTCTCATTCATGTGATCTGGACAGATCAAGTATGACTGAGGCTGAACACCATCCAGGAGCAGATACTCAGCCCTCCTAAATTCACTGTTGATACTTTGAACCGGTGCTACAACTGCAACCACTGCTAGGGATGGCAAAGTGTGTGCCACCAGGCTGACTCCACGTGCCTATTGCTTGCTTGGGGTCCATTCTTACTTTCCGGTGTAGATGTAGCCTCTATGTACATGGTCTGGAACCTTTTGCAGACGCAGCTAGTGTAGGCATAGCTCTTGTAAAGCCCAGTCAGTCACAGAGGTAAAGTAGATTCTATCCTGGACTTAATTTCTCTGAATAAATATTCAGAGGTATTGACAAGGGGGCTCTGCTGCGGCAGCATGCTGGGAGCTGCTCGGGGGTTGTAAATGATCAATGCTGTCATTTTTATGTACTTCATGTCCCCTGGGAATTTTTCAGTGCTTCTACCGTCACTTTTTCTGCCCATTTCTTCTTACACTGATGGGGGCAAATATTCCTACTGCTGGACTGGGGGCTTTCAGAGCAATGAGGTGTCATTAAATCAGACAAGGCAGCAGAAGCTGAAGAACGATCCAGACTGTAGAGGGCAAGGCAGGAGAGGTCGAACGAGCAGGTTATGAAGTAAATTCCCAAAGGACTCGGTTTCTTTTAAAACTGAACAAGAAACCAAGCAGAGTAGATATGAACGCTTCAAGCAGCTCCATTTCTGTTTCATAGTACAGCTTCTTTATAGAAGCTGCTTCTGTGTAGCTTCTTACTCTCTGGTTCTCTGCTGGAGGGGATAAAAAAGCAGAACTGGGGTTGGGGGAGCACAGGGTGGAGACAAGCATTAAAAAATAATATAAATGGCCATCATAGGATAACTGAGGATAAAAATATCCCAATTTTAGTTACTTGGGCTACTTCTACACTGTAGGAGTAAAGGGAATTCAGAGAAAACCGATGAGATTGATTGAGAACAGCCTGGAATAAATGAAAAGTTTGAAATTCTTTCCTTTAAGGGGAAGAGAGTAAAAGAAAAAGCCTGTAAAGTAATAAGTGAACTAGAAAAAGGTGAGGGCCGTATATATTTTTCCTGCCATATTCAGCAAAGATACGGAGCAGTCAATGAAATTGAAAAGGCAGCAAATTCCAAATGCATTCAAGGAAATACTCTTTCAGACAGCGTGTATTCAGACATCAGAGCTTCTTCCACAGACAACACAATTCAAGGGCAGTTTGGAAGTTTATGTGAGCTATAAGTATATCCAGAGTTATAAGGTAGACAAGAGCTTTGGAAGGTTAAAAAACACTCCTGCTTCCAAGTTTAAATCAATCTCTGACTATTACAGTCAGCTGAAGTCTTCCAAGGAGGTGGGTTATCATCCTTCTGCCTGATATGAGGTTTCTTATGCCTTGTTCTGAATTAACTGCTGCTGGTTGCTGCCAAAGAGAGCTTTCTGGAGCAATTGGGCCCCACATCTGATGTGGTTTGACCTTGTTCAGTTGCGGTTTCGACTGAAGTGGGTGAAATTATTCTTTGTGTATGGTGATGTGAAGGAAGCCAGGCTCACTGGCCAGGAGAGGAGTGAATCAGGAGAGAGTGGTCAGTCCCATTCCCACCAGGATTAAAAGCAAAAGTTGAATAGATGTAGCAGCAGAGCCCTTTCAGAAGGAAAACAGCAAAACTTGGGTCAAAGCAAGTAGCTTTGTTTAAATAATTCTATCATGCAATGTGGTTTTTGGAGAAATACCAACAAAATACTTTCTGATCATGTGATGCAACAAGAAGAAAAGGTTTCATTAGGACTTTGTTAACATTTGTGCAAGCATCTTGCAACGCCCTAGTGGTGTGTCTGGGTCCCTTCCAGCCCTGACAGACAAGTACCTACCATTGAATGCCTCTTCTTTTTCAGGGCAAAAGGATAAAAACCTGCCTGTGGAAGGCTGTGGCTTTTTAAAAGCACTTAATAATATCTTTTGCTTTTTGGATGCTTGGTTGGTATAGGTTTGCTGCAAAGAAAGGGTTTGAAGTGTGAAGGTTTGCTTCAAAGACAGAAAAGCCCTGTAGTGGGAATAAGAAGGGGGACTTTACATTACCAGCTTGGTGACATGCCTCCAGGCCTCAACCTCTGAGGCACAGCTGGGGACAGAGGGCACAGCAGCACGTTTTTATAACGCCCTGGTATTTTGCTTGAATATACAACATCCCTGACAAACCATTATTATTACTATTACTATGATTATTTTAATATTATTATGTTATACCCCTAAGAGAGCTGGCAAATCTCCTCCTTCTCCTGGGCTGCAGCTCTGGGGATTTTTGCCTTGACACCTGTCATCAGGCAGCATTTCCTTTTGGATTTCTAATTAAAATGGCAGCCTTTAGGGACTATGATCCTGCCCAGCATATATTCATGGAGATTTAAGAACATTTTAGGTAGAGTTTAAATACTGCTTTTAAACATCTTTGTTCTGACTTAGTTCAGTTTTCTATAATCAGGCAAAGTATCTATATAAAACCACAGCAGGAATTAACCTGTCATACTTTCGTAAATACATGAATCCACTGCTTGTTGGTTAAAAAACAGTTTTCCCTGCCCCAGATTCTTAAAGCAAATAAAAAAGGCAGCCAGCCACTTCACTCCCCCTCTTTGCACTCCTCCTGGGATCAGTGCATGTGTGTGCATGGGAGGGTAATGGCTGTGTTTCCTCCAGCACCTCCTCTTCCTCCCATTTCTCTGTCTCTCCTCTCTGAAGGTTACGGGAGGGTACAGGTTTTCTGAGGTATATTACTCAGGGAGTTATTTTCACTACACTGTTCTTTTAAGACATGTCTTCTCTAAGGTGCACATTGCAGTACTGAAAAGGTTATATTGCTATTATTACTCTAAAAGAGGAGGAGGGCGTTTGTCTCCCTGTTACTTGTCTCAGGCCGGATGCGACGTGTGACACACTGTATGCAAATACATTTACATCAGTTCTGTGCAATGAAATCTTTTGGCACTCTGCCGGCAAACTGTTGAGGTCCCTCAAAAGATGATTCAGATCCTTGTTGGAAATACTCAGACCAGCCTTCATCAAAGCAATTTAGGAAAAAACACCCCAAGAGTAACAAAGCAATTTAAGTTTGTGCTACTAGGGAGAAAACAGCAGCCTTCCCACCAGCCTTGCACACCTCTCTGCTGAATTTGGCCGGGGCTGCAGTCAAAAATTTTCTTCATTGTGATATGAAGTGCACTATTCGTCTCCTCTGCTGTTTCTGAAATGTTGCAGTCAAGAAAAAGAGTACCCAAAGTGGCTCAGCGGAGACTTTGCAGGCAAATGCTCAGTCCATTTGCAAATCAGGCCGTTGTGCTGAGCATCCTCAGCCTGTGAACTTTGGTCTCTGTTCAAATACAGTGGCCCCGAGTTCGCAGCCGAAGGAGCTGTCATTATCTGTGCTCACACTCTGCCTCGTGGCGCATGAAACCATCCGAGTCTCCAGGCCCGCCAGGCCGGTTCCTTCCATGGATGTTACAATCACTAACACCAGAAAAAAAAGTCAAGGGTGGAAGTTGTGCTTGGTTGCCGTGGTTGTAATCAAATTAAAGTAGAGGATTGAGTTAGGTGAAAAGCACTCAATCTCCCTGCGAGAACATGAAGCATCCTGGCAGGCTGAGCTGTGCTATACGCAGCAATAGGTTATGCTTTTGTACATAAATATAGTCCCACCTAACACACTGCCAGCCTTAGAGGGCAGATGCAGCGAGGAGAAATTTACATTATCGGCTCTGTTTAAAAACAGGAGGAAAAAACTTGCCATCACTTCAGTAGAAGGAAAGCCTGATCCTTTAAACAAATGCCAGCTGCAGAGCCCAGGAGAGATCAGTGTGAAAATATGTGTAGCTGCTCGTAGGACTCATTTTGGCTGCTGCCCTGACCTCTCTGTGCTGCTTCTATAGGGTTCCCTGTGCGGAGGTTTAGCTGAGGAGCCGTGGGCCAGATTTCTGTAGGGAAAGAGCCTATAAACTCTTCTGCTTCCAACTCCTTAAGCAGAGACGAGTGTTTTGGAGACAAACAGGTGCATATTCATTCCATTTTGGGGTGTGCAGGCTTTGGCTCAGCTTCTTTTGGTGGGTTCTTACAGACATCCGAATAGGGCCTAATAGCAGTTAATATGTATGTGCTTTACTCTCTTGATTGAAATGCAAGATGCATTAAAGAATTACTAATTGATCAAGAGTAAACTGCATGACTTCTGTAGTTCTTCAGCAAGTTTGCACTTACTGGGCAGGACCTAATGAGTTTATATTATATCCCGGGTGGTGATCATATGAATCCATAAGTACGTTAAGTGACAATCTTGGATTTTGTAAAATCTGTTCTGAATCTTAAACTAAAACATTCAAGTGTGACTGAAAGAAATATGAAGACAAAGGCCACTGCTGATTTCTTTTGCGACAACTTTCTCTAGAATGTGAACTATGGCTATTTTACAGGCAATCCGAATTTTAAGTCCATTTTCTTTCTCATTTGAAGGCTCTGTTCTCTTGATCTGATTTTCTTTCTCCCGTCTTCCGGTTGTGTGTTTATGGATACAAATACAGCTGGCAGTTCCTAGTTCTCTGGGTCAGGTTCTTTCATGTAATTAAATGGGGACAGAGAGGCACTGCGGCCGACCAGACATTCATTTAGTCCACTCTTCTGCTCTTAATAATGATCAAATGCTTCAGAGGGAACATGTGATGAATTCCAAAACAGCAGCTCTGAAATAATCTGCTCACAGGTAGATTGAGTCTTCAGGTTTTTTTAAGTACTGACAAGGAAGAATATAAACCATTTTTTTTAAAGTTTTTATTAGTCATCCACTTATTTATTTAGGCATGTATTTAATATCCTGACAAGTTCCTGGCCTGGAGGATTCCTGCGGCAATGTATTCTGCAAGCTAAACTGCATATTGTTTGGAAAAAAGGGCATTGCCTCTCATCAGTTGATCCTTCACTTTGATAAAAAGTCCTCTTGTCTGTGGCTGAGAGAGAACAGTTAAGAGTACTAATCGTATCCCATAATACTGATGTCTTTCTGGGATATTTGTGTCTTACCTGCCTGTCACCATTTCCTCCCTGGACGAAACTGTCCCAGGTATTCTGTAATTACTGGTTTTTAACTCCTACCTCTTAATCGGGGATCTTGGAACTCTGGTGAAGCTATCGCTTAGTGGAAGGCAAACAGCTTCAAAACAGTATGTGACATGGCCCAGCTTTGGGACCTGGTGTTGCTGCTGGGCGAAAAGAAGGTTGGGATTCCCTTCCTCAGGACACTTATTTATACCATTTTTTAATTTCCTTCCTGAAAATAGATCCGTGCTCCCAGGGAAAGGGTGTCACTGACCTAGGTAATAGCATAACCTGATCAATATTGCCATTAGTATTTTATCTCGTTATTTGTCCATGCTAACTGTTTTAATTGACTTTGTGCCGTGTAGCTCAGTGCACTCAGAGGGTGTTTTCCCACTTAGCTCAGTGAATTTTTGATCAGACCACAAATGAGGTCCTTCTGACACAGTCTGCAGCCTGGACTCACCTACATCATCTGAGTCATCCATCGATTACCCCATCTTGCTGCTCAGCTGCCTTTTGCAGCAACGAATACCTTCACCAAGTGCCAGTCCAGCCAGGGCCATGTGGACCAGCCTCTCAGACCACTTGGTGCTCCTTCTTGATTCCGTTTCCAGGCCGTGAGGCCCCAGTTTCAAACCAGCTGTGCTTCTCGTCTCCTCGGGTATTTATGCTTCCTTTCTCCTCCCAGATACTTCTTTCCCTAGGTGTATCTATATATAGCTACTGAGCTAGGCAGACCTTTTGCCTGATGACTGTGGTCAGTCTTAAACTTCCAAAAAAGCCTGTGACCTATTTCCAGAAGTGATTCATTGCTAGCCTCTCAGAAGAAGTACAATTCCCGAAGTTGCAGATAAGAGCCATGAGAGATTAAAAAAAAATGCCTAGGCAGGTAAGATAGCTAATTCCCACTGAGAACGAGACACCTAACCTACTTACAGCTCTGGGGGCTCGCATATTTTTTATTCTTTTTCCAAAGGCATTTAACTATATCAAGAGATACTGTTGAAAACCTGAGCTGTAGGTGTATGAGAACATAAACCTCATTGAAAAGCAAAGGGGTACATCCTCCAAAGTCACAGAGGTTCTTGAAAAAGCCCTGACCCCGGTCCTTGCATTGCTGCTCTGGGACACATTCCCTGAGTAGTGAAAACGTCATTGTCCCTCTGCACTGGAGGCATGGGCCAGCTCCTGTCCCTGCTAGCTGACACCCATGGGAGGCTTCCAGCTCCATTCAGTGGAGGCAGAATACAGCCTTAAATGTTTTTTTCATAGAGGTTTAAAGAAAACCATGCAGGAAAGGCAGTCCTTTGAGTTGTGCTAGAAAATATTTTTAAAAGTCTGTGTCACGTTGCCGTGGTGACAAAAGTTCTTAAAATGATGAAGATTAAAGTCTAGGCTGGGAATGGTGGCATGGGGAGGGGAAGGGGGGCTGTTGGCATGACAACCTCAACTCCAAGAGTGCAAGAGGCAAAACACATGGTGGTGGCAGGATCTTTGGGGTTTATATATATCTATAAACATCTGCCATTTATGCCAGCTTTCTCAGTGCTAATTAGTCCTGCTATTTCACCTTTCTCTGCTGTAAATATTTTTCAGTAGACACAAGTCTCTGAGGGAGAAGGCAAGAAAACACTTTTCTTTTTTGCTTTCATTTTTACATGGGCTTTCTTCTGTTCTCTGTCTATGGCCCCTCAGCTCTTACCTGGAGAAGAACTGCCATTAGCCAGAAGCAAGCTGCCTGGGAAGAGTTAAGTCATCTCGGGCGGAGGTAGAGGCTTGCAGGCTTGCATCATGTTCTTACAGAGCTTTAACAGCACCAGGCTGCTGCAAGATCCCGTCTCTCTTCCCTGCACGCACATACCCCCTCTGGCTTTTCCTGGGGCTGAAGTGGCTGTTTCTGAATGTGAAGGGACCTCTTTGGGCTCTAGTTAGTAGCCACAATACATGGGCAGTGGTTAGAGCAGGAGATCAAAGCTGGCATCCCTAGATTTGCATCAAAACTTTGCTCTCAGCTTCCTGTGCAACCTCTGGCAAGTGGCTTTTCCCTTTTATGTGCCTCATTTTGCCCATCTAGAAAAATGGAGATCACACATACACTGGAGATATTGAAGCATACCAGCTTAATGTCAGCCAAGCCCCTTGAGACCTTCAGATGAAAACTGCCATAGCAGCACAAAGGATTATTATATTTTAAGTGTAAAATCTACTTGGATATCTCTCTTAACACCTGGCACTGAGTGCACTGCCCTCAAACTCACTGTTCCAGGCAGCCCCGAGACAAGTGCACTCCACAGTGTCTTCCCCTGTGAGTGTTAAACCTAATGAATCACAGACCTGCTTCTCCTCTCGCACTGACTCAAGGCAGCATCAGCAACTCCACTGACATTGATTGTGTCATTTGGTGCAAAGCAAGCATAAAAAGAGAATCAACCCCAAACTCTTGCCTTCATCTAAAACTTGATCTTCTGGCTATAGTTTTCCTTGCTGGCACAGCAAAAAGCAGGCAAAACCAAATCCCACACCATCTCAAACTGTCGAGCACATCCCTGAATCTGCACAGTGCTTGCAGATGTATCTGTGCACCACAGATGATTTCCCATCTCCAGTCCATCTGCTCTGTGCTGGCTGGTGCTTTCAGCGTTGTCCCAATACAATCTGGAGCCCAAAGCTCCCTCCCTCCCATATCATTCTGCCAAACACATTGTGATTAGCACAGCCCAAAGCTGTCTGACCCAAAGCTGATCCTTCATAAGGGACTCCTGCTTCCCAGCACACTGTGAAGTTGTAAATAAGCCCAACTGCGTTCCTTTACATAATTTTTCTTCCTAAACTAAGTGCCTTTGCAGCAGGCCAGCCTGAGCAACTGTTGCCTCAGAAATTCAGAGTTTATATCTTTGTATATTTTAGTGACAGGAGCAGCATTTTGCCCATTCTTCCAAAAGAACCAAATGTGTGGCCTGGTAAACCTTTCAGAGTAAAATTAGCTTATGTTTCAGTGTGGCTGAAATGTGACATCACTGGGAGAATAAATAGCAAGTTGGGGAGGGTGAGGAAGGACAAAGTAAAGGGTTTGATGATGCATTTCCCATAGCAGCATTGGGAGAGGGAGAACAGCAGCTGAGATCTTTTGTGTTGCTTTGCTGAAACATTGTGTGTTCCCAAGGGTGTGGGTTTACTCAACAGGCTGCATTTCTTGGGGAGCTGCCCTTTCTCTCTCGACTCTGATTTCTTGTGTGTCCTTACAGTGGCTGAGTTGCTCAGGGGTTTTGGCTCTGTGTGCGCCTTGTGTATGCTCATGGCTTCCATGCTTCGGTGCTCTAATGTGCATAATGCTATGTGTGCCTGGAGAGGATTTTCCCTCCTGGGGGAAGCCCATCCTGCGAGTTCTGCATGTTGTTTGTCTCTCCCCTCGCTTCAGCCTCCCAGAACGGATCTGCACATGGAGGCTCCCAAGACCTTCCCCTCCTACACAGGTTGTGTCAGTCAAGACTCTTGCTGAGTGTGGAGAAGGTGACATTTTGCCCCTTGCCACAAGAATTGGCACTGATTTGTGGTAGTGAGCCCTAAATGAGAAAAACCACTGGTTTTTCAATGAGCTACCTTGAGCTTGCATGTTGGCCAGAATGAGTAAGAGTTTAAACTGTTGTCCAGTCAGTTCTCATAACTGAAGAGGCTGAGGCCCAGTCAGTGATTAAGTAGGTGATACGCAGCAGCAATGTAGCTGATGATGCAGGGACTTCATCCAACCACCCTACAGTAATCTGTCTAACAGTATTTTGGGCTCAGAAAAGCTCTTCACAGCAACCACCTTTCCCCAGTATATCGAGAGATTAAACACTTAGGTTTGAAAAGGCAGTTAATGCCTCTATGAGGAAAATGTATCTTTACCTCTCTTGTTATTCACAAAAGCCAAGAAAGGAAGAGTGAAAGACATCTCAACTTTCTTCCCCACAGTCCACAAATACTCTTCTTAAATACAAGTAGATACATATTTCCTTATAGCAGAACAACCTTAACTCTGACTAGAGCACTCAGAATAACATATGATACTGTTTTGATTCTCTTTTGAGATTTGTGTTTCCTTTTAAGGACTTCGGGTTTTTTTAAGCCATAAATTAAGAGTAAATCCTTTGCTTTCTATTAAGCTGGAGCAGCGTCACAGCTACTTGATTATCCACAGGGGATTTATCACAGTTGTATATTAACCATAGTGTGGATACAGACACCAGCACTGGCTCAGGACCAGCAGGCTTTCTTCGTTTGGATGCAGTGCTACAGGAATACTGCTATGTTGCTAGCAGAGGTAGTGAAGAGCAACAAGCAGTTTCACTGCTTTCCTGTGGTGCAGAATCTGTTCATAAACCCCGTGGATGGAAGTCAGTTCTTTGTAGAGCCAGTGTTCAGCTGAGCAAGTGTGGATGCTGTTAGCTCTTTCTGGCAGGGTGTTTAGCTCCAGCTCAGCCGTGCTGGCTCCAAACAGAATCATTATGATGCCTCCACATCACGGTCCCCAGACCCTCAGGAAAACCCATTTGTTCACAAGCATAGCACCTCCGATACATGCAGAGCCAGCAGGGACGTGCAATCACAGCCGAGCCTGCAGAGCTTGACACGCTGGGAGCTGAGCGCAGAGACCGAGGCTTTGCTGGAGCTGACCTGGGCCTGGCAGGACTCATGCAGAGGATGCCTGGATCGAGCTGCCTCCCTGCACAGCACTTCCCGCAGTGTCCTCTCGGAGGGCTCTCCATCTGGGAGCAGTCCAGCCTCCACAGCCCTAGAGAGACAGACACACTAATGCCACAGTGCTCTCAAGGATCTGAGAAATTCTGGTGACCTGTTGGTTTGGATAGCCACAGCGAGCTGTGCGCCAACAGAAAACAACATGCCTAATTAAACATGCAACTTTGATTTCAGTCAAAGCCCTTGTTTCACTCAGAGCCTGGCTCCCATTTCTCCAAGGTGTCCTTGATTTCTTCCAGCTCAAGTGATTGGGTTAGAGGAATCCTGCTGCAGTACAGAGCGTGTCGGGGAGTTCTTTGGGGCTGACAAGGTTTCTGATTCATACTGGTAGGATCCTGATAGCTTATTCTGTATAAGAGGGATTTCCAAGATGGAGCTCTTCTATAAGTAGAGATGACTTTGTTGAGGAAAGTTTTGGTCCTCCCACTTTCCCAATCTGTCCTTTCAGAAAGCGTTGTGAGGTGTCCTTTGGCTAGAAGGAAAGAGCTGGCTTTGTAACGGGGATTCTGAAGCCACAGCTTGTTTCGGACAATCAAGAATCAGGGATGTTAGCTCTATCAGAGATACCCTTGGAAAAAGATGCTTTTAAGTATGAATCCATGCTTTTTCCTTCTCCTCCTCCTCACTCCCCTTTTCCAAATCACAGGCAGCAGAAAGCCAGAAAGCACAAGCAGTTCCAGGGGTAGAAGGAGGTGTGATGCTCTGGGACCCAGTCTGGGTTGTGTTACAACAGGACAAGAAAGGTCTGAGTGTTAATTATGAAAACCAGAGAAGTTCCAATTACCACTCACGTTCCTCTGCTCATGGACCAGCTACTCTAGAATGTTTCTTCCCCATCTCTCCCTGGTGAGCTGTTGACTGCCTTAGGGCACTGCAGCGCTGGCTTAGACGCTCTCCAGAGTTAGTATTCCCTGCAACACAGGTACCTATTTACAGCAGGAGCTTCTTCTCAGTGAAAGGTGTTCGTTCCCATCCCTTCACAGTTATTCCTGTGTGCTGCACAGTGAGTGTTTCTTATTTTTCTCTTGCGTGTGAGTGCAAATTTCTTCCAAGGAGTGGCATGAGCTGGTAGCTCCTGAGACTGACATTTGAAGTTGGATCTGTCTCACCTGCAGTTCAACCAGCATTTACAGTTGGAGTTCACTACCTAGGCTTACTTTATGGGCAGCAGAGAGAAATAGGAATTCCTGAGATGCAGTGCATCTCCTTCTCAGGGAAACAAGTGCCACAAGCCAGATGTGTCACCCTCTGGGTGTGTGTTTCCATCCAGTGACTCTAGTGATACAGTCTAGATCTGAAGGTCCAAAGTAGGTAAGCTGAATCCACCTTTGTGTAAAGCAGATATTGTCCCGAGCTGTGTGGGAAGTTTGTGTCAGCTCAGTTGTGATCCTTCCCTCTAGTCAGTGCTGGGCGTTAGAGGGCGATCCCAAATGGCCACTGAGCTCCTGGCCTCTCTGAGCTCTGCGGTGGGAGCATCATGCACCACCAGGGCACGTGCACCCAGGTGTTGGTACAGGGGCAGGACTCTCCTCCCTTTTGTGCTTCAGCACTGGGTCCTGTGCTGCTGGGTGGGTTACATGATGGGTGGTGACCCAGCGGTGAAGGAAGGCCTGTGAGCCAAGACGTACACACACTTTGCACAGAGCTGCCGTTTCTCAGCCGCCAACAAATGTGAGAGTTATTAGTGCATGAGAGGAGGCAGCAGGGTCTAACGGCAGAAGCAAACACATTTATTCCTGTTTTTCAGAGGTGCGCCACATAATAAAGGCTTTCTGCCCTAGCCTGTCTAGAATAGATCCCAATCACCATGTAAGAAGCTCCATAACTCTTCACCTTTCCCCTAAATCATCCATTCCCTCAGGCTCTTCACCCTCTGCTTTTAATATATTAGAGGAAGAAAGGCACTTCCTAAATCTGACAGGGTTTCTCCCTGTCCCTGGCTGGAGTTCCCTGGGTTACAGGAGGGCTGGAGCTTTTTGAAAAACACGCATAGGTGGGAGAAGAAAAGTCATTAGCGCAGTAAAACCCTGGTGATAACAAAAGATCCATTCAGTGATCCTCCTGCAAACTGCTGCTCTGGCTTCATTAAAAGCGCAGCCCGTGGCTGTCATTCAAACAGGCTGGATTCGCTTTGGGTTATCTAAATGAGAATGATCATTTCTGCAATAGAAAAAAATAAAAAAAGATGAAACCAGTAGGAATTATTCTGTATGAATTACGTACTCAGTTTTCATACTGACCTATTGAGTCAGCATTGAGAGTCGGATTTCCTAGAAGAGCCTTTCATGCTGGATTTTGGATATTTTCTTCTTTTCAGACCAGAAATATCGCTAGAATGGCCTTTCTCTACACTAAGTGACACTGTGGACTCCAGCTGCATCTTGGATGCAGCAGAAATAATGGGGTTTAGAAGCAGTTATCCAAATCATTCATCCTTCTGGTTTCTGGCATTCTTCTGTGGCTCCCTCCCAGTCTGGATTGAGCATGTTGGCATCTCTCAATGCGTATGACCCCGTGGCATCCTGATTAGGTGGGGAAGTGGTAAGATCTGGTGTGGAAACAGGCACTCAAATTGAACAGCTAGCTCTGACAACAGAGTGATGAGCCAATTTAGGCAGCTAAACCGACAAACCATAATTCCTTTCATTTATAACAAAAGTTTTCTGTCTTTTTAGCTGCTTGAACTGACTCACTGTGGGATCAAAGGAGGCCGATCCCTGGTATAGGCAAAGATGGCAGGTACATACTGCCATGGGTGGTTGGGAGGAGCAGGACTATCTCTGTTGGAGCAGCAAGGGGTTACATGGACTTAGCCATACAGTCACATAGCACGCCTATGGCCCATCCCCTGCTTCAGGTACTTCCCTGACAGTCACCTCCCTCGGTAATCGCCTGCCCCTCCGGAGGTGACTCCCAGGCAGCTGAGTCACCCGCTGCATGCTCGTCTTCCTCTGCTGAGGCTTAAGGGAGCCCAGTCAGGGCTCCGGAGGTGTTCAGCACTTAGGAAGCACTAGGTGTGCTTCTCCCTGCAGTCTCAGTCACTGCACTATCAATTTTCATTAATAACGTGGCAAACTGAAAATTACTTTGCTATCTTAGAATCATAGAATGACAGAATGGTTTGGGTTAGAAGGGACCTTAAAGATCATCTAGTTCCAACCCCCCTGCCCTGGGCAGGGACACCTCCCACTAGACCAGGTTGCTCAAAGCCCCGTCCAGCCTGGTCTTGAACACCTCCAGGGATGGGGCAGCCACAGCTTCTGTGGGCAACCTGGGCCAGTGCCCAGGGCCAGTAAAGAATTTCGTCCTAAGATCTAATCTAAATTTCCCCTCTTTCAGTTTAAAACCATAACCCGTCGTCCTGTTGCTGCACTCCCTTATAAAGAGTCCCTCCCCATCTCTCCTGTAGGCCCCCTTTAGGTACTGAGAGGCTGCTGAAGGGGCTCCCCAGAACCTTCTCTTCTCCAGGCTAAACAACCCCAACTCTCTCAGCCTGTCTTCGTAGCAGAGGTGCTCCAGCCCTCTGATCATCTTCGTGGCCCTCCTCTGGACCCGCTCCAACAGGTCCATGTTGTTCTTATGTTGGGGACTTCAAAGGTGGACACAGGACTCCAGGTGGGGTCTCAGGAGAGCGGAGCAGAGGGGCAGAATCACCTCCCTCGACCTGCTGGCCACAATCTTATCTTCTATAAGCCTGTATCAGTGTCTCTGTGCCTTTTGGCCCACTGCCTGATTCCCCGAAAGAAAGTTGTGTTTACAGGTTTATTTTACATCTGAAGAACTGACAGTTAATCCTGCTACATCCCTAAGGAAATGGTGAGCTTGGATAGGTGTCACTGTGTGCTCTGCATGGCTCACTTGGAGGTCAGTTTTACAGCAGCACTGGGAGTCACACTGTAATGAGAGGTGTGGTGGCAGGTCAGAAAACAGAAAGTGTGACCACGCAGGGCTGGAGCAGCAGGGCAGGGCCGGGGTACAAGAGCAGAGCTGCGGAGGGGGACTCTGCAGGTGGCATAGCAGAGAGGCCGTAAACCGGGGTGGAGGGGCTATGGCAGGGCTGTTGGGGAGTCCAGGGCTGAGGGAGCAGGAGGGGCTGCAGGGTGGGGTAAACAAGCCCTGTGGGAAGCTTCAAGCTGTTGTAGCTGGATTAGGACAGAGCTGATTGATTGAAATATACCCTGGAAGGGAGTTCCATCCTACGGGTCAGGGTGGAAATGCTGTGACAGAGCTGGGACATGCAGCCTCATCTCATTCACAGGAGTCTTTTTTGCTTCTCACATCCCTCTGCTTTTTGTTCCCTTCCATTAAATCCAACTAGGACATTGTGTCACCAGATTGCAGGCTGGGCTGCAAAACAGCCAGGCTGTATGTGCCTTCAAACCCTGGGGAGGCCTCCTGAGAAGACCCAGCTACGGCAGCTGACAGCAGCAAGTCTCTCTTCATTCACACAGAGCTGTCCGAATATTTCACTCCTCCTCTACCAGAAACAGCAAGACCATGTGTGGGGAGCAGCGATTAACATTTCTCCAGATGAGGCTCTGGGGCAGGACATGATTCAGTGTTGGCAGGGCCGGGACATGGCTGTCAGGCCTCTATCCATCCCGGCTTTGTCACAAATTGCCATGGTGACACAGCCGCATGTCGGAGAGGATGCCAGATGTGTTCGGGCTCTCTGTTTTCAGGGTGATGCAGTAGGCTTCTTTATCTGGAAGCCAGCACACTGTGAGGACTAAGTGTATGGTCCTTACTAGATCCAAACCATTGCCCAGTTAACAGTTTGAAGGTTTCCTCTCTTCATGATCTGTGTTAATGGCAAATGAGGCCTGAAGGTGAGCTCCATGCTGAGCCACACAGGGCCAGCCACACTTGCCACAGCCCATCTCTCCTCGCTGTGGCATGCTGTAAGGTAGGGAAAACCTAACCTGGGCGGATGTGTAGCTCAGGATAGCAGTTGCTGGTGTGACCTGTGTGTCTAACTGCCATCACAAAGCTGGGCAGAAAAGAGCCAAGCACGCCCAATGTCCCCACAACATACCAACCACAGGAAAAAAATAGTGCCCATTGAGTAATTCTTGACTGTGTACATGGCTTTGGTAATTGGGCATCTCAGTGTGTTCCGTACTATGGGTAACACGGCCACAGACTCCCTTTGCATCAGCGAACTGACTGCAGAGGTGTGGTTGCTGTTGCCTATTTACACATTTTTGGGCTTCCTTGCTAAGAACTGCTATACAGCTCTGCTGTTTCTTGTTTCCCTTTTCCTTGCCCACCATCAAGTAAGATTGGAAGTGATACAGCAGCAGAATACAAGAAATAGAAGAAAATAGTTGAATCAGACCCTCTTCTAGAAGTCTCTGCTGAGTTTGAGGCCATTCTTTCTTGCACTTGATACTTGCAGAGACTGCATCTGACATCCAGTACAAAGACAGCTTCCACCATGGGTCAGAGTGTAGTATATATTCAGCAAGAGTAGAAATCAAGGAAGGGCATTGCAGTTAAAAAGATGTAGTGATAGAGTTTATTTCAGAGCAGTGGCTGATGTTCAGAAATATTTGCAACCAACTGATTTTATAAAATGAGTTATGGAGCTTTTAATGTCAATTAGAAGGCAAAATCAAAGGACAAGAGGGGTGAATGATTATGATTTTGTATTTTGGTTTTTAGTCTCTTTTTCAGACGGTTCTGCTTGCATACTGTGACTGACCTGTGCTGAGCTGATGCAGACTTTTCTCTTACTTTACCAAGGTTCTTGACCCTGATACTGCATCTAGTTATGTTGGGTTGGTTGTCTGGGGGGCTGCCATCTAATCTGCTCCCTGTTGGCCCCTGCAGATCTTCCACATGACCTACGATCTGGCCAGTGCAGTGGTGCGGATTGTGAACCTGATCGGGATGATGCTGCTGCTGTGTCACTGGGATGGCTGCCTCCAGTTCCTTGTGCCTATGCTGCAGGACTTCCCCGACGATTGTTGGGTGTCCCTCAACCGCATGGTGGTAAGTACCTGCCCCACTCGTTCCCTCGCGACCCTAAACCCAGGCCCTTGGTCACAGCATGACCATTTCATCATCGACCTCCCAACACTAACATGGCATCCTCCAGCTTCCCATTTCCCCCCCACGTCCCTTTACGGCCTTCCTCCACTATCCAGCAGGCGCTTGTAAAGCCCCGGCCCCGTGGGCATGGAGACTCCTTGGAGGCAGCCTCTGCAAGGAGCGAGTCTCAGGGCTGCAGAGCAGAACCAGCCCCATCAGGGCCTGCTGCGGGCTCCCTGCAGCAGAAGGCAGGAGCCAGGCTCCCCCTCCTGGCAGGAAAGAGCAAAGAGCAAGAATGGAAACGGTTTTGTGCAGGGATCTGGGCATACTGAGCCGAAGGCAGGAGGCGGGGGGGGGGTCCTAGAGCCATAGCTGGGGCTGATCCATGATTCCTGTTACCGGTCTCAAGGAAAATGTTAAGCCTTCTGCTCCATATCCACTTGAAGGGTCGGTGTGATCGCCCACCCTTCTCCCTGGGGAGCTGCACAATATCCCATCAGAGTGGGCTGTAACAGATTCCGCCAAGCCACAGTTTGTCCTCCTGTCATGGAATCAGTAGCCAGACTTCCCAGTAACATCCCAAGCTGTGCTGCTCACTCTGCTGTTTGCTGTGAGGGAGATTTATACCATATGGTAAATGCACGGGCAGTTCATGGTACCTTTCAACCATCTTGCTGAGAATTCAGGATCTTTTATTCAAGGGGACAATGTCCAGTTGATTAAGCAGCAAAAACTGACAAAGCTTAAAAAATTGCCTCTTATTGCAGCTCTTAACCTCCAGATTCCCCCAGACAATTTCTTCTTAAAAAAAAATAATAATCAGGCACTCGGGCAGAACAAAACAAATGTAAAATGTATAAAAGAACGGCCAACTTCCCATGCCTCCCACATGCAGAGCTGTGGGCACATGCTGCCCATGCCTGAGAAGAGTGAGCATCCATGAAAAAGTTGTCTGTTTGGTGTTTATTTATTCATTTCTTCCCTCTGCAATAATCATTCACTTCCTGCTGTTGAGAGGTGCCAGACTGACAGTTCTGGAGACTACAACCGTTTATTTATCTACAGCAGAAGAACAACCCATGCAGCAGCTGCCTTATCTTCCCCCATACTGCCTTTTTATTATTTATATGGCAGGAGCAATAAAAGATCAGGGCCCCATTGTGCTTGTGCTATTCAGGTTCAAAAGGACATACAGCTCCTCATCCTGGAGAGCTCAGAGGTGCAGACAGAAATCATCGCCATCCGATGAAGTGAGTTGGCCATGGTGCCTTTGCAGGACAGCTTCAGAGCAGCAGATTTGAACCATGTTTCCTTTATCCTAACATTCGGGTGGAGGCTGCCGTCTGACGGCAACAACTTCTGTTGGTCTTCCCCATCCAGCCCTGGGGGAAGAGGTAAAAGCTGGGGTTGCAGAGTTACAAGTGTGAGTAGCGCACTTGGCTCAAAGGCCAGCAGATGAGAGCTGCAACACAAGCTGCGAAGTGACCTGAAGACTCAAAACAACAAAGCTGTCTCCCTCCCCAGATACTTCTGAGGATAAGTAAATACTGTAATGGTGGGTATCTAAAACGGTCTGAGACCTGGGGCTGTACTGGGTAGGTTGCACAAATGCATGGCACAAGCTAATGCAAATTGGTTCTTGGACACTTTTCACTTGGAGGCTGTAAAGCCAGAAAACCACTTGCAGAGCTGCAAACGTTTTGGGATCAGAGCCTGGTGAGTGGGGAAACAAAGCTAAATTTATACAATCTAGAAAAAGAGTTACCTGGGCCAGGCTATGAACAGAGCCTATAAATGACCATCAAGGTAACTGTGTAGAGAAGGGATAGGGTCTTGAAAGGTGGCAGGAGACAGGGCAGAGGAAGAAAAGATTTAGCCTAGGCACCTTTCTTAGCAGCAAGAGTGAGGAGGTGAGGGAAGGGTGCATCCCACAGGCAGGAGGGCTCAGCAGAGTCTCCAGGAGCGGCAGTGTAGAAAGCTTCAATCCAGAGCAGAGCTTTACCAGGCAAGGACTCACGATGCAGTACTTGTCTTCCCAGCCTTGAGAGCCTGTGAAGCTGGGAATTAAACTTGCCTTCTGTGATTTTTTTTCCACTTCTCCACTGCAGCTAAATCACCTTCACTTTTTCAACTTAATAAAAGTGCAACAAAAAATATTATCTCAGTGACTGTCTCAGAAATGGAACCTCAGGAATCTGGGATGAACTGGAGAGATGGTTAAATGCTCCACCTATAGTTCAGGTGGCTTTCACTCCAGAAGCCGTACAGGAATACGCCAGCCCCCAAATAGCTTGATTTTAGAACATTTAACAAAGAGAATAATTAGTTTTTCTGGAATCAGATAGTTTCTTCTCACAATAAGGTTCTGTTCTCTAATCTCCAGAGAGGATTTCCAGATGTGCCATTGGGACCAGTGATGGATGTGGATGGCATGATCAGTGCAACCATTTACCTATAGTTGATATTGAAGTAATAGGAGAGGCCACTGAGTCAGGAAGCAACAAGAAACTGGTGGCCTGGGCTGTTCTCCAGCTTTGGTGCCAAGATCTTGATGGTAGTTTCCAGAACAGTTTGAGAGCTGTTTCCACAGTTTGAGAGCTGTGATGGACAGGGTTGGGAGGTGGGAGGCCAGGATGGCACCTGTCTATGACAGAGAGCCGGTGGGTTGGATTTTGGGACGTTCTGTACTGACCTGGTCACAGCTTTGAGGAGATAAATATACTTGGTGCACGACTGCCCTGATTACACATGGGAGCCAAAAAGCTGGGGTGAAATGGATGGAATAGGGAAGAAAGGAATCTTCTGAAGCTGCTACAGCCAAGGGGAGCTGATAGTGAGGTGCCAAATGCTTTGGAGGCTTTCTCCTTGAGTATGCTTGTGCTGTTCTTCCACCTCTCTGGAGTTTCCCACCTAGCCACTTGGCAGTCCATAAAACCAGTTCTGATTCCGACACAGCAGGGAAAGAAGATTCATCACCTCCCATCTGCTTCCTAAAGGTTTGATCCTCTTCCAGGGGATCTGTGAAGGGTCTGGTGTTGCCAAAATCATATCAGGGGCTCAATAAATCCCTGGGTCCAGTTCATCTTGATGCTTTCTACATGCTCCATGTTTCATCTTTAGCAGTTGTAGAAGGAGTGAGTCTCTGTATGACTTCTTTCTGAACTGGCTCTGAAATGGCAGGGAAGGATGTTTTCAGCATTAATTGCTGAGCCCCAGTCTCAGGGGCTTCAGCATTAGCTTCCCTACAGGGCAGTTTATTAAAAAGAGAAAGACTAGTGAGTCAGCTGCAGAGCAGCATGTGTGCGGGCAGCAGCATCTCCCCAAGACCCTTGCCTGGCAGCTCCTCATCAGAGAAATCTGAGCTCTGCTGAGACCTGAAAGCTGCTGGAAACACATGGCTTGCTCCCTTGGGTATCATGCTGAACTGATAAACCCTGCAGGGAAGGCAAATATCCCCATGTCAAATGCAGCGACCTTGCATAGGAAATGCTAATCGTCTTCTCTTCTACCAAAAGAAGGAGAGTAGCTTTCCTTTTGAGCTTAACCCCCCCGCCCCACCCCCCAACACGTTCTTGTAGTGCTGCTGGTAGAAAGGAGGAAGAGAAACTGATGCAGTATGTGTTGTGGAAGACAGAGCAATCCTGCATGGATCTCCTGTGTGATTCCTAACTCCCCCCAAGCCTTTGGTCCAGCAGATCCCTCATACTCTCACTCAGCAGGCATATGAAGCTTTGTAGTAGATTAGCATGTTTTATAAAATCTGTCGGGGAGCAGCGAAAGTGGAGCTGCTCCATGATGGGATATGAGCCAGGAGCCAAGGGTGACCCCTGCACAGCAGTGCCCTTGACAACTAGGGCACAGTCCTACCAGTTCAAAACAGGGCGGGCAGAGCAGAAGTGGTGATAAGAGGGTCCACTGACCTATTCCAGTGAAGGCAGGGTGACAGTCATGTCCAGGGTCTACCCTGGGAGTCCAGTTAGGAGCAGCAAGAGGTGGGGTCAGAGGCAAGGCTGGAAACAAGGCTAAACCATATATATGTTCAGGGCCCAGGGCTGGGCACAGGTACAGCTGGCTCAAGCAAGCCCTGGATGCCCAGGCCTGGCCTGAAAAGGAGCTCCAGGAGCAATGGGTCCCAGGCAAGGCTGACTGGGGCAATTAAAACACACCGGTGCAATCAGAGTCCTGAGAAAGTCTCTTCTGTTAGATGAAGGCCATGCAAAGCCCTTCTTGGAAATAAGCCCAGAACAGGCAGGTTCTGTCCATTGTGAAGTTTGACCCATCATCTCCATTTCTTGTCCCACTATTCCCTTCCTTTAAACTGGATCGAAAGGTCTGCTTTCCCTGCCCAGTGTTGTCCAGGGGAGGGCAGTGATGTTCAGAGGCCTTATTTCACAGCTTGACCTAAGTGGTGTGCAGTAGCAAACCCCGAGTAACAACTCTGTGGCCAGATAAGATCACTGCTGAGACAAATGTGGGACTTCACGAGATTGAATTACGCCCTTTCACTACAGACAGCTCCTTAATACTGTGAAATGTTAGTGGTGTAAGTCAGGCATAACATTGTGCCCGTGGGCTATGCTCCCACCCCAAGAATTTGCCAGTACTTCTTTGTGTCTTTACTTTTCTCTCTCTAGTCTTCTTCTGTGAGGGTTCAACCAGGTACATCAGGCCCAGAACATCCTGTAAGACACCATACTGTTTCTTTTGGTGCTTCTGTAAGGTACTGCAGAACCCAACACTGCCTTTGAAAAGTTCCAGGAACGTGTCTCCAAGTATTCAAGGGTGGATCTGAGCAGAGGCAATGCAGTCCAGACACTAATCCCAGAGAAACTCTTCTAGTCCTGCCAATGTGGACTTAAAAAAAAGCTAGACTGAGAAACTGCTTCAGTGATTTTAACTCCTTTTTGCAAATGCTCTTAGTGCCTGGCATGTGTCTGAGGTAACATCCCTCTTGGCTATGTTCAAGCACAGATCTGTAGCTCCATTTTAGCTTGCTTTGAGATTTGGTTAACAAGGAGTCATTTTCTTTCAGCAGTTTAAGGCCTCATTTACCTACCCTAATGGACCATTTTAGCCACTCCAGTATATTTGAAGTAGTGCAACCCTCCCACTGTGGCGACCAGTGTAGTGGTATATTGAGTATAGGCGTATGGCTCTCACAGAAACAAGCTGTCAGTACAAGGCACCATGATGCTGGTAAACTTCTGGCCGCATTTGGAACCACTACTACTAGTCTGGCTTAAAGTACTGCATTCTTCACCTGCCTGCTTATTCTGTGAAAAACAGAAGAGTGTAGAGCAGGCTTAAAAACTAAAGATATGCTGAGACCTATAAGCAAAGAGTCATCACATAGACTGTGCCATGAGGATCCAGTGCTCTTTACAGATGCTCAAAGAGCTCAGAGGTTGTGTCTTAAAGGTAATTGCTCTGAAAGGTTTCCCCTTCATGGAAGTGCCTCTCTTTCAGCAGTCCTTGATCTCTTCTCCCAGTAGATGACATTGCTCAGGATTTTTTTAAACACTCCATGTTTTCCTCCAGCTCTCACCCCTCAGTCTGTCATTACTCAGCGATCTCCTCCGTCTGGCACAAAGCAGGCTGTCCTCGCAGGGAGTCGTGCTGCTGACGGGAATTGGGGTTGTGACTTGTAAGTGTAGAGTTCCCAGGGTGCCAGAAGTATTTCTGCAGGCTACGGGGGCTCACTGATGTTGGATGTTGTAGTTTTGGATGACTAATTCCTACAAAACACTGGCAAGCTTCCTCGCAAACAGTATTCCTGAGCAGCAATTTGCTGGAAGAATGGGTTTTAAAACTTGAACCTGCCTGAGACCCAGATGTTCCTCTTAGGCTCTGATCATTACTGGCCATTAAAGACCCTGGCAGCCAGTTTCCTGGTATATCAAATTCCAGCTCAGCTATTCTTACTCTGTCTCCCCAAATTCCCTTTGGAATTTCAACTTGGCATTTCATTTCTCGGTGCTCTCAATTCTGTGGCGGAGCTGTGCTGCCCTGTTAAACTACTGCCACACTGAACTCAGAAGGCAGCAGTGTTTCTGCAGTGGCCATTGAGAAGTGCCCGCATGGGAAAGGAATTCATTTAACAAGGAAGGGATGGGACAGGACCCCTGAACTACTACTTTGGCCTCAGCAAAGTTGTGAATGTGCTGACCACCTTTACAGGTGAGGCACCATTTTAAGCACAGGTTGGTCAAGTGTGACTGTTCCTGCCTGTTGTCTCAGGACGATGACTTTCCTGCTGAAGCATGGACAATAGATGGCCTGAAGATGTACAGTTTGTAGCATTTGCCATTCTGTAAGTGCAGGGGACGTAATTTTGTGACTGCTAGTACTACAGGGCTGAGCAAAAGGACTGTGGCTCCTGGAAATGTTAACAGTGAAGATGCAGGGATGCTTGTGTAAGGTGTGTGAGAAGCTTGATGCCTTCACAGGTCAGAAGTTGGTCTGCAACATGACAAAAAAACCTGGGTGGTGGAAAAATGGATGCCCCACACTTGTTTGACCAAGACTTTAGGAACCACAGCATAGACGTGGGTGAGGCAAAGGAGCAAGCAGATTCACTCCATTGGTGCTTACACCTCAGGCACCCCTGCGGTTGGATCCTTCCTACTGGATCCTGCTGGATCATTACTGTACAGGCAGCAGAGTGCAAATGCTCTTTGCCTTCATCTGTAGCTGGCTGCCCTTTGGGCTGCGACTCCTCACACACTGGCAAGCCAACTGCATAGCCGGGAATAGAGACACCAATGGCCACATTGTCCCTTCTTTCTGTTGGCTCAAGGGTAGTTTTTTCCAGTGCGGGAGGTGAAGAGGTTCCTCCTTTGTTAGGGAGGTGAGCCCAGACAGGCTGGCGCCAGCAGGGAGCACTCTCTTCTGGGGCTGTGAATGTGCTACTTCTGTGTCCGCTTCGCTGTCACTTCTGTCGCTTTGCCCTTCTTGTTGCAGTGTGAATCAGGCCTGTGTTGCATAATGTAACTGAATATGGCCAGGGTAACACTGTCCTCTGTCTTTGTCCATGTGCTTATCTCCTAACCAAGCATTAACACTCTCCAGAGGTTCCAGCTCTTTGCCACAGCTCACAGGCAGCAACAGTACGCTTTGCTTCTGTTTACTACTTGTAAGCTTACTGAAAAATTTCCATCAACATTAGTGGCACTCCAAGAGCTGTTTGCAGAGAGGTCATCAGCCTCTAATCACCTGATTGTTATTAGATCCCTCCAAGGAGGTGTCCGGTAAACTCCAGGGCTCCCAGCATCACTGGTCACTGGTGCTGAGGCTGCTGCATCTCTCTGAATGGAGTTCACAAAAGGATTGCTTGTCTGTTTGACAAGCCACAAACCAGGCTTTCTGTACAATGACCTTCTAAGTTACCATGGTACATGTAGCTGCACAGCTATATCCATGATGTTAACACCTTCCTAGGAACAGAGAGAAGACTGATGAATGTACAGATTATGTGCTGCAATGAATGTCACTGTAGCAGAGGTATTTTTTCACATACCTTGTAATAGCAGTGTGTGATGACAGTGCATTTACTTTACAAGGTTTTGTGGCAAGGACTTGCTAGCATATAATACCCGTAGGATAGTAAATGTACCTTGAGCTGTTCCATGAACTCAGGCTAATCAGAATAATCATGAAATTTGTGCTGTTTTTTCTCCCTATCCCATGATGTAATTGCTGAGGTGCATCTTGTGTTAGTTGGAGTGGGAGAGCACAGGGTGTCCGAAAGAAGCTGTTGACTTCAGCTGGCTTCTCACAGTGGTTTATTGCATCTCTCAAATGAGACCATTTGTAGTTTTCTCAGCTCCCTGAAAAAAGCCCTGTTTTACTCTGAGAACTTGCTGTCTGGACATTATCATCTTAATTTTCTGCCCTTCCCATCTCTTCAGGTAATGACCAGAGATCCTGACCATTTCCTAAATTGCTGGGGAGTGATTTTCCCCAGTCTAAGATCTTCCTGCTGGCAACCTTGCTCAGGCTGTCTTTTACCATTTCTCTGTTGAAGTCCATTTCCCAGTGGAGTAATCATTTGCTTCAGTTCCTTCTTCCACACGTGGGTCATTTTGAAAATATCTCAATGCATCATCTCAGTTTATCCCAGGTTACCAGTGTGTCAGACTGTCTGGCTTTCTTTCTGGAAAGTTTTGCTGGAAAGAGTACATGGAATCTGTAAAAAGCCCTCGCCAAAGTCAGTTAATGTCGGATTACTAAATTTGGGCTTTTTTTTTTTTTTTTTTTAAATCGAGTGTGACTAGCACTTCCAAGCCATCAAAGAATTAAATTGCTAGTTTAACATGTAAAGGTGCTTTAAATGTGGACTTTTGGGTCTAGTGGTAAGATATCCTTTTCTGAAATGTGTTCATCCCAGAGAATGTCTTGTCCCACTGCTAAAGCTTTGTCTGTCTATCTGTCTCTTTAGAATGACTCCTGGGGGAAGCAGTATTCCTATGCGCTGTTCAAGGCAATGAGTCACATGCTCTGCATTGGCTACGGGCAGCAGGCGCCCGTTGGCATGTCAGATGTGTGGCTCACGATGCTGAGCATGATTGTCGGTGCCACCTGCTATGCCATGTTCATCGGCCATGCCACGGCCCTAATCCAGTCTCTGGACTCCTCACGGCGTCAGTACCAGGAGAAGGTAAGGACTGGGCTTTGCAACCCTTGTGTGACCCAGGGGTGGTTTATGCACTGTGTGGAGGAAGCCAGGGCCATCAGTGACCCATGTGAGAGGCTAAAAGTGCGGTGTCTTTGTCACCATGGCAGTTTATTGGTAATTCATACCCATCCGTTCACTCATACAGACCCTCAGGAGGAAATAGATGCAAGATCAGATGAATAATAGTAGAGCAAGTGGGTGATTTTTGTTGTCTCTGACTATCTTTTTAGATCAACAGTATCAATGTCACTGGTATCTAAAATTCTAAGTCACTTTTTCCTTTCCGACATCTTGTTTCAAATCTCAAGTGAATGTTCCAGAATGTGCAGCTTTTGTTTAGCAAGTACTTTCTTTAAAAGTATCCAGATTATTCACTTCAGTGCTCATGAGTGAAACTACGTAACAAACCCCAAAGCACAGATCAAAGCTCAGGAGCTCCGAACAGGTTCCCAAGGTAGCTATCGAATTAATTGCACGGTTGTCGAATTGCATAATGTAGGGCACAGACAGAAATGTCACAACTGATCAGGTTACCACTGCAGCGGCAGTAAGTGGTGGTGGTGGTGGGTTTAAGGCAATGCTGTGAATTTGTCAGATGGTAAGAGGCAAACAGGGTCTGTCACTGTGATTCAGCCGAGGAAGGGCAACTCATGGAACCACATCGATTCCTTCCCTCGTTCCATGCCTTTAGTACATTGCTGTCTGCACAATGACGTTTTGTTATCTAAAGCAAAGGGGCTGCTGGTGCAATGATACTTGTCCCTCTAGGACATAGACAGGTAAAACTTCTGCCATAGGCAATGAGGTGTTTTGGTCAGGGTCTTATGGATACATTTGATCTGAAGATTAAGAAGAGGAAGAATGAGGTGCTAGCCCTATTCTGACCCTGCCGGGTGCAGTTAGATGAGGTGCAAGGGTAGCTGTTGTTCAAGTGGGTAAAGTATGACTAGCACACACAGGCGTAAGAAAGGTGAATTTTAAGTTGCTACATGGGAGGAGGTGGGAGAAGGGATTTGTTAGATGACCTAGGGACAGGTTTGAGACATGGGCTACAGAAAGACCTTGCAGTAGCACAGAGAGTGCAAGCAAAGAAGACCAGAGGCTGAATCATGCTTTGAGGATAGGGAAGGTCTCAAACTGCAGCTAGAGCTAAAAGAGAGAAAAAGCCCAGAAGAAGTGGGGAGGACTGGGATGCAATTAAGAGCACTGGGCTTTGTATAGAGTTTTACCACTGTGTTAGAGATTGGCTGGACTAATTCTGATCGAGAAGTACGGCATGCCTAAGAGAAGGACACTGCAGCGCTAGGAGTGCAAGCTGATCAAATTTGTGTATGCAGAGTATTTATTCAAATGTGTTTGAAGTAGCATAGAAGTCAAGGACTGATTTGCAGATCCAACCACCTGGTCCACCGAGCCGCAGCCAAAATTACACCTGCAGGACTGGGCACTAGAATTTTTTTCCCCAGCCAGGCCTGAAGACAAGGGCAGAACTTGGAAGTTGGATTCCAGTCAGCGCTCAGGGAAATCAATCACCACTAAGCCAGCAGGGACTGTGGGAAGAAGCGTGAGATGTGAATGAGAGGGTTAATAGATCCAGGAGAAAAGCTTTGTGACAAAAGCAGTGGGTAGAGGGTTTAACAAAGAGTGTATTTCGCATGTAGTGGTTATAGCAGGTTCATTTCCCAAGGTATTCTCCTAGGAATAAAGCCTCAGGGATTGCGTACATTCATTTTCCTCTTGCAAATGGGGCAAATGATGGCCTTAAAACAAATATGTATTTACTTTCTGCATTCCTTAGCACTTGAATAGCCATGATTAAAATGAGGCTGCTTCGTGATTTGCAGCCCTGCAACTCAATTTAGTTCAGTCCTCATGGGACAATGTGTCTGTTGAAGCATATTATAAGCAAAGAATCCCAACAAGTTTGCGGGTCGATTGGTAGAAACAGGCAGCAGTTTGGAGACTTCTGCTGAGTACACCTTTGGGCTGCAAACAGGGCTCTGCCTCTCACCTCCATGGGGGCTCAGGCTACAGAGAATTTAGCAGTTGTTTTGGGAGTAGGCAAGGAAAGGGGAGACAGTGGGGAGGGAGAGGAATAGCAGAAATAACATAGTAACAGGACAGAAGGTTATAGCTAAGAACTGTACAGATAGACTTTGCTTTGTGCAGCCTTCAGGACAAGGTTCAGGAGTGAGTTTGTGATGAGGTTTCATATTGTCTAGATCTCTGCCAAACCAACTTGTTCTTCCCTTGTACAAACAGGGCTTTTGAGAAGAGAAATAAAAGCCAGGATGTGCTGTCTGTTGGCTTCAGTAGCAGGCTTGTCTCACTCTGGGGTGGATTCATCGAACATTTGGACACTCAATCCCTGTCCTGTCTAAATCTCTGCCTGTAGCATCTGACTTCATGCTACGCTAGTTTCTGCAAGGCAGAGAAGCTGCATAGGATTGATGGGGTGGTAGGAAGCATGGAGAATTTGGAGAGGGAAGTTGCAGCCTCCAAGACAGAGTGGTGCCGAGGTTTCTGTGTCCAAGTGGAGAGTCCCATGAGGCACAGAGCACTCACACCAGCTCAGGCACTGGAACTGGCACAGCCGTCATGTAAGTCTGGCTCTGTGCCTCCCTTAAAAAGCTCTAAATCAGAATAGCTCTTTAGATCTGGCACTCTGAAGTGACTGTTCTATTTCCAGTTCCAGCAGCAAAGTTAGAAGGGACCTGTCTGCCCCATCTTGCATTGCAGAGCGTGTTATGCCCTAAATTACTTGCCCATGGTCACAGATAGAGTCAGTGCAGGATCAGGAGCTGACTCTTACCTCTTAATCTCAGTCTGGTATCTAACTCCAAAATACCTTTGCACCCAAGATTGCTGTCTGTTTCCTACATGTGAGGGAATATTACTACAAGTCCATCCTGAAGGATTCTGATAGAAAAATTTCCCAAAGTCGTGTTGTGTAGTTCCATATTCTAACTGATATGATCTGGCAGCTCTGACTAAAGAGGTGAAGCCTCACATACCTGTTCTCACCCAGTACTCCCTGCCACTACTCCCTACTGCACCACTTCACTCTTGTGCACCGCCTTTCATACTTCTCAGACCTTTACTGAGCTGATTTCTTTCTTCCAAGCTAGTTTTCTGCCAGATTAGTGGGTTGAATTAGCTTACTGTAGAGTCCAATGAGTGCCAGAGCTGGTGCTGGGTGCTGGTGGAGGATCTCCATGGGCAAGAGCAGAGGCGAAAGGCCCTTTTCAGCTATTCTTGGATGAGCTTAAGCCTTACCATGTAAATTCATCATTGACTGCGAAATTACGGAATCACGGAATCTTCAGAGTTGGAAGGGACCTCTAGAGATCATCTAGTCCAACTACCCTGCTAAAGCAGGGTTGCCCAGAGCACATTACTCGGGACTGCATCCAGGCGGGTCTTGAAAGTCTCCGGAGAAGGGGACTCCACACCCTCCCTGGGCAGCCTGTTCCAGTGCTCTGGCACCCTCACCGTAAAGAAGTTTTTCCGTGTATTTGAACGGAACTTCCTATGTTCTAACTTGTGCCTATTGCCCCTCGTCCTGTCACTGGGAACCATTGAAAAGAGTCTGGCTCCATCCTCCTTCAACCCACCCTTTAGATACTTGTAAACATTAATAAGGTCTCCCCTCAGCCTTCTCTTCTCCAGGCTAAAGAGTCCCAGCTCTTTCAGCCTTTTCTCATAAGGGAGATGCGCCAATCCCTTAATCATCTTAGTTGCCCTTCGCTGGACTCGCTCCAGCAGTTCCCTGTCCCTCTTGAACTGGGGAGCCCAAAACTGGACACAGTATTCCAGTTGTGGCCTCACCAGTGCAGAGTAGAGGGGGAGAATGACCTCC
>VYZM01013292.1:0-46764 GCA_013398915.1 Dromas ardeola
CTGTCACCCCACCGTGCCGTCCCTGGTGCGGGGCGTCCTTGGTGGCGTCCCTTGGGCTTCCCGGTCTGTCCCGGCCTCTCCCCGCAGCCCCAGGGGCCGGCGAAACCCGGGAAAGGCATTTCCTTCCCTTCCCACCCACGCCCCGACCGGCACCCCAGGGCGAGGGAGGGCAGGCCGGGCGCCACGGTGATGGCCACGGAGCTGGGGGGATGCACAGGACGCCCCGGGTTTTGGGGTGTCCAGGTCCCTTGGGTAGCCCACGCTGGGGCTCGCTGGTGGCCCCAGCATGGAGCGGGGCGGGGGGGTCCAGCTCCGGGTGCCCCGTCAGGGCACAGGGTGCACCGGTGGGTCTCTGCTACCGTCCCCTCCCGAGCACGCAGGGTTTGCCCTCTGCAGCAGGACTTGGGGACATCGTCCAGCCTGTCGTGAGCTGACACCCCCTCTGCCCTCGTTACAGGGTGCTGACGGCTGCCGGGGTCCGTGGTGGGGGCTCTGGCCCCCACACGAGGGACAGGGGTGTCCCCAGGGTGGGCGAGCTGCCCCCCAGCTCTGCGGGAAGGATGGAGGCGGGGATCAGGGGGACCATGTCGGTCCCTGGAGCAGGGATGCACCGAGCACTGGTGGCAGTGGGAGAGGGATGGTGTTGGGACCGAGCTGTCGGGCCGACACCGCCGTAACAGCACCAACTGCAGAGGGCTTTGCCGACGGCCACCCCTCCCCACCACCGTCCCCGTCCCCACACCGTGCCACAACCCGGGGCCAGCAGCGTGGGGGGAGCGGAGCCGGCTGATGATCAGCCTTGGCCGAAACGAGAGCAGCCGAATGGCTTTGGCTCATCAGTTCCCGAACTGGTTTTACCCACCCGGCAGACGGGCCGGCGCAGGGAGAGGGAAGGCAGGAATGTGCCGCTGGGCTCGGGGCAGGATCGGGCCCCGCAGCCCCGGCCCAGCCTGACGCTGGGCTAATGGGGCTGCGGCCGGGAGGGGGCCGGCGCAGGCGCTGCGAGGGGCAGCATCCACGGGGAAAGGTTTTCCTTGGCACCGTCTCCCATATCATCATTCCTCCTATCTCTGATCATCAAGGATTAAACTTCTTGCTCCGCGTACGGAGCCTCGGCGGGGCCGGGAAGGCACCCCACGCTCCTCAAGGCCCCGCCGAGCACGAAAAGGGCTTAAAAAGCCAGCGGTGGCCCCGAGGGCACAGCGGGGGGCTGTCCTGGGAGCTTTTCCTTCCAGCCATCCTCGGGAAAGCCAGCGCCGATGTGCTGGTAAGAGCCCTGGGGACGCGCCCAGCTGAGGGACATCGTGCCAAAGCAGCTTCTCCGGGGTCACCCCAAAGTCCCCCACGCTCGGCCTCCTCTGCCATGGCCAGCAGCCGTGGGCGGGGAAGGGTGGAAGAGCGGTGGCATCTCCCCATCAGCACTGGTCCGGGATGGACCCCGTTGCTCCCGGCAAACCCGTGGCCCCGGCGCTGGCCCGAGGGAAGGGGTTTCGCATCCTTGCCCCGCGGCCTGAGAGGAACTCGCTCCCCCCGAGCGCCCAGTTTAAGTCGATGCCCCCCACCCAGTTCCTGCACCAGCAGAATGTATGGGGGAGCCACCCCCCTCCCCAGGACGGACCATGGTCTACACTGTTGTCCTTCGGCAGGGTGATCCGTTCGATTTGCCCCGTTTGACCGCGGCAGCATCCCCAGAGCCGGCTGAGTGCACGCCAGCACGCTCTGCGCTGAGACCTGCTCCCTTCTCTAAAGCCTGAAATTGAGTGAGATTTGGCTGCATTTGGGATCTTTTTGTGCTTTGTCAAGTTATTCCGGAGAGCAAGGCGGGCAAGAGGAGAAGCCGCCGGGGGGCAGAGCAGAGGAGGGGGCCGGCGTGGGTCACCGGTGCGGCAGCACATCCCATTTCTGACCATTTATTCCAGACAGGGGCGGTTGAACGCAGCAAGGGCAACGCAGTTCTCTTCTCGCCGGGCCAGAGTAAGCCATTCCCGTTTCCTTGCACGAGTCACTCCTGCGTTGAGCAAGGCCGCTCCCAAAGCGACTGCCGCACACGCTGCAGAGTGCGAGACAGACGCCTGCAGTGTCCAGGAAGAAATTCCACCTACCTCCGCGGGGTTGCACAAACAGCCACGGCAAGTGCTTTTCCGCCTTCCTCCGAAGCACCAGCCGCCCTCCACCTCAGAGGTATTCAGATACTATGGAGATAGACCGTAATGAGCTGTAATAACACCCATAAATGCCACGATCTGTCGGTCCGTCACCTTTAAATAACAAGGCTCCTTTCCTTTCCAGCCTACACGCGCACTCGAGCATGGAAATGAAAATACTTCCGAGCTGAATGGCTGTCACGTAGGAAGGCGGAGGGTGGGAGCCCTCACCCTGTGGCTCCCGGCCCAAAGCATCCTTGCCCGAGGGCCACCGCGGCGCCGGGCAGGACCTGCCAGCTCGCTGGGGGCACAGACGCTGCCCGGGGCTTCCCCAAACTGCGGGACAGCGGGGTTTGATCCGCCGGCAGCTCAAGACGCCGCCCCGGCTTCGTTTTCGCAAGAGGTGCATCAGGACCTGCAGGCAGTTCCCAAGCCGGCGCGGCATCGGGGTGCCACACGCCATCACATCGTCCCTGCATGAAGGCAGGCGTCGTGAGAGCCAGGGTTGGGGGTGCCGGCGGCAGCCAGTGACCCCCCCCCCAGCTCCTGCAGGTCGCTGCCGCCATCGGGCACAGGTATCCGGAGCGAGACCCCCGCTTTGGGGTGCAGGGAGAGGGGCGTGGGGTGCAACGCTTAACCCCCCTCCTCGCTGGGAGGGAGAGCTTCCCCACGGAGGGAGAACTAGCACGGCGACACCAAGTTCTATCAGAACAGCACTTAAAAAAAAATAATTTTAATGTTTTCACGTTTAAGATACACCACGTGTTTATTCCACGGCAGGATCCCCCAGCCCGAGTTAGCACAAAGGGTGGGAGCGGGCAGGGAACGCGGCCCGGCTCAGCAGGCAAAGCGCGGGAGGAGGGGATCGGGGCCGGGTAAGTCCAGCAGGCTCATCCCTCACCACGCGTTTGCCCAAAAACCAAAGCCCGGGCTGAAGCCTGCTCAGGAGAGGCACAGGCTGCGCGTCCGGCGCGTGCACACAACCGCCCAGCAGCGTCCCCGGGACCCAAACAGCTCCCCTACATTCTCCAATTGAAGCTCCACAGGGAGAAAAGGCACAAACCTTTTGCCTCCGTGAATCCCACCACCCTTCCAAAACCCCTTTTTTCCCCTAGAAATTGCTGCCTCCCCGGCCCAGGAGCCTCCCCATCCCCCTCACTCAAGCGAATCTCAAATTATTCATCGATTCCTCCCATAGAGCCTGGAGAAAACAGCCAGAAGGAGTCGCATGCAGCAAGCGTCCTCCTTGTGTTTTCTCAGTAAGGAAGCAAAAAGCTTTCCGGAACACCCTCAGATGCATGGAAACACCGCGTGGATCCCGAACTCCAAAGGCAGATGCCCTTCCCAGGTCACCAGGACGCGTCACTGAGAAGGCAGGGACAGGCAAGTTAAAGTGCGTTGTATCACCCGGTCAGAGCAGGAGACGGAGACGCCTCGAGAGCGATGGTAGTAAAACTGCTGGAAGAAAGCTACTCGTCCTCGTGGCCCTGGGCGCGCGGCTGGGTTTCACGCCAGCCGCGGGGACTGACCAGCGAGTAGGAAGCTATTTAGGAATTAATCCTGAAAAATGTCATTTCGTTCTTCCGCTTTACGGGGTAAATCTAAACCATGTAAACAGCCATTCAAAATAAGGACCCTGTCGGTTTGAAAAGTCACTCTGAGCACAGTCCCACGGACTATTTGCTCTTCGAGCGCAGTTTACAGTTCGCCTTTAGAGCTCACTGTTGCTTGTGAATTATTTCTGCCTTAACTGTGCAAAGACAACTATTTTGCTCACTTTGAGCACCGGTAAGGAGGCACCTGGCGAGACACTACGTAGCTGGAGCGAGTTTGGCTCTGCCAGGTGAGTCCTTTCCAAAGGAGCTTTTTAACACCTCCTCATCCCAACGGAGAACAGCCAATATTCACACACCTTTCTGCAGGAGAGCGCAATTTTTCTGGTCTGGCATCCATCGCCAGCAATGGACACGGGGAGTTTGGTCAAATCGGTCTGAAAGCAACCTGGGAAGCGTAGGAATACTGGAAGCACCTGTAAACGTCACTGCAGCGCATCGCCAGGACATCCTGCTGCAGCTCCCCGTGGCATCTCCTCCAGACACCGCGGAGCAGAGCTGATTCAACACGGCTTGGGAATTAAATATTAAACCCAGTTCACGGGCGCCCCGCTGTCTGGACTGCTCAGAAGGTGCTCTCCAGCAGGCAGTGGCACCCACAGCCCGTGGGACACACCTCCTGGGTGCGAAACCACTCCATCATATGGCTGGTGTGGCCTCCGTGTCCGCAGGTCAGGCAGAAGTTTGAGGAGCCTCGCACCGCCACGTGGCAGATGGCGCACTGGAAGGTGAAGCCCTTGCAGATGGCGCACTGGGTGCCGCGCACCTCGCTGCGGCAGTGGCTGCAGTACACGCCGAACTCTGGCCGGAGGAAAGAAACGGAGAGCAAGACCGTTAGCGCTGGCAGAATCGTAGAATGGTTTGGGTTGGAAGGGACCTTAAAAGCCCTGGGCAGGGACACCTCCCACCAGCCCAGGTTGCTCCAAGCCCCATCCAGCCTGGCCTTGAACCCCTCCAGGGATGGGGCAGCCACAGCTTCTCTGGGCAACCTGGGCCAGGGGCTCACCGCCCTCACAGTCCACATCATGGACAAAGAAGCCCCCCCGTTCAAGAGATGAGTTCCCCAAACCCGCTGCCCAAGAGATCTGCCTCAAATCACCTTCGGGGGGGAGAATGGTATTTTATAGAGGTCTCAATTTGGCCTCCGTACGGCAGCAGAGAGCCGGGCAATCGGCGTGCCCGGACACAGCCTGGCCCACCGATTCCCCTGACGGCTGAACTGCTGTCGGCCGGGAACGTGTGACAGATTTCTAGCTCAGGACATGCCGACACACGCTGCGGGGATGAAGGCTTCCTGCTGCACTCATCTGCCTCACATCTCTCTGTAGCGTTAACTCGGAGCAAACGAGAACGGCCTTTGTTTCTCATCACGGAGAGAGCAGAGAGCGCACTGTACCAGTGCCGTGACTGCTAGCCATAGCGTGGTTGAAGTCACCAATTTTCACTCCAGTTCCTCCCCAGGAGGAGTCCCAGGTGAGAAGGTGAGACAACCGCTGCTGCTCTGGCATCTCTCACCTGCTTCTCTCCTCCCAGGTTAAGGCCATCTCTTTCCGGAGGCCTAGGGAGAAGACACTTTTGGCAGCTGTCCTTAAGCAGCTGCCCGGGGCACTTAACGCTGCTGAAAATATTTTGGGAGAAACGTTCTGTTTGCCTGTTTCTCGGCTAGCTCGCCCACAGTTAGACATCTTGCAGTTTTATGCGTGCACTATACGGACACTTCAGCCCAGAATCGGAGATTAGGACAGGGCATGTCTGGGCTCTTATTCAGGGGGAATAACGAACAGCCATCAGCATAAATCGCTGAACATTGCTAGCGTAGCATCATGTGCGTTTCCGGCTTCGCTGGAGAGATGCTACAAGTCTACAAAGGCCTTGAACCAACATCTGCAAGCCTCATCACCACCCAGAGCTGAGAAAAAGCTAAAACCATTTGCTGGCAGAGCTAACCTCTGGGCAGAGCGATGGACACTTTTCATCCCTAAGCTCCCGAGGCAGAGCCGTGACACCGCCTGGGCAGCCGGAGCGGGCACTCACCGATTCCTTTGTGGGGATCAGGAGGACAAGAGACAAATTTCAGAACCTCGGCCCGCTTCTCTCGCAGGCCCCAGCGATAAAGGATTTCTCCATAGCACTTTTTAAAGTCATCAAATTGCTGAGTGTTGGCAGGATCCAGGAGCCTAGAGGAATAAACAGGGTTGTCATCCACCTGATTGACTCTCAGAGCCTCTGGTTGCAATCTTCTTCCCAGTGATGGCTATGCAACCAGCTCACACCGCTAGAGGAGCGGCACGTTACTTCCCATGCGTTGCTGAAACCCCGCTGAACGCCAACTGCTCTGGCCTTCCACTTGTTCTGCACTCAAGGGTGCGACGAACAGGTGGGCTACCCTCCAGGACCCCCACCATGGCCACTTATAGACGCACCATATGCAATCCCAGCAGAGCTGATCTGCAGTATGAAGCTTCTCCAAAGGACTACCTGAATGAAAAGGTCTCCGCGCAGGCGTGCTACTTCGCAGCACCCACAGGGACCTGGCTACAGAGTTCCAGCTGACTTGGGCACAGAGGCACGCCTCCCTGAGTACCCCCGAGGCACGCCACAACCTACCTTTTGTTTTTCTCGTGCTGGTCTTTCTCACGCTCCCGATGGTCGGGATACATCAGGTTTCCGTAGCGGAAGTCATCCGGAGAAGACTCGCACCAGGGAGTGGAAGCCTGCTCCGCGTCTTTGTTTGCTGCAAGCATCAAAAGGTTGTGAGCAGACCTCAGAACGCACAGCGCTCCCGAGCGCAACCGCCTCAAAAAGGGGGTGGGGAAGGAGACGTGGAAGACCACACATTCGCACACCCCGGTTTTCTCTCTAAGACGTGGCGGTATCACCTTCTGCATTCCTACAACCGCTGCCCTGCCTCAGAAAACTAGGTGCCAACCTCTACTTGCCAAGTGCTGCTACCGCCCTTCTGGTGACAGGACGGGAACGGGGATGATCAGGCAGAGAAATCTAACACGGAGGCATCCCTTTTGCCTCCCACTTTAGACAAAGACTAACCAGGGAATCAGTCCCATGGAGTTTGCTTGGGAGTGCTACCCCTGGCAGGCCTGGGCTCCTCTTCCCTAGAGAGGGAGGACTCTCTCTCGTCACCGGGCTGCTCTTACGCAAAGGGGCCTCTCTATGTAAGGCACTGCCCCGGGGGCAGGGAGAAGACCGCTAATAACCGCTACAAGACAACATCAGCGCCGTTAAGCCCCATTCTCCTCTCTTCCCCCTGACACAGATGCCCTGATACCGCACTGAAAAGTTACAGCTTTGGTGCGAAAAGGGCTGATGCTGCCCCAGGCCGTGTGTATCGCCAGGAATCCGCCAATGGCTTCAACTCTGACACTGGAGCCCTTAAGAGTGACTTGTCTTTGACACCTTCGCAGCTCAGCAGAAAACCTCCTCAGGCCGCAGGTACCCACGGCACGGAGAACACAGCCTTCCCAGCTGCCGCTGTTTCTCCAGTAACAGGAGGAAGCGCAGCACTGCTTCTTCCCTCTGAACCCTGTGGAATCGGCTGGCTGATGGCACTGCGAGGCCACTCTCGATAATCGCTGAATGATCGTGGTGATTGGGAGAGGTGCCTGAGGACTGGAGGAAAGCAAATGTCACTCCTGCCTTCAAAAAAGGACAAGGAGGATGACCCAGGGAACTGCAGGCCAGTCAGCCTGACCTCGAACCCTGGGAAGGTGATGGAGCCGCTAATCCTGGCAACATGAAGGACAAGGGAATTACCAGGAGTAGTCGGCACGGATAACAGCCTCAAACTGTGCAAAGCACTCGGGCTACGGAAAGTCTACGGCACCAGGCAGCATGGAGGCAGTCACCCCGAGTGCTTGCTACAGCCAGGCTGGAAACAAAATGGTTCAAACTGGTCTCTCTCTTTGCTTTTTTCCAACTGGAAATGGCAGCAGTGGGAGCTCTTGGCTGTGGGTTAGCCTGCAATCCAGGGGCCTAGCTCAGTACGTCTAGGGTGTTTCTTGCAGTTTCTCCAAAACCCAGTTGGCCAGCACGCTACAGAAGTCAGGAGGGGCAGGACTGCAGGAGCATCAACACGGTTACTGCAAACCCTGCTCGCTTCCAGCCATGGAGTCACATCACGTTGGCCAGACCCCGGAAAGCTGCTCTGGCAGAGCACATCTGCGATCACAGCCAATACTAACTCCCTTCTTCCCCCCGCCACAGCAGCCATCTAAAACCTAGGCCAGAAGGGAGGCAGATTCCTCTATTTACTCCCCAGATCTCAGTACCTATGCTCCAGCCTCCGGTGCCAAGTCCAGGATCTGACATGCTGGAACAGGAGCCAGAGGAAGTAAAGCTAGGCTGTTGAGGGGGAAAGGAGAGGAAACCATGTCATCTACATGAGAGATGTTCAAAGATATGCAAGACAAATGGGAAAGAAACGGTGACCATACATATCGGCTGTGGGAGGCCAGGTTGGAGGCACGCTGAGGGAAGGGGCCGTAGGAGTTCGGGCAGCCCTGTAGCCTGGATTGGGCTTCAAACACGCTGCAGAGCATGGCCAGGGTCTGCACATCGTGGAGCTGCGAGTAATGAGCCAGCCTGGGAAATGAAAAAGGACCGACAGTATGAGACTGGGCAGAATTCAGAGGCTAAATCATCGAGACTCCGGGACAACTAATTTATAAGCCGTTGCATAAATCAATTTGGGTCACAATTACCGCCTACAGGAGACACGTGCGCTCTTGCAGGACTGGGTTGTCTTTTCCGTCACGCCTTTGAGGAGGCAAGTCCTCCTCCTGAAAACACTGGTGGCCTAACAGGTGGGAGAAAGATGGGAGCTCTGGGAATCCAGCGGTGCTCGCGGCCCAATTGTCCTGAGTTTGTGCAGCTTCAGGAACAACGTCCAAAGAGCTGATTTTAACTGGCTGTAAAGCTGGAACCATTGGACTCGCCCCCATCCACAATGTCTTTTTGACAAAAACCCTCTACATGCAAGCATCCCGCATCTAGATCAGGAAGCAAAACCCCACCCACAGGTTTTCTGGATGGCTGTGAAGTTTCTGAATTGTTCCAGAGACTCAAGAGCGATGAAGAACAACCAGTCCTCCCCTCCCACTGCTGCCCCACAGCAGGAAAAAGCTAGGTCATGCAACTGTATGCAAAATACACCACGCAAATCCTGTGCCTCCAAATAGGGTATATCGAGGGATAACATCAACTACTAATTTCGTCCCCTCCTGAACAGATTCACTGGCAGGAGGACATCTGCAGCTAACACTTGGCTTTCAGACCAGCAGAACGACTTCCCAGTAATGCTATATGGCAGCAGTGAATTTGAAGGCGAACAAATCAGCTGCACCAAGACGCTCATTTAGGAGGTGGGGAGCAGAAAACCAAAATCCCCAAGTCGGGCATTGTGGGCCTGCTGGAAAGCAGAGCTCCTGCCGCACCTGGCCTATTGCTCAATGCTAGCCCAAGAAGACCTGGGCACTAGACGGGAGGCCGAACACTGCCTCCTGCATGTCATAAACACACTGGCAGCTTCCCTCGATGCAGCTCAGGCTTGAGAGAGGAAAAATTACAGGCTGTGGCACTATTTCAAGCCTGAAAAGAGGCCATACAACGTACATAGTTATGGAGGGTTCTGCTTCAGCAAACATTCCCCAGCCCCTCCCCAGCATTCAGACACCTACAAGGACTCCAGTAATTGACGTCCAAATGGATGTTGTGCCCAAGGTATCTCCAAATCTGGGTCAGACTTCGGTCCTAGACAGAGATCAGTGGCTACCATGGCCAGTGACCAAACCTGGCAGACAGGAAGGAAAAGCATCAAAGCTACAATTAGAAATAACCACACTCCCAGGGCATAGGTGTGCACAAATTCACTCACAGACAGATAATAATGGAGCTTGCGCTTTTTCTTTTTTCCCTCTCCTGGCAGCAGGGAGCAGTTTTAGCTTTCGTGTTACAAATAATACGTAAAGTGTCACAAAACTGAAGCCTTCCCTGTCCCACTTGCCTTGAGTTTAACCCAAACTCTGAAGAATAATAGTCTATAGTCTCCCAGACCTGCCAGGCTAGCTTAACAGACTTATCAGTGCATTTCATATTCACAAACCTTAAAAGGCTTTAAATTTGAGGCAGTTCTTGCGTTCGGAGATGTCTGGTGGCAGGAAGTTTACTGGCGAATCATTATTTGCATGAAAAGTATCTTTTGATTAGCTCAGGCGTTAATGAACGCCTCTGTTCTCCTAGCACAGCCCAGCGCGGACAGGAGTACAGTTTGCCATTTCTACTCCAACAGTTTAACTATTCCACATGAAGTTTCTCCTTCATTTATCATCCTCTACTCTGAAAATGGCTCCATCTTTTCAGTCGCTATAGCACTGATCTAGGTCTGGTTTTTCTGCTGTGCCTTTCAAAATGGAACAATTAGAATACTCCAGGGAAAAGCAAAGCTCCTAGTTTGGCATGAAAAAAGTGCAGGAAAGGAAAGGGAGCATGGCGCTGGAAAAGACAGCAGAAATCAGAGAGCGGACAACACAGAAAAGTAAAGAAAACCCAAGCGTTCCAAGTACAAAGAACAGCCAGGAACAGGACAGGGCAGAATACAAGAGAGCACAGAAAGGAAATGGGGAAGATGCCGCTTCCTACAGCGCTATAGAGCACATTTTATGTGTACTCCATGTCTGCTAGGAACAAGGCAAGCTGCAATACAGGCTAGAGTTCCACGGGACAGGGAAAACCAAGCAAGACACAGAGGTATCTCAGAGAATCTTGCTGAAGTTATTCCACCCAAGCTCTGGTCCAATGTGGGCAAACCAGACAGCAAGATGAAGCCCAGACAAAGGTGGAACTAGACCTACCTTCTCTCTCCTGGTCTGGCAGAACCCACCGAGAAGCAACACAACAGCTTGAGTTTGCTTCTGCTTAGATCAGATAAACCTACGCTTGTTCCCTGCCCAGGTCTAGGATGAGCCAAGTGCTCAGGAGAGGTGCACAGGCTCCTCCGGCAGTGCCAGCCCGCTCCCATCTCCTCCAGGCGCTCCTGAATCCTGTCAAATGTTCTGCCCGTTGCGATGGACTAATCGCATGGAAAAGCGTGGGCCAAAATAGCCATTTTTCTCCTATTGCTAGCTGAAGGGAAGTGGCCAGTCCTGTTCTGGGGCTGGGTGCCTGGGCTCAGACTCTCTCAGGGAGAAGCTAGTTGCAATTAGCACCTGGTGCCAGCGCAGATGAATACTGAACAACATGAATGATTACATAAATAAGACAAAATCACCGAACAGAATGCTGACAGCAGCTAGGCAACTGTGTGCACAGTTACTTTGCTCTCTGACTCAAAAGTAGGCTGCATTCCTCGCTTTGCCTGCAGGAATTCCCTGAAAAATGTGCTTCGCTCATTTTGGCAAATGGCATAACACAATCTGCTTGCAGCCCTGGGAAGGAATCTCTCAACGCCAAGAGTCAGTGAGGTTGAGACCACCTCTGTGGCTGTTCCAGAGGCCTCGGTTCACCAACCAGAGAGTCTCTGGAACAATTGCTGAACCCAGCTGGCTCTTGAGGTATCAAGGTGACAGCACAAGCCATTTGAGGGTAGCACAGCAGGCTAAGGAAGAGGTCTAATTCAGCATAATACCTGTACGAGGTCCCTCCGTCCAACAGCCAAGGCTGAGGCAGCATTCTTCTGGCAAGTCTCCTGGATATTATTCACATTAAGTCTAAAAAGAAAGGAGATAACTCAGATCTGGTTGGCACATTACCTACGAAGGTAGAGAGGGAGGGGGGGAAAGCGGTACTGGCAGCAGTGAGTAGCCCAGAACTTCCAGATCAATATGAGCCCGCGAGTACGGCCAGGATCCCATCCCTTACTCCCGTTATTCAGGGATCACTGCCATCCTTCTGGCAACTCCCACTATTCACCTTCCCTAACACACTGCACATCAAGTCCAGCTCCAAACTAGTTGGGATTGATCCTAAGACGCACTGCTTCCAAGGAGATATCGGACCGAACCTGTGCCAGGCTATCACCAAGCCAAGATTTGTTCTTGTCCCTAGAAGCTGGTGACATCGGTTAGACGGTCCTGTTCGCATTCAGCCTGTTGGGCTGCTCTGACTGACCTGGAGGGACACGGCAGTATGCTGTGGAGAAGCAGACTGGTCTTCAGCCTGTTCCCCGGTAGGATAACGCACCCACCGGGGAGTCTCCGAGAGGCTGGCAAGGTGGGCTGAGAAAACCCACACGAGCTTTCCTGCTTATCGTCACAAATCTTCCTGAGACACTTGACACTTTTACTGCTTAAGATCTTACAGCAAATGGAAAATGCTCAGGCTGTTTACACATGAGACGTCCAGGGAAGAAAGGTCCAATGGGTCTTTTTAAAGAACATTACTTTTAATAATATAGAAATGAGAGAAGAAAGATTTTTTTTTTTCCTGTTTTTTTCCTCCCCCTCCTTTAAGAAGGGAAGCCTGCTTCTTCCCTGAATGCCCATAGACTGGAAATTCTGTGAAGGACCAGACAGTATTACCAAAGCTAAGGAAGCAAAAGTTCAGAAACAGAGATTTGGTAACTATCTGAATTAAGACAGTTTGGAAAACGATATCCCTTGTGAAAAAAAAAACCAAACCCAAAACTCAAAGAACTTCTCCATCCTTTCCATTAAAGCAGAAGAACTTGCTGTACAGACACTGGTGTGTACAACCAAGTCTCCGTGGGAATGGGGCATTCCAAATACTGCTGAAATTAAAAAGCCTTATGAGCTAATGCCAGTTTTATAGTATAAGAAGGAGCATTTACTGTGATTTTTTAAACCTGGGCATTTAAGTGTGAAGTTTAACATGAGATTGGAATAAGTATTTGTACTGATAACTTTTCCCTCTAGCTGATGAAAACCTGAACCAGTAAGATTTGCCATGGTGATGCTGGAGTGCCGGTTCAACCTCTGCGTACACCACTACAAATTTCTCCCATCACGCTTTCCAGATTTATAGGAGACAAGTCCCCTCTCACAGGCAGAGAGGGATACTGTAAAAAAGCAGGAGGGCAAGAACAGAGAAGGAAGGTACAGAAATACTTAAAAGATTCGTGCTGAGTGATTTCAGGATTAAAGCACAGCGATGCCAATGACGGCTGCTCTCGTTCGGGAAAGGATACCAGCCCGTACTCACATGTAGAGCTCTCCCAGCAGCTTGTGGACCGGCAGCAAGCAGGAAATATCTTGGATAATAACTTTCCCAGCGGCTTTGATGGGTCGGTTGTTGGCATCTGTCCCTTCTCGTTTACTTTTCCACCTCCTCGATTTCTGCAGAACAAACGGCAACGAGTTACTGGGGAGGACAGCAGGCTCCTTGGGCCAGGGAACAAAGCACTAGGGTCAGGAATAATGCAAGCAGCACCCAAACCTGCCTCTCAGAAGGCTCTGTGTTACCCTGGAAAACATCCATGACATGCCCAGGAGAACAAGCATCTCCATCTGTAGGAAGTGAAAAGCAGGTCAAGGCAGCGAGCTCAAGGTCAAACTCACTCAAAAAGCATTTTGTGAGTTCCCCTGTGAAAGCCAATGAGAGAACAAATCAGCATCGGGATGCCAATCGAACCTGGGCAGGTTTGGCAGGAGGACGGCTCAATTCTCATTCTCAGTAGAGGTCTGGTCTGGGAACCCTCTGCACACAGACCACCGCTGACTTCAGCCACCATCAGCACAGAGACATGCGGGTGGCAGCTTCTGCTTGCCCTTAGCTTCAGGGCAAGCTGAGAGCTCCAGACCGTCGCTTTTGGTCTCCCCTTTCAGCGTTTGAGAACACCCCTCTTTAGCCCCAGGACAGGGCTCCCACCTCCTGCTTTATCAACAGCTTCAAACAAATAATTGGTAGATGATAAAGCAGGGCCCAAGTTTTCCTAGCAAGGATCCTTAGCTACCATGCTCACGGCTACTTACGGCTGGCTCAGGACATAACGGGGTGGGGAGGGGAGAAGAAAGGAGAGGAATCAACACAAGGGAACAAAAACAAGAAGCCAAGATTCCCAAATACTCCCGGTAACAGACACAGAGGCAATTTTAACGCCAAGCTGCATAAAGCCGCCTTGGCTGTGTGACACACCGTAGAGTATTTGGACAGTATCCTGGCCTCTTCCAGCTCCTCGCTCTAGGAGGGCGAGGAGGAGGGATGAGAGGATGTGCGGCAAGCACCACAGGCAGAAGGCACTGGAGCTCTACCGAGGGAAGCACTGGCTGCTACGCAGGGCTCCGGAGTGCGGGGAAAGATGCTCTGCAATGCTGCTCCCCTGTGGCGTGTTCCCTCACTGGCACACGGAGCCCACGCTCCTACGCAGAAGCGTCTCCTGGTCATACTGAGTTATGGAGAGTCTCCTGAGGCACTTGGGGGGGGGCTTCCTACACCCCTATATGAAGCAGAACGGTACCTTTGAGGGGGCCAGCAAAGCAGCCCTGTGCTGATGGCTCCGCAGAGCTCACACAGGCAACACCTCGGTGCTCCTAAAGAGCAGGCTGGGCTACAGAAGGGCAGGACTCGGACCTGCAATCAGGGTCACCTCTACTGTGGATGTCAAGCCAGCTCTGGGACAGCTGGGCGTCAAGCTGTCTTTGACCGCCACCACGCAGTCCTCTAAGAACCCAGGCAGGCCTGTCAGAGATACAAAAAGCCCTTCGAAACAAAACTAAGAACCTTAAGAAATTAATTCCTCCTTCACTGCCTGCCTGGCCCAAGCTGAAGCCGACGTGCTGAGGAGGTCTTGCCACGCTGAGCACACCGCTAGCACATGTCACAAGAAGCAAAAAGGTCACACACTGTGTGACCGAGGCTCAGAGGCTCAAGCACAGGCTTGACAGTAAGTGAAGAAGGCGTTTCAGACTTGAAGAAGGTGAAGGTGGATTTTTCCAGGGCTACCCACGTGACAGAGCATCAGCACGGTTCCCCTGGTCTTCCACCGCTCCCCAGAGTAAAGAGGAGCGGAGCGCGCCCACCATTCAGAGGTGCCAAACGCTGGTAGAAACAGGGCCGTCAGCATCCAGTGCTTTGGAAAGGCTGGCTGACTAGGGCATGAGTCTGTTCTCGGACATGTCCCCTCAAGTCCTAATCCATCCAAGCAGAACTGGCCTGCAGTATTTATCTGCCACATCACTCCGAAGCTGAGAAGAGCTATGGAGTGGAAGGTGGCTAGAACATGGCCGGGTGGGAGACCACACTCTTTTCGCTCCATCAGCTCCTAATCAAGGTGCTGTCTGGATCAGCTCTGGCTCTCTTACTGTTGGGCAGACTATTCCTCTTTTAATAACACCTAAAAATGCACCTACCCTTCCCGTGCTGAAGGATGCGGGCTGTATTACAACAAGGTTCCCAAGCAACAGCGGCACCTGTACCTCATTCCTTGTCAGGGCAGGCAAATCCCGTCTCCTGGGTGCAGCCAGGAGCTGCCGATGCTGCCAAAAATAATACTTGAGCAGAGCTTGGGAGCCCCAGCACAACGACGTGCCATCAGGGCAAAAGCTCAGGCACCATCCTCGAAGGGCTACCAGGTTTCTCACAACACTGCCCCATCAAAAGCTGTTATTGGCGCTGTGTCTGACCCAGGCTTGCAGAGGCAGAACCACATTCTGCGGGTCTATCACCAAGGGCTTCTAGAGCTTGGCAGGTAATTTGGAGAGCAACTTGCCACCTCCTGACCATCTGTAAGCCAGCCGCCCCCAGGACTCGCAGCCGATGAAGGGTTCCCTCTGACCGAGGCAGGTTCACTGCCCCCTCATCAGGAACAGATTCAACCTGCTCCTGCCCTCTGCAAGAGCGGACTGAAGAAGCCTCCCAACAGGCATTTCAAAGACTAGCAACATGGACAACACATAATCACTTTCCACAGGTAATTCAGTCACCTTTTTTTTTTTTTTTTGAGGAGAATGACAACAAATGAGGATGAGAATGGAAGAGAGATCCCACAAATGGTTTCCACTGCTTGCTGTTAGCATATCACCAGACAAATGAGGACACTAAATGTATCAAAACCCCCTGAAAACTTACACTCACAACAAAATTGTCCTGTTTTCTTCCTCTTAGCACTGCCTATTTAGTGGCAAAAAGGGAAGCCCTAATTCTTTGCTGGTGCGGCTCCTGGAGGAGAGTCAGCGGACGGCCACGCGCCCTGCCAGCACTGCACTTCCACGAGCACAACTTCCTGACCCTTCATGAATTTATGAAATTCACAAAGCCACGTGTACTGTCACCGTTAAATGTGTCTGGTTTTTTGCAATTCAGATTTGTCTCAGCTACAGCAATAAAGCGGCAGAAAAAAAAAAAAATACGATCAGAATTATGGGAACCATCACGGATGAGTTAAAAACTCATCACCATTGGCAGCAGAAGCTCGACTTTGAACCAAATAATTGCTGGCATTAATTACAGGAGTAGCTCTCCACCAGGTCGCATTTGAGCGCTTTTAACAGGGATTACCAAGGAGAGCTCTAGCTTGGGTCTGTCTGGGCAAGGTCCGCCACGAGGTTCCTCTCTCCCTTCTGCTTCACCTCTTCTCCCAGGAGAAGCTCCCACTACAGCGTTACGGAAAGGTGTCACCGAGGCTCACAGGCATTAGGGTAGAACAGAAAAACATGTCTCTTCCCAGGGGCTGGAGCACAGGTCATGAGGGGGAGCAGGGAAGACAACGTTTGGAGCTGAAGCAGAAATCAACATGCGTGCACCAAGCTAACTATTGAGAGCTGAAGGTCCAAGACACAGGTCTTCTGCACTGCCCCCAACATTTCTAGCTCTTTCCGCAGCCTAGAATCCATGCCAAGGAGAATTGCATCTACCCAGCTGCTCCCGAGAGTTTAAGGAAAGGACGAAAAGAAAGAAAATAGCTACAGCAATAGCAAATTAAGACTCATCAGTTCCTCCGAGCATCAGAAGGAAAGAAACCAGAGCATTTATGACAACCATGGGGTTGGAGGTGACAGCGGGGAACAGCACTGAATAATGACTAAAAAAGCCAGCCTGCACCTGCACTACCATACCCAAGGCGGTAATTTGCTGCAATCTGAGGTGATAACGATGGCACTAAATGGGTTACATGTAGAAACAGATAGCCCAAGAATAAGCCACCAACTGCTTCGTAGCAACCACCATCATCACTGCGTACTCAGCAGAAGTAGTTCCAAAAGGCTTGCGCGCCTGCTCGGAAAGGATGCTCAACACTGGGGTGTGTGTGTCTTTGGATCCTGCTGAGGCAGGCAGCGCTCTAAGGAGCGTTGTGAAACGTAAAGCATCTGTTTCGCATCAGCATATGCAAAATTTCAGGGTTCGTGGTATAAACTTGGTACTAGTAGGGCAAAGGGAAGGGCTGTGGGCAGAAGGGAAAAGATTTGATGCCAAAAATTAAGCTGTAATAAGGCATTTACAAAATAAAGAGTTAAACCTGCTCCAAGTCAGGTTCAAGCTGCTTCCAATGCTGTTTTTTAAAACAAAACTTAAAAATTGCTGCCTCCCTGCAGAAAGCTATGCTCCTTTATTCTGAACAACTGCCTACAGCTTAACTCCCCCATGCAGGTCATGCAGCACTGCCTGCATTTTCTCTCCAAAATAATCAACATTTACTATTTCCAGCATCTCCCACAGCACCAGGCGACTTCCACAAAGGGGCTAACAAATCTGAGGCACTTTTGAATCAAGCGCCCCACAGCAGGAATATTTCTTTATAGCTTCCATCAATTAATAGCTGGCACCTGCCCGGAAGCAGAGGCGTTTCTGAACTGGAGGGTAGAAAGAAGAAGGAATTATTCCTTCCTCTAGACTTGCTAAGGTCTTGCTTCCCTGAGCTTCTTGAGCAACGCTGAGCTCTTCGCCCAGAAGGAGGGCATCTGGTCTGCACAAATAATCCAAACCTCTCTTCGGGCATGCCTGCCTCTTCGCCTTGGGCACTATTGCCCACTGTAGAGAGCGTGATTAGCCTCTTCCAGAGGTTATCCACAAGTACAATCAATCCTTCAAGGCTTGGACTAATCCATATATCATTTTTAAGTATACGTTACACAAAATTACAACTTTATCACATCACTACTTGCTCCTCCTTCCACGCCAGTGGTAAGGGAATTAAACTGTGGCCCTTTGTGCACTACAATTTACCACACCACAAGCTGGCAAGTTCCTTGCTTGGTTTTCTTTCTTTCTTTCAGTCTGTTCCTGATCCAAGTCAGAACTTCACTTCTTGCCTCCACTGCTCACATTTCATTATTAGCTCTTCGCAAGAAGCCTTGATGGAGTCAAGTAAATTACCTCTGGTTTCTTTCACCTATTATTTGCTAGTATAGTCTTAGAGCTGTTGTAATTAGGAAGGCTTGATCCTATTATACCAAGTTAAATTAGGTGTTACAGGATTCTATTTTATTCCCTGCTGTCTCATGAAGGGAGAGCATGAAGGACAGCAGCTGTGAAAAACCAGTTGTTCACCCAGACATTAAGAAAAACAGACCTAAAGAGATCATCTTTAAATTGAAACGGAGTTTTCTAAGCTTTGCCTATGCTTGGCAGATGAATGATGAGATAGTAATTGCCCAAATTTACAGCACAGCTTGAGCAACGCTGATACCATCAAGGCGTTCACATGAACGATGTGCAAGCTTGAGTGACACGTGGACCTGACTAATGGAAAACGACTGTCAAAGCAGTGTCGGAAGGGCAGGTGCCAGGAGGAGGGAGTACCTGCCAGGGTGGCTGGAAGCGCAACCACTCGGTGCCATTCCAAGGGCTGGGAGAAGAGCACAAATTAAGGAGAAATTCTATTTATTGCTCCAGGAAATAAGGCTTTACAGCGCATTGCACTGACAAGAGGTAGCTCATTTTAATGAGATGACAGATCGTTGTCAGCAACTCAACCAGTTTGTTTCTTCCACAGCTCTTAAGTGACCCTCCCTCTCCAGCAAGGCTTCATCTTTCTCAGAAATGAGGTGCTCTAATGTCACTCTCACCAGTTGGTTGACGATGCATAATAATCATCCAGCTCCTCTGCCGTGCACTCTCTGTTTCTTAGAGGTTGGATCGTTTCTTACACTTCAAACTACCCCTTGGCATCCTTTCCCGACTGCTAGGCCAGGTAAAATAGGCATGTTTGTAGGTCAGTATTTGTACCCTGCAAACCAACGTCTGCTCCTGTCCACTTACGTATGCACCCACTCTTCCTGAAGCCCTAGGCCCTGTGTGGAGTGCAAGTCCCCCACCTCTGTGCAGGTTACTCAAAGGCAGGCAGGTGGCATTTTATTCTTGGGCCCTCGGGCAGAAGACAGGGTTATATCAAGGACAGTATTAGCACAGCGCACAGTACCGGGAAGTCGTTAATTGCTTGTATGGACCAACGTCGCCGGGCAGAACGAGGAGACATCTGTATGTGAAAACGTTATACCCAGGAAAAGGGAAGAAAGACACCAAGAAAATTAAAGACAAAGGTAAATAAACTGAAATGAAAAGTGCCCTGAACCAGCAGAGTAAAAGATACTGTTCCCAATGGTTCTGTTACACAAAGAACAGTTGCAAACCAAGATCCCCCCTTTCATCCACACACAATTGTACTATACAACATTACCTACGGCCCTGGCCAAGCCGGGGCTGCTGTGTCTGTGCCCCACACCAGCTGCGATGGAAGACTTCAGCAACCACACATCGGAATGAAGTCTCCCACGCGGAGCCGTGTTCCTGCAAGAAGCACTGAACTGCAGTGATGTGACCTTGTTCATCCCATGAACTGACAGCAGAGCAGAGGACAACACCCTGGTGCCCCACGTGCCAGGCTCCTACTCTAACCAGTTTTACTCCTTCTGGCTCAAGAGGAAGGCAGCAAACTGCATAATTTTTAACACAGCTGCCCAGCGCCTTGGCACAGGAAGATAAATAAACACCCCTGCTTCCTCAGACATCCCTTTAATATCCAACATCCTCCAGGACATCATTCACTGGAACCTGCTGTAACCGTTCACTTTCATTTTAAACAATAAAAGCCACATGTCAGGATTATTAGAAGGGATGTAGAGACCCTGCTACTTGGCAGGGCCATGTGGAAATTGCCATTATGGGTTCAGGAACTCATTCAGGTTGGGCGAGCAATCAAATTCACTGATTGACTATGCAGAGTAGCTCCAAAGTAGGCTTTCATTACGAACTTGCAGACATTTCATTAAGTACACAACGCAGTATTATAGCAACAATAAAATGGAATCTCTCAAAGCACATTACTGTGCACTCACTTGAAAAAAAAATATCTGTTACAGTTCTTTAAGAGTCAACACAATAAAAAGGGGAAGAACAGGGTTATTTGTGTCTCATGCAATATATTTAACATTTATTTTCAGCTGACGATAAGCAGTCAGGACCATGAGCCATGCCTTCAGCCTCTACCTGCCCTTGCGTCTCACTGCTGGGAGAACCCTGCAGACAGGGAGCCATGGGGTGAAGATGGCTGCAGGGCCCAACAGAAGGAGCCAGGAGAAGACTGCAGCCTCGTGCTACGTGTTCCTTCACCAGGTCTCACAAGAGAAGGAGAAATGGATTAGTAGAAGGAAAACTCAGCTCAGTCCCCCTACGAAGTCCTGCTCTCCTGCAGGCAGCCACTGCTGCCAGCCTACAGCCCCATGTGCTGTGAGTTTGAGCGGTCTCAACCAGGTAGGCACCAGGTAAAACCTGAGGGACGTCCTGAGAAGCAGCGGTTCCCACGCCACGCCAAATTCCCCGATGGGAAGCATGGGGACACCACAGCCACCACCCCTGTGTACGGCTGTCTCTCAGGCAAGGCTGAGCGGTCCCCAGGTCCCCACTGGCAAAACCCTCCAACTGGGGGGCGAAGAACACAGCCATGGCACCTTCCTTGACATCCAGGTTTGAAACAGTGATGGCACTGCCACTGTACAGATACAGCTTCTCCTTTCTGCTGACTCCTATTCTTTGCTGGGGTTTTTTTGAGGAGTGAAAAAGAGGGAGGAAAAAAGGAGTGTGCATGTGTGAATAAAAAGTGAGAAGGATATATATATGTGTGTGTCTGCATATATATACACACACACACACACACACAAACATTTAAATGAGCACAGAATGGCTCAGTGCCAGGTTTAGTTTCATTTTGCTTTACTCAGAAGATCTCTGCTGGGTTCAGCAGCTCCCCTGCCTGTATGGGAACATGACATATTTCCTGGCTAGCAACGGGCAAATTCTATTTGTTTGCTAACGGCAGTGATGCCAGTCGCTGCCACATGGGATTTAAATACCTGGTTATCACTGACAAATTCAGTTTTGGGGCTGAAGTTATGTAACGTGAGAGTTTAACATCCAAAAATTTCCATTTTTATTTAATGCAAATATAAAATCCAAGCTTCCGAGCAGGGAGACTAACCAGACTCAGAGTCTCGGCTTTTTAAAATGCTCACAATGAAATGACATAAAAACATGTAGCATCGATCTAACAGAGGCCACGACATCAACTCCTGAAGAATCAGAATACTTTTGCTGAAGGGAGAGAAAGGTTTTTTTAAAACTATTTCATCTGCAAGAACATTTGAGCTAGCTCCCTGCTAGGGCCCTTACACTTCCTCCAACCCAGCACGAGAGGAGATAGCTTGGCAGGGGGAAGGGGAACACGGGAATTTTCTCTAGCTTTCAGCAGACACGGCTACACACATGCCTTTCTTCTCTTGACTTCCCCCCCCGGCCCCCGACAAAAGTCTTGTCGCCATCAATACAAGGGCTGGGGAGACAGGTCACATGAAATTGCACCAAGCTGCTTCCACGTGTTATTTTTAGCCTTGTCTGTCATCTTAGAGAGCTGCGTGTCAGAGACAAGCACGTTGCAGAGGACAGAAGTAGCTCTTTAAATAAACTCTCCTGCAAAGACTAGAACAGGCCGTAATTCTTGTACCAGGCACCACCATTTTCTCTTCTCATCAAAGAGAAGTTTGCGTGTGTGTGTGTGTGTAAAAACGGAACGGGGACTCTTAGGAGGCAAAGCTTGCAATGGGGAGAGAGGCTCGCCCCACGGCTGGTAGGTGTAATGACTAAAACTCACATCACATAAGCAGGACACAGTCCCAGAGGAGTCAGCTGTCACATTCAGGACTACTGGAAAATTAAGACCTCCTTCAGTGCCCAGGAAGGATGAGAGCTCAAGGCTCTGACTTTCCCTCTGCTCCTGGGACAGGCGTTCCCAAGCTCCACCGCAGCAGCGTGCAGACAGCTCTTGGCTTTCCCTGGGTTACCTGGAAGCTCTCCATTGCTGCAGCAGATGTGCGCCCTCCACACGGACAGTGGGCAAACTACTCGAATGCCCTGAATTCTCAGCCTCTTGGTGGAAGCTCACTGTATTTTTACAAGCCTCTTCACCTGCTGCTACAGCACAAGCAGTTTGTTTCTGAGCAAGCTGCACGGCCTGTTAATCCCACAGCATTTGCTCCAGGCACACAGGGCCCTCAGCTGCTTCAGAACTACCCTACGGCCACCCTACAATTACCAACGGGTCTTCCTCACCAAGGAAAACAACCCCACTCTCCCCTAACGCCTTGCTTGTAAACAGCAACAACAGCAAGACCTACACCTAAACCAGAAGTATGTGGATTGGAAGATCTTTGGAGAATCATGTAAGAATGATTTTTGTTTAAATAAAAGTCCAAAGGGGCACATATCCCTGAAAGAGACACCTGTAATAGAAATAACTAAATATACCCCATAATCCAGGAGAGGTTATCAGTAAGCTGCAAAAAGCCACAACCCTTTGCAGTTCTATATATCAGGGAGTACTGAGAAAAGCAGAACTGCCTACATGTACTTATCTGGAGACTACAACTTCTTAATGTGTGAGATTTTAACCCTACACACTGCAAAGGGAGACAGTGTCATGCACTGGAGGAAGCTGTGATGGTCGGTGTAGAGAGATATCAAAATAAGCAGGTCAAATGCTAGAGAGGATCAGTAGTCACTAATAGGAGATAAATCCACATGACGTTTTTACAGAGCTGCCTGTAAAAGGATGTCTTCTGGAGAGGAATAAGAAGCTTCTGTTACCAGCAATGCTCACAGCTATATGAAAGGAATACAGATCACAAAAGCTGAAGTGTTAGGAAAGGCTTTTTGGTCTGGTACTTACCCTCTCTTTGTAGTAGAAGGAGCTAATGGAGACCTGCTCCTTCTCGCTGCGTGTTGGACTCCCACTGTACAAACGTAAATTGCCTGGAGTCTCCGTGCGGATCTTCATGGGAGTGATGAGGCCGCTATGGTACGCTGATAAAGCTGACAGGGACCTGGAAACAAGAGAATACACTTTCAGGAGCTTTCACCCACCCAATTGCCGTGGAAGCTCACGCAGACATTTCCACTAACCCAAGCTGCCAGCAACGTTTCAGGTGTTTTGAAGGAAGGGGTCTCTGCTGAGGGCCAGTGACATAAGGGACCAGCCTCTCTGTGTCAAGGACACAGCTAACACTAGAGGTCAGTACTTTCTGAGGGTCAGTAGCTCCAGTATAAGGCATGATATTCTGCCTTCCTGCCCATGACAGCGGAACACCTCAAATACGACACAGGGTACTCACCTGGGGGTGGGCTCCGTCGGGGACACGGCACGGTGCATGGTCATGGGCCTCGTGAAATACACCAGGTACCCTGAAGAGACAGGACACGGCATAAAGATCACACAAGGAGGAGCAGATTACCCAGGGGTGGTTTACATGGGGAAACCCGGTCGTTTAAGGTAGAGTTGAAGGGCTGGGTGCCTATCCGCTACTCTGAGCTTTCAACTACAAGTAGACAATCTCATTTTCTCAGCCCAAATCTACTCCCTGCAAACCCATTAAAGAGCACGTTTTGTTGAGATGACTGTCTTAAAAGCACCAACTCAAGTGGCTTACAGATGTTAGAGAAAAGACAGTAAAAGAACATGAGCAAATACATACTCATGTTTCTTTCACCAGAACTTGTCAAGCACTTCGATACTGCAGAGGCAAGTGAGGTCATGTTTAGCTCTGCAGAGAAACCAGTGCAGTTTTTACGACTCTTCTCTTCAAAAGGATAACCCAAGCCATCTGAAGCCACCTCCAAAGCACCCTCTCACAAGCCTCATCCCATTTGTTAGCATCTCAAGTGTCTTCAGCCACCCACTCTTGCAAGAGTTTCAGGACTTAGCAGGTTTCACTGAGCCTATTCAATGCAATACCACTCTGTTTTACTTCTGCCGGGAATTCGGTGAGGCCTGTACAAAAAGCAGCTTTCAAAACATGATCAAACTGGGATGCGGTCAGGTCCAGAGGAGACATGCTTGCATCTGAAACGGCTCAGCGAAACTTAACAGCTCTTACTCAGACCTTAGCCTGTTTTTTAAGGATGATCTTTGCACCGTACACTCTCCTAGAAACCTGGTTTGTACTCCCACTCCCATGTAGGAGAAATTTCCAAACGACCTAGGGAAAGCTATTTTAGACATCGGAAAGGTTGCAGAATGAGAAAAGAGTGGTTAGCAACAAGAATACGGCTTCAGCAAGGGGTAAGTTCAATCCTAAATCACAGTAATTTTGTGAAGAGTGAAAGCCAGAATATGACCAGCAGTTTGATGCTGGTAGGAGAGAACTAGGCAAGGAAAACAGCTATTCCCAGTCTTCTGTAAAAGATCTGTCTCCGGCATACACAAGCCAAAGGCCATCTCTTCAACTAGTCCTAGATTTCCAAATCCTAAAATCCCACACGCAACACCAACTGCGAAGAGTCGCTAACTAGTCTCATTCTCTATACATTTATCACATCACTGCTTTAATACCATTTCTTACTCATTGCATGGCAGCGACCAAAGCCTCGCCTTGTTCAGAGGCAAGTGTTCCCCAAGACATTAAGAGGGCCATTCCACGGGTAGCTGTTGTAACGTTATCAGCGATGGGGCTAACCTGCACCACAGAACCTGGCTCCAGAGGTCCGTGGAAATGGGATGTTAGAGTCCTGGTAGGAGCCATAGGCATTGGAGACCCGGGCGAAGGTGGGCAAGGGAGGCGTTACGGAGTTTGACAAAGCGTAGGGATTGCTGGACGTGCTGTCCTCTTGGTTCTGAAACAGAAGGTACCCAAGGTCACACTCCTGCTGCCACAGGAAGGAAACCCAGCTGGAGCACTGGGCATGGAAGCACCACGCAGCCTCATGGAAAGTGCTCGGCCTTTGAGCCAGAGCGGATCAAGCAGAGGTCATGGTCACTGCTCTGGCTGCAAAGGCACTTGCAAGCACATTCACCTTTGAGGAAAGGGCTTCTCTGGCTGCTCGTCCAGAGATTTCTCTCCCACCATAGCCGTGTTGAAATGCAGAGCTTAACTTGGGGTGAAGCTGTGCGAAACTATACAGAAAATCTGACCTTCAGACTCTGGATAGGACTCTCAACACAGGGAGCTGAGCCAAACCTGGTATCTCAATGACACAAGTGAGACAAAGTCTCCTTAAATAGGAATGCTACAGAACTGTGGGGTGTCAAATGCAGGTTGGGAGTCTCGAGGAAGGCAGGTGGTATGAAACACTGGAGGACCTCAGGCCTATCCATAGGAATTTTGGAAGAAATCTGTTTTTATTTGGATAAAGAGTACTACAGCTTAGGTTTAAAAGAAATTCTTTAAAGGCAGCAGCCCCTGGCTTGAGTCATCAGATTTCCATACAATGGAGAAAGCTCCCAATCTTACCACATTACTGCTGAAACCAAACAGAATTAAGCCTTTCCATGTTAAAAACCACCCTTTTTTTTTGTGATGAATAAACAAGATCTCTGCTAACGAAAACCTGAGGAGACTCTCCAATCTTTTCCTGAATGCTAAAAACACCCACTCCGGTTACACTTCACCCACACACAGACCTAATACCTGACACTGGGATGCTGAGTAGGTATCACAGATCTCGCAGCTAAGGGCAGAGTGTGACTTGGATTTATCTGCAGTATCATCCCCACATAACCTCAGCACAAGCCTTCAGAAAAGACAGACTTTCACAGCTTTTTTTTTTTTTTTTCAAGGGAAGAAAACAAAGACCCTAGAATAGGACTAGCAGGATCTTTGACTGGAACTGAGAAGGTAAAGACATCTGCCACTGCCTTGCAGACAAGAGTGAAGCCATCAGCTCCCTGAGGCCTCTTCTCTTCTCTCACAGATGATAACCATGCCCTGGCACTCAGTGAGATATATTCAGAGCTGGGGAGCTACCATGCACCACTAAGATTACGAGGAAAGGCTGAGGGAGCTGGGACTCTTTAGCCTGGAGAAGGCTGAGGGGAAACCTTATTAATGTTTACAATATCTAAAAGGTGGGTTTAAGGAGATGGAGCCAGGCTCTTCTCAGTGGTTCCCAGTAACAGGACGAGGGGTAACGGGCACAAGCTGGAACATAGGAAGTTCCGAACAAATATGAGAAAAAACTTCTTTACGGTGAGGGCGACAGAGCACTGGAACAGGCTGCCCAGGGAGGGTGTGGAGTCCCCTTCTCTGGAGACTTTCAAGACCCGTCTGGATGCAGTCCTGAGTCACGTGCCCTAGGCAATGCTGCTCTAGCAGGAGAGTTGGACTAGATGATCTCTAGAGGTCCCTTCCAACTCTGAAATTCCGTGATTCCATGAAGATGCTCTGACCCCCAGTCATTCCTGCTAACACGAATATTGGTGAGCACACAGAGTTCCCCAAAGCAGCAAACCTTCAGGGCCTGATTTTCAGAAACAAAACGCATCTCATCATCCGCTGTTTTCTTCAACATTAACCAGAAGAGCTCACACAAATGTAACGGCCAGTCACAGGGGTCTACTTAACACATCTAATGAGGCCGGACTCTCACTGCAGAGTCAGAAGTGTGGGACGTGGGAGAAGACAACAAACTAGGGCAGAAAGCCCACGCAGTTCTCCATACCACAACAGACTCCAGCCAGGAGACCAGCTGACGCAGGCAGGGCTCCAGGCAGCTCTGGTTCCGCTTCACTTTTTGCAGAGAAGTGTCTTTCAATATCTGGAATACATACAAGATGCAGCTTGAATCATGGTTACATCGACACCTTCCCCACAACCTTTTTTTGTCTGCAGAACAACTAAGAGACCAGGATACAGAGAGACCAAAGACATGCCCTGACATCCACTGGAGCCACACTAGCCCACCGGTGTGCTGTCTGCTTTGAGGAACTGACATGAGCTTTGATCAGAGCACTGAGGGTTCACCTAGATTCAGCACACGCTCAGCCAGGATTTGGGCTTCTATACTACTGCAGCCCATACGTTCCACACCAGTGTGTGGCAAATTGGATCAGTTTTTTTCAGGAAGAAATCCGAAATGATCCATCAACTTGCTGCTGGGGAAGGGATTTCATCAGCAATAGGAACTTCCTACACCAGATATCAAATACCACACCTGGAATTAGCGGTGTCTGTGTAAAAAGTCCCCTCATTTTTAAAACAGGAGAGCAGGAAGCAACAGCACAGCTCAAAAATACTATCTGCAGCTGGATGCTTCACTGGTCATTTTGTCTATGATGGGGTTGGGGGCAACTGTGTGAGGAGAAAGATGTTAGGGATCCTCAGGCAATACACATCACACCGGAATAGAGTAGCAGCACAGAACACATGTTTAAAAAGCACCAGTGGAGAAAGGCAAACACTGGGCTGCAAGGCCAACAAAAACCTCACCCTAGGAGCTCCACAACGTATCAGTTCAAAGTGACCTGCGGTATGGAGAAGAGCCTGGAGAAGAGGGGGCTCTGGGGAGACTTTATAATGCCCTTCCAGTACTGAAGGGGGCCTACAGAAGAGATGGGGAGGGACTCTGGAACAGGGAGGGGAGCCATGGGACGAGGGGGAACGGGTTTACACTGGAAGAGGGGAGATTGAGCTGAGATCTGAGGAAGGAATTCTTGGCTGTGAGGGCGGTGAGCCCCTGGCCCAGGTTGCCCAGAGAAGCTGTGGCTGCCCCATCCCTGGAGGGGTTCAAGGCCAGGCTGGACGGGGCTTGGAGCAACCTGGGCTGGTGGGAGGTGTCCCTGCCCAGGGCAGGGGGTGGCACCGGGTGGGCTTTAAGGTCCCTTCCAACCCAAACCATCTATGGTTCTGTCAGATGTTTTATTGCATCAGTAATCTAGCCATCAAGTGCCCAGCATTTGTATATTTATGAAGCCAGTGTACACTCCCCACGCACCTTCAGCAGCTTTGCCTTCATGGAGGCAGTGATCGAGGTCGGGTTGATGAACTGGAAGGACGGTGCAGCATTATTGGGATACTGGACAGGGAACATCACCAGCATCCTGACTCTGTGATTGCCGCAGTGCACTGACACTGTACAGCTACGACTCACCGCATCCATCTATGTGAGGAAAAGCAATCGCTCTGTAGTTAGATCTCCAAGGACCTGTAAACTTATAGTGGCTTAAAGTCATGCTGAGGGGTTGATTCTTCTGCACACCCGTAAGATGAAGTCATGCTGTTCTCAAGAGCACAGTGACAGCAAAAAATCCCCAGGCGGATGGGGACAGACTCGGCTCACACCAGCAGACTGCCGGTCCAGCATCCCAGCGTCTGGATAGTCCACGCAGTGCCAGGAATCAGGCTCTGCTCTCAACAGCCACTGCACCCCAGCCCGCTTCACTTGCCCCTGGAGAACACCATCTAAGATCATATACCACTGTCTTGGAAAACTACATCAGGATCATGCCACGAGCTGTGAAACCACAGGAGACGGGCAGATGCTTCAAGTCTCCCATCCCAGTACAGTGCTGTGCCTCCGGCCAGCTTCCACGCAGAGAGGTGGGACTGGCATGCCAGGGAGATGCCAAAACTGAGGGAGAGAGTGCAGGACAGAGAGGGCTCGGCAGATCAGGTTCAGAAACAGCTGAAATGAGATCAGCCACTCTGCAGTCTAGGCAGAGAGGAAAACACCGTCCAGCCTTCTCGGGACCAGCACCAGCGTACTTACTGTGCTGAAACACTTCCCTCGCTCCCAGTGTCTGGGATTATCCTCTTTCCTACTACCCCTGCCCAAGAGGATCTCTACAGCTCAAAATAAACCTTGTTTACAGACCGCAGTCACTGCAGCAAGAAAGGTTCCCCTCAAAAAGCTCCGATGAGCCAGGCTGCCCACATCCCCTCCTAACAAACCAGCAAAAGGAAACTCCCTACCTCCACATTGACATTTCGGATCTGCACGTTGATCAGTGAAAACTCCTGCTGCAGTGTTTGAGGCAGTCCCAGTTGGTCCGTTTTCTTTCCCACCAGGGGGTCATTCAGGAAATCTTCTTTTAAGGCTGACAGGAAAGATGGAGAACAGGTTGAGACCAGCTATAATAGACAGACTTTTGGCACGTGATGCCAGGAGGCAGCCAAGACAGCAGGCTTTCCTCTGCTCTCCTGACACATGGAGATATGAGTTTTACCTGGCAAAGAGCTGGATGGAGGGCCTCAGCCGTTGTTTAGAGGCAGGCTCCTGAGCCTTGCTCTTCAAAAGACCAAACCTGTCTGCACACAGGTTTCCCACGAAGGTTATAGAAGGTGCCTGGACTCTGTTTCTGGACAGCCCTAAATGGTCTGTCTCTACCCATTTGAAACCCCTTCTCCTCCCTACGCAGGACTGCCAGAGTCACAAACAGCTGAACTGAAGCCTCTTGGTTCAGTGGGAAAGAACTGCTGCCAAAGCAGTCTCCAGGAGGAGCTCTGGTCTTTGGGACTCATCCCCCCACCACTCTTGGCTTTCAGGGAATGCTTCCAAAGCATAATAAGGCTTTGGGAGAGAGAAGAGGGTATTTCTGCCCCTAGTAGAGGCTTAATTCATTTGTAGCAGCCTTTTGCATTTCATGTTGCAAAGCACTAGAGTGCTTTAACGGTCTTTAAAGACTCATCGAAATGCTGTGTCTAGCTGTCCAGTTCCAACAGTTTTCAGGAGGACAATAACCCCTGAAGGCCAGAATACATTTAAACAACCAGGCAAGCGTTACAGGACACAAGCAATTATGGTTAAGATAGCAAACTTGACTGACTTTCAGAAGAATTGGCCTCTGCCTGTGGTCGTGCCCGGCTTTTACCTCGTATCTTGCTATGTACCCCCCCTGAGGGCAGGGGCAGCTCCTTCTGAAGGGGGTTGCGCTGTGGCACCACTTCCTAAGAAGACCAAATACGGTTTTTGATGATAGTTCCAAAGACCCAAGGGAAGTCCCAATTATTCAGCTGTCATTCTCACACTTGCGCAGACTATTCCTAGCAAAAAATAAAGGACAAGAAATGCAAAAAAAGCTGTCCTTTTATAGGCGTTTGCGTAAAAGTTACTGACTTCACCGCTGGGACAAATATGTCTGGTCTTACTGCTGCCCAGTGGGTTGCTGAATTTGGATAGGTAGGATGCTTAGCTACTCATTCCTGTTTGTGATTTTATTGTAGTGCCTAGATATACTCCACAAAAGGGAGCTGAAAAAGGGATTAAAGGAAGATCAGTGGAAGATCTCAGGGAAGATAATTATTTCTAGCTCAAGACACCACATAGCTTACTGAAAAGCCATCTCTGACGTTCCCAATATGGGCAGTACCCTCCCTTTGTCTTCTCCCATTCCCTCCCAATTAGTTTCTAATCCCCAAAAGCCCACATATTTGTTTATATTCCTAAAGATCCTTTCTAGGCAGCAGCCAGCGAGCAGAGCGGTACACTCAAGACACAGCTGGTGGGCTTTCCGATTTATCTGCAGAGCGCTGCTCTCTTCAAAGATCCCCCAAAGTGCTTTACTAATATAACATGGAGACTTTGTCTGCAGCTGAAACGCAGCCACCTCCAGGGTGAAACATCAACAGTCCACAATAGCTTTTAGGCGAGAAAGAACTGAAATTCCTACCTAGGGACTTGCTTGTGCATTGATCCTGCAGTCACGCTATTTGCAGCAAGAACTACCCTGCTACAGAAAAGCCATTTTCTTTCCCTTTGGCCACAAGGGGAAACCGTAGCAGTCTGAAACAAAGCCAGACCCACGCAGAAACCTCATGGGACGTTTTAACATGACTTCATCAGGGAGAGCGAAAGAGTTAACTCTCTCATGTGGAAAAAGAGAGGTCAGGCAGCCAGAATGAGAATGCTTAACGCGCCCAGCTGGAGCAAGAGAGGCTGTGCTTCCCCACACAGTACTGCTCATGGTGAGCACAGGTAACCAGGACTTTCTCTATCATATTATAAAACCCTCATGTAGACAGAGGTGGTGACAATTTTTAGAAACTTGTTCTGCTGCCACACAGGACAGGGAGCAGAAAAGAACTTCACTGGGATTTGCTGGGCAGGAAACTTACAGTTAGGAAGAGATGCCTTCCCTAAGGGACCTCACAGCTGGCTCCTTTCTTCAGAGGACAGATAGACTGCTTCCTCCCCTATTCTCCAGTTTGTTGGCAAGTCAAAGGGAGAATCGAGTTGCTTTCCAGTAAGCCTCTCCCATGGGGTTCCATTGTAGCACCCTGCTACAATACAGAAAGGAACCGCGAATTTAAACCTAAGCTGACACAAAAGCATGGGAGCACCCATTTCTCTTCCCTCAGTATTAGACACGGAAATCTCTTTAGATAGCTTTTTCATGTGCACGTCATCACCACGGGTCTCAGCTGCTGCAATCGCTTCTATTCTGGTACTTACACTCTTCAAACACTAATACCCTGCATGTTTAACCTGGCCAGAGCCTTAACCACACAAACCCTCCTTCGAATTCCTCCCTTGTATGCCTTCTCTCCCATAAAGCCAAATGCATGCTTTCTGTTGAAGCCTCTGACCCATTCCCATCCACCCCTCTGGTACTCAGGAATCAGAGATACCACCCCTCCTTCTCTGCTCTGCCAGCCTTCAGCCACCTCTCATCAAAAAAAAAAAAAAAGTTCACGAGCTCTCTCCATATTGCTCCTGGCGGATGGGAGAAGACACCAGCAAGCATCTCCACGTTAGATCAGCACACACAGTGACCCCAGCAGAAGCGTTCAGGTACCGGGTGCAACATCAGTAGCTTGTGTCAGTGCCTTGCCCATACGCTCCCCTCTTCTGTGGGCTCATCTCTCAGCTTAAACAGAACTACCTTCTTAAGAGGCAGAACTGACTTTCTGATTGCCACATTTTTGGCAGCAAGCCACAACTATGATGTAAAGAGAGCGTAATTAAATGGTATTAGTCACAAGGAAGAGCTCTGTTTTACAGCTAGAATGACATCATTGTGTGAGAGGAGAAAAAACTCGGGAGGACCATCCTGAGAAACCCCTGTGTTTTCCCTCCTCCCAGATGGGGAATCTATTAACCTTTGAAACTGCAGCAGTTTGTGCTTTGGCTACGATGCTATTTTCTTATGCCAAGATGCATCTTCTTCCTAACACAAAGACAGCTGGTGCTTGAACTGCCATCGCTTGTCTCACCTTCCTCATCCCCATGCCCAGAGTTATGCTGGGGCTCAGAGTCCTGGGGGTGAAGGGTCTTGTCTGGCTCCGGCAGATGAGAAATCCCATCGATGAGGTCCTCGACTCCATCCAGGATATCGTTAGCGCAGAGCTGAAAAGAAGAAGCACACCCACATGCTGCACAACAGAAACAGAACTGTGGAAAGAGCCACCACTAAACAACTCGTTTCTCCAGGGAGCTGGATTTGCAAGGTAGGTCTGTCCACACAAGAGTCAGAACTAAGACCTCAGCAGCATTATTTCTGTGACAAAGACAGATGATCTTACGCTTTCCAGCATCCTCAACTCTGTCACCTCAGACAGCCTGGCCAAACCTCCTGCTCACTTACAAAGTCACTTCATTGATAGGGCCAGCCTAAATACCAGAGGTTTTACTTTAATCAAAACTAAAGCTGATATGACTTTAGTTCCTTGAATTAAATTTGTCAAAACTGGTTTAGTTTTTTAGAATAGATATAATAGTAGCACACTTTCTGCTTTTCATATTTACACTCCAGTAGGATCTAGAGACCCAGGCACATACTAGGGGCCCTATCTGGGTCCTGTATCAAAAAGAGACCATGAAAACTTGTATTTTAAGTTCAGTACAAGAAAACAGGGAAGATGAAGAGAAGAAACACACGGAGGAGAAAGGATAAGGGTGCAACGTAGCAAATTATAGCATTGGTCACCAGCAACATGCCATCAAGTGTGTAGTTTGATCCAGACAAAAACAAGGACAAAAGAGCGGGAGCCAGCAGGGGAAGCGTAAAGGCTCTGACATGGATGAACAACTGGTTTAAAGACAGGAAAGAAATAAAATATTCACAAATATATCAGGTAGGAGTAAAGGGTCATTTTTCACAGAGAAGGTTTGTTACAGACCTGCAGGACTCCTGCAGGATCTGTGCTGGGAACACATGCTTCTCAACATATTCATTAAAAACCTGGAATAGGAGGTGAATAGCAACATGACCAGGTTTGCTGATGCCACCAAGTCATTCAGGGTGGTAACAAGAATGGCTGGCTGCAAACAATCACAGAAGGACCTGACAGGAGTAGCTACATTAAAATGAAAGATGAACTTCAGATAAATATAAAGCAATGCATACAGGGGAAAAACAGCAAGTTCAAACTGACTCGGGGATCAAGATGTAGAGGCCAGACTAAGCTGATGTTTTCACGGAATTACGCCCAACAATTTAAAAAACAAAATGAGTACTAGGAACTCTTTGGAAAGAACAAAGTTCAGATCCCCACCCCAAAAAGTATACAGTAGAACTGAAAAAGGGTCATGAAAGGCAGGACAATCAAAGTTCTCGTACAAGGGATGAAGTAAATCAAGACCTTTTGAAAAAGGAGGCAGCTGAGGAGGGATACGATGGAGGTCTACAGAATCATGAGTAGCGCAGACAAGATGTCTGCTCATTTCACCTTCAATGTAATGAAATTAGCAGGTTGCAAAATAAGCAAATGAACGGAGCTGGTTTTCCACACAACATGCAGAAAAGCCATGAAACTCCTTGTTCACAGGATGTTTAAGATGACAAAAATTTACACAGGTGCAAGAGAAGACAGAACAAGTCTACGAAACTGAAACTCATCAAGCTCTGTCAAATACAAGGACGCCAGACTCAACGAGCCTCTAAGCTACAAAGTGCAGGAGGCTGGGAGAGCGTTTGAGAGAAATATCGCTTTATACTTGCCTTGTTCTTATCTTCTTCCAAGACAACCACAGCTGAAGAGGAGATAGGGCAATATGGGCCATCGTGGCCATATGAACCTCTGGTCTGAGCCACCACAGCTGTTCTAGTAATTGCAAAAGCAATTTCTACCTGCTGCCAGACAGCAGAACAACAGGATTCACACTGCCTGCACCAGGCTAAGAGGCAAAGGAAACAAGGAGAGGAACTGAGAGCATAATCCCTACATTTACCTGGTATCTACAATGCCAACAAAGAGGCATACAGTCTTGCAGCCATGTAGGTGACATCTTCAGAGGCAACACAAGCAGTAACTGATCTCCACCTTCCCCAAACAACTTCTACGCTCCCTGTTATACAACAAAGTAGCCTTGCACTTCCACAGAAGCTTTTGAGGCACAGACACAGAAAGGCCTCACCAAGGGTCTCCTTGGGGACGTTTCTGGGCTGGAGCTGAAGAGGAAAGTGAAGCGGCAGCTGGCTGCTGTGTCTGCAGCTCTAGGATATTCAGAGGAATGACCGGGAGTGCAAGGAAAGGGAGGTGAATCCAGCCTGTAAGAAAACCGTCTACAGTTCAAGAGCAAAAGTGTTTACGTACCCTCTGCAGCTGAGAGTCAATCCGCCACATCCTCAGAGTCTGATCACGGGACCACGTAACCAGCTGGTAGTCTTTGGAACCTGAAAAGGACAGAAACAGGTTGTAGACCCTGCTGAAAACAGAGACTATCTCAGTCCTGTGTTTAGTGATTCTAGCAAGCCAGCAGGGAGATCCAATGGATAAGGCACTGAACTGAAGGGCAGAGTGAGTCCTTTTCTGCTCTGAATTCACCTGGGTGCCTCCGCCTTTATGCCTCTCTGCACCATCATTACCACACCGCTCAATGGGGTATAATTTACGGGTGAAAAGCCCAAAGTAAGTATAATGAACGTGATGCAAGTTTTCCAACTAGGAACAAGACGTACTACAACACTTATTTAAATAGAAGAAATAACATAGCTGAGAAACATTTATTTTTACGATAACTGTAAAGTCAAAATACCTTTTAGTTCATCATATCTGTTTCAAGGTGCAGAGGTTTTAAAATATTTCTAAGCTAAGAGAAGCTGGTTCTGCCTTCCCTCTTTTTCCTTCTGAAAGACTTGGATGATGCTAAGACAAGTTCAGGTTGTAATGAAATACATCTAGCCACACACTATCTATCAACAGATGAAGGTACAGAGACTTATTTATGCCCATGTTTAGGCCTTGTGATACAGTTTAAGTTTCCCTTGTCAAACAGCTGCTATGCTTAAGAATTTGCCGCTGCACAGCTGCTTCCTACATCCCTCTGCTGAGGCACAGGGACTGTCTAAATACAGCACAGCAGACTCTGTGGAAGGAGATTTGTGCTATCTTGGTTGTCTCCACGTTGAGGCAGACTTGGAATGCTTGTATGATTGATTTATGTTGCTTGAGATGAGCATGACTGCCAGCCTCAGATATATATTTATTAACTCAGCTAAGGCAACACAACTGTGGTTCAAGCCTGCTTGAATGTTCATTCACAAGCTGTCTTAGACTGCGCCTCCAGATCCTAACGTGGTTCTATATCGCTCTCCTCTTTCTGAAAGAGGAAAAGCAAGGTATAGAGAAGGAGGTGACTTAACTGAATTGCTCCAGCAGCTGGTGGCAGAGGGTTGGACCAGGACTTTGACACGGCACTGCAAAGCAGTACCACAAGTGACACCAAAGCCAGACGTGCTTGTTCTGTTGCTGGCAGCTGAGGCGCTGGAAACAAAGCTGTGCTCTGTGTGGTTATCCAACCTCTAACACGGAATCTCCTATATTTAGCTGCCTACACTGGAAAATTTAGTCAGACTGAACTCTAACAGCAGCCTCCCTATCCCATGCTCTTCCTCCCCTGCCTTTGCCAGCACCAGATAAGGTGGGTTTGCTGGGTCTGGGATACGCTGGAGGCTGTTGATCTCGGCAGTGATTTGAGGGGTTAACTGGTCAGCCTGCAGCTCTGAGCAGGGGGAGGGTGCACCCATCTAATAGTTTGTACAATTTATTCTGAAAGATCCATTTAAAAATAGACTGACAGGAGACTGGAAGCAATTAGAGTCACCGCTGACCCACTCAGCATTCAGTAGATTTGCTTTATTAGCATGGAAACAACAGGGCAATGCTTCTGCGGGCAGTGCCACAAAACAAGTACAAAAGGGCTGCAATTTGAGGCAGGGCAGGAAAGCGGGTAGGAGCTACTCCAAGAAAAGGCAAGAGTCAAATGGTGTGAGCATAAGCACCACAGCCAGGAGCCAGGCCTCCACGTCCCTGGTCAGCACAGGGGAGGGAAAACACCCAGCCCTGAACTCACCTTCTTTCTGCTTCCTCCACTGAAACTCCAGCACCACATCATCGTGTCCCACGAAAGTGTGGACAGGTGTGTTCAAGTCAAAGACATTCCAGAGAAGGAGACTGTTCTCTCGCCGGAGCTGGGGGACCATCACTGTCACCAGCCCATTGCTGAAAGGCTTGAGAGAGAAACACCCTTCTGGTTAGCCTTGGGGAATTATGCTCCCATGCTGCTGTTATCATACTCTAATTTTTCCCTTTTCCCACCAACAAGAATGGTTTTAGAGGAGCTCAGCACAAAACAGAACCTGGCCTAAAACTGGGAGGGTACAAGGCAATTGCCGCGTGAAAACGGTGTCTTACAAGGGACAAGATGTAGTGCATAGAGATATTCAACGATCATTTCTTTCTGCTGCTGCCTCACTTTTCAGCTGTGAGGCTGGAGGGATTTCACCCTTGAGTTTTCACGTGGGATCCTTTGCCAATTTGCCTGGAGCTGCAAGAACCGTTGCCTGGGGATTGAGCCCCAGCAGCTGCTCAGGGCTCACAATGCTCAGAGGAACACTGGAACCCAGTCCTACACCCCGCACCATGGGGAGGGGGATCAAAGACTCAAGGAACACACTGATTTCAGGCCACATTCAGAAGTCTGGGGGAGAGAATGGATACGACTGATGTTAAGAGTCTTAGCTTCACATGGCTGGGTGCTTGCTCTATAAAAAGCAACAGTTCTTGGATTTGATATGCTGTAAGAGCCCACTCTGGCACACTTGGAAACCTTGGGAGTAGAGGAGTCACTTGGAGAGGGCAGAAGACCGCTGCGTTGCTCTGTGCAACAAGTATCAATACCGAAGCTGAGTGGAAAAACAGGAGAGCGAGAGCAGCAGCCTGGGTGTTTTCCCTCCCCAGGAGGACGATGCCAAAGACCGGGATGTCACACTGCTAGTCATTCCTTTTCCCAAGTGCCCCCATTGCAGACATTGCTTTTCTAGGCCTTTTAAGCACCAAGAGGGATTTTAAAAATCAACTTAATCACGTCCAGCAGTAGAACTGGTGCGAAGCCCTTCAGCAGTTCTTTATTTAATGTCTCTTTGTGCATTCGCTCTCACAGCACAAGTGGGGCTGGTGGGAGTTTCTCACTCACCGTGTATCTTGCCTTCCAGACGGGAACCTGGCAGGGAAGGATATTGAGGTATTTCCGAGGCTGACGGTAATCCCAGAACTTCAAAAAAAAACCCAAAAAGACAAGCAAAGGCAGGAGTCAGTGGCTATACTTTCAGGCTGCAGTTTTCCATGTGGCTTGCAGATATAACAGAGCAAAAAACATGCCAGGATGCCCACAGCATCATTAGTAATCCCATTCATTAACAGCAGAGATGGCCCCAAAGGACAAATATCAAGCTATCAGCATCTGGCAGCATCCCGTAGACAACGAGTGACTAGGGGTCATATTCACAGTGATCATAGCTTGAGTAATTAGAGCAGGGAGCCAGGCAGCCTGCTTGGGCTTTCAGAGCTACAAGGTACCCTGCAGGCTCCCAGCCAATGTGCCAGTCCAGACTGGAGGCAGGCCCCCCCCTGCTGTTACTGCTAATTTTGTAATGAAGAATCTAACCTTTTCCTTTGCTAGAATACACATCAATTGCATTTGCCTCAGAGCTTAGCTAAATGTGAATGAACTCCGTTTGGCTGGCACACAAAGCACACTATTTCCCCCCAGGTAAAAGGCCTTGCACAGCAATGCCTGCAGGCAGTCTCTTATCGATAACCCCATTCAACATGAGTTTGGGAACCCCAGGAGCTGGAGTATGTCTCCCCCAAAGTCGCTGTGAGCAGCTTGAGGGTGGCAACACTGCATTTTGGGGAGAAGGCTCTTCTAGCATGTGTGGCCAGCTCCCTTCTGGCAAGCAACAGGCAGAGGCGGTTGTTTTCAGTTTCAGTATGCCCAAACCACCACGGATATGTGGCAAACATATGTGCACCCATCCTCCAATGATTTCTCTGCCTGTTTTGTAAGCGCACCCCTGGCTCAACACACACAGGCTGCCAGAAACTGAAAACCAAGGATCGAGATCTTGCCAATGGCAAGCACTCCACAAAACTCCAGCAGCAGCAGAAGGGGATCCGCTCCACCATCCTGACATCTCCCAAGCAGGAGTCCCAGAAGCAACACTTACCCTGACAGAGTTGTCCTGGCTGGAAGTGGCCAGCGTATACTCGTTGTCAGGATGCCAATCCAGACCGTGGATTTTAGAGAGATGAGCTGCCAAGTACTCTACTGCAGTGCTGGGTTTCTGCAAGGAGAGACATTTTCCTTCTGAGCTCAGGACTCCTAAAATTTGGTCTAGTTCTTTGTCATAAAAAGAAACACTTTAGCAAGGGCAAGAGGTAGAACACCCTCCTGCTGGGGAAAGGCAAATAGCTCAGTGAAAGTAGCTGAAGAAAAGGTCCTGTGAAGGCGTGGCAAATTCCAGCCATGTGTAGCCCTGAACCATACTTTATACTCAGTAAAACAGTTAAGTACTATGAGATCAAAATGTTAATGGGCACGATTTCTGGGGAAGGTGGCCATCTACATGCTCTCTTCAGGCTTGTGAGCTCCCAATTCTAATTAAATCAACTCGCAAGATAGATTTGGGATGAAGTAGTACATTTTTCTCAGTATTTATCTGTGACCAGAGGGGTGTCTGTATCGGGTAGGTGGGAATATGCACAGGCTGCTCAAGGGACCCTCAACTCACCCTTTTGTCCCATATTCGGACATCCCCATCATGGCTTGTTGCTAAACAGTTGGCATTTTTCTTGTTCCATTTCACCTGGGAAGCTCCAGCTGTAGCACAAACAGAGCAGGTCAAAACAAGCAATTAAAAAGTAAATGGCAAAACAGACCCTTGCCCTGGGCTTAGAGCTGCTGCTCTTAGCACAGGAAAGGCAGTTCAGAGGAAAAATATCCCAGAAGCCAGCATGGAGGATGTCATGAAAATGACTAACTCCCAATTCCTCAGCTTAGCGTTGGTGTCCTGAAGACCTCAAAGTAAGTGTGTTTCAGTTACATGCTTAGAGATCTCCATTGCAATTTCTAGCCGTAGGCTGTACCTCATTAAAATACTCAGGTCCGTCAGCTCAGATGGAGCAACTTCCTGCAGACAAGAACTGCAGGTTCATCACTCCCCTCCCAAATCCCTTCCGTTTTCATTCGAGCTGCTTCCAGGTGCGTGAGGATTGATTCATTTGTCTCCCCAACACCCTCTATACTATCCGATGCTAGACAGGGAGCCAGTGTTATTGATCTATTATTAAAATACAGGTGTAGGAGAAGGCTGTAGTGTGGATGGACCTCGTGCCTGGCCAGTTGGAGATCGACTCTCTGGGTGGATCAGAAGGCCCAACTGCCAAAATCCACAACAGAAGTCAAAGACATCAAGGGCACTATAAAGAAACTGGATGATGGTCCAGATACGATACGGTATCACAAAGGACTCAGTCAAAGGCCTAAAATCACAAGTTGGTTGGTTATTTCTAGTAAGAAGCAAAATACAGCTTCAGTTGATTATTCAGATATTGTAAGATAAATACACGTTCTGTTCACCCTTATTCTGCTAGTATTTTCAAAACATTTTAAGCTACCAGAAAGGTGAGGTCCGTGAGAAAGCTAAACGTATCTCAGCCTGCTGCTATTCCCCCCCTTCACTACCCACCTCCTGCTGCATGGTGAGCAGATTTACCCGGACAACCTGGCAAAGAGCTAGTCCAAGGGAAAAAACGCTGCAAATAGGCTGCCAGTTTATTGATTTGATCCACTCACTGATGGGTACACAGCCCGAAACAGAACAGGGCATGGGAGGATGGAAGCTTTCTGGGGAGCTAGCTTCTGGCCCAGCTAACCCGTGAAACCTCAGCCCAGGCACCAGAACCGAATGCTGCTGCTGATTCAGTAAGGTTTTTGCAACGCTGTGATAGAGAGGTTTGCTGGCTGGGAGGGAAGGGGGAGCCACTGCAGATGTGTAGCCTAAGGAGATCAAAGCAGCAGAGCACGAAAGATACGTGTTACAAGGATTTCTGTAATACTGGGGACAGTAACTCAGGAAAAGGAGGTTCTGCTCGTCATCCGTACTTCGCCCAGTTCCAACATGCAGCCGCTGAGGACTGACACACAGCACCTGCCAGTGGGCGGTATTACAGGCGCCTGGACAGTTGCACTGCCAACAGCCATGACAAGTGCCTTTCCAGAGCCAGCGCAGCCCAAAGAGAGCACCTCTGTGTCACCGCTGCAGCTGCCTGCACGTTGGAGGTGCCCCAGGGAAGCAGATACAGCCGTTAATGTCCCCAGCCCCTCAGTAAGCAAGGGGGCAGGGTGGCAGTCGGCAGCATTCAACACCACTGCATGGGGTGCAATTCGGTTTCTCAGCTGATTCAATCAAACATAAAAGGACATGACGAAATTGCAGACAGACAACACAGGTCAAGGAGCACAAGAGGGTGGTTTAGCAGGGAAGAAGCTACTCATGTCTAGAAGGCACAAACACCACGTGACTGTCCACCAATTTTACGACAGATGGTCCAAGCACCACCACTGCCCCCCGCGTCTGGGAACCTCCCAGGGCTCCACATCCCTTCTGCATTCTGCTCCCTTAAAAGCAGCTGTGACCTGGAGCCCCTCAGGCTGCTACTACACGGGACAATCACCCGTGGGGGCACTCCTGTACCCTGCCACCTTCAGCCCCTGAGAGCGAAGGGAGGGAGGAGTAACAGCAGGGGCACACGACACTAAACTTAGGCATTAAACAAGCCTGTATCGCATACACGCCATACTTACCGACCGCAGAGAGGGAGACTGTAGGTTTCCTAGTGTCTCTGAAACAAAACATGGCTACGGTGAGTACCCACGGCATAGCCCAGCAGGTCCAGCCTCCCCACTCAGCTCCTTGCTATTGCAGAACTAGTTTTATTGCTGCCTCTTGGGAGCTAACGTGCCTTTCCGCTTACCAAAATACACCACGTTAAATGGAATAAAGACAAAGGTGACCAGCTGGAGGACAACAGCCATCCTTCCTGTTTTGCCACCACATAAAGCAGCAAGTTTAGGACATAGAATGGAGTTGGAGGGTACTAGAGGGAGGAGAAACACGTGCAAAGAGTGGCATGTTGCAACTGGGCAGGCAAGGGAACTGGGCTCAGAGTGTTGCTGCAGGAAGCAACAAAACAGCCTTTCCCAGGAGGATTAAAAGGAACAAACAGAGCTGGGGAAAAACTCGATAAAAGCCACCGATGTGTTTGTCAAGCCTTTGCAGACCCTGATTCAAGGCAGATGGAGCAGTGACTTCAGAGCAAAGACTTCATGTCTAGCATGTAACAACAAAATTAGTAGAAAATAAGCCCAGCTGTGTGCAGACTCTATAGACCAAATTCTGTTGCGGTAGAAGCCAGTGCGGCACCATGACAACTCCTCACAGCCAGGACATGGATCAAGCCAATAATTTGCTCCTTGACCTTAGTCCTCAGGAATTCACCTGCCCTTTCATGAAAAATGCCAGTGAAAATAAGGAATATTGTCTTCAGCTTTTTGTGTTTGCTGAAAAGCAGAACATTTTCTGGAATGGACTGCACCTATCCCTCTGCCTAATCAAAAAGGTATTTTGTACGCAAAATTAAGCGGGATATTTCCAGCTGCCCTTACAGCAGGGCTACCTCCCTGGGGTGCCATCAGAGACAGACACTTTGGCAGGATGTTCATTTGCTGGAGGCCAGCAGCCCCGGAACCTCACTGCCCCAGCAAGCTCAGAGACCTTCCTAGCACAAGTGGGATGTAGAGGCTACTCAGAGAGTGCCGCAGCAAGCACTTCTGCACAAGTGATACACACAGACACAAAATGATGGAAGGGCACAACAGAGTTAAAGCAGGGCTCCTGATAACAACCTTCAGAGAACTCTATTTTTCACTCGTCACTAAGATAGGATCACAGGAAAACATAACCAGCAGTTATTGTTTCTCTATGTCTTTTAATTACACATTAATAATATATTGCCATTCTCAAGCACCATTTAACCAAGGGTCTAAGTGCTTCATAGGAGCTAAACAAGCCTCAGGGAAGCCTGGTGCAGTGGGGTTATATAATTATCTTCCTATTATAACCGAGCAAGAGAGGCAGAGAGGAACAAAGTGACTTGCCGGGGGTCATAAAGAGTCGCTATACAGCCAGCAAGAGAACCCAGCGCCAGCTCCTTGCTTCTCAGGTATAAAATGTGGGGGTTTAATACCAGTGGGTTTGGAAAGATCTGTTACCCTGAAATTACTCATGATATGAAGCACCAGGAAGCAAGGGAAGGCATGAAGAGGAAAAGGTTCCTGAATACCACTGCCAATTTTCCCATCACTGAGGAAGAGTCAGCAACAATCACTGAATTTAGTGGAAAACAGCCGCAGGATCACGAGAAGGTGCTCATTCATTCAGCGAAAAGAACCCCAACGGGTTGAGGAACACCCTTTGGTTCCAGGAAAAGCTCCCGAGGAAAGATCTGAAGTGGGCAGGGAGTGAAGCCGGTTGTTATTTTTTCCAATCGGGAGCATGACTGTGGCTTAACCGTACCACTCTATTGCCCTTCACTGACTCTGAACTGGCTTGAAAATAGGGGAACAGAACTCATCTTTGAGATTCTGGGGAGCAGATGAAGCCCCTGCAAGCACAGCTGAAGAGCAGCACCCATCAGTGCTTGCTTTGCCCTGCAAGCTGTTAATTATGGAAAGGAGTCCAACGATTTCCCTGTAGTGCAGAAACATACTGATTCTTACTTGATGTCCCAGATGTAGATGTATGTGTCAACAGAACTGGTGACCAGCAGGTCTGGCTCAAACACCGCCCAGTCCAAGTCGCTGCAAACACAAAATCACAGTATGTCAGCAAAGAAAAGTGCACACGGTTTGTATCAACGTCTCACAAGCCCCCAGTACATTTCTCCAACAAATTCACGGCTACTCCATGACACCTACTGAAATGTTTTAAGTGAAAAGCAAGTTCATCATTTCTCTTAGTAAATTCCACGAAGCAATGAAATGCTTCTAAGTAAGTTCCAGCGAAGCATCCTCCTAGCCCTGAATGTTACAGCTACCGTGTGTGTGCTCTTTCCTCCGCAGGAAAAGGGACACTGTCTCAGCGAGCTCCCAGTTACCACACATTCTTGGCATCAAGCCCTCACTGTGGGATGCCTTCCTGTTGGGCTCACCAAGCACACCTGGGACACAAACAGCCTCCGGTCAGCCCAAACAACTGCCATTTCAAGGGCTGTGATTACTTTCCACAGTTAGAAGCTGGAGTAAAAACAGTGCTTCGCCTGCATTTCCAGCGCAACACTGAAGTGCATCCCTAGAACCAGAGGTAGTAATCCCCCCTGCATCACTGTAACTTGCTGTGAACTTGATCTTTGGGATTACCAGCTTTAATTAAGCTGCTATCACACAGAAACACAGCTGGGATTCAATTTACTAAACATGCTGCTGTCTGTCTCCCAGATGATGGTTGCTGCTCATTACAAGGACAGCAGCCTAAGGCAATGACACTCGAGCCATCAAAAGCTAAGTTGATGTACTGGGGGGGAGCCAGGAGAGAGCGAGCATCTTCACATTTGACATCGTCTCCAAATGGGAAGGCAGCGCAAAGGGGCAGGCAGTATAATCCAGAAAAGTAAGTAAAAACAGGCTCCACCTTCTATGAAACAACCCACCGCCTTCCACCCAGCCGTCTGCAGCATTGCTTGCTCCTCACCTGATCACACGTGTGTGTCCTTGCAGCGATGTGCAAACTTCACCATTACCTTCCTTCCACTTATACAGGTCAACTCGCTGATTGCTCTGAAATTAGATGGAAGAAAGGAGACAGCGTCGGGCAAACAAGGTAGGACAGGAATCCATGTGTCAGGACCAGGTTTCCTTCTGTTTGAACAACCTCAGTTACTAATGAGTCACACTGTGATTAGCAAAGTCCTTGCCCAAAGCAGGAGAGCAAAGATGAACCTACAGGCTGCAAGGACTCTGAAAATCTCACACTTTAATTACACCCACTTAAAAATGGAGATAAACAAGAATGGGAGGAAAAAAAAAAAGTTAGATTGCAAAATGTTTCCACGAAATTATGTTCTCGGAGCTTTTATTTCCTAACAACATGCTGTAACTGCAGGCAACAGGCAGCCAAATTCTCTCTGCAGGAATACCCTGCCAGTCTGTTCAGATTCACAACTGGAGTTTTCAGTGAGGGGGATGATGGATCACCACTTGTCCTCCTTGACTCTCCCTCAATTCCCTTCTGGGATAACAAGGGCTATTGCCAAACACGAACAGTACAGTCTAATGGCTTCAAGGTCACCTCCTCAAGGGTACTTCCATCCTTGCCAGCCCAGGAAAAAAAAGCCTTAAGTGCTTATCACTAACTGTAAACCACAGGAGCAAAGCAGATGAATCAATGACAACATTATTTAGGGCTTCTTCGCTCATTCCAGGAATAAATCCTCCCCCAAATGCAGCCACAAAGTTACTTGAACCTAGTTACTGTGCTTTAAGTTCATCTTCTGCCTCAATCAAGATTCACTTCAGCCAACTCTAATCTTTCTGGGGCAGAAATTGCCTTTTTGGGTGCATATATAGCACCAAGCATGATGGGTTTTGGGCCATGACTGGAAATTCACGTGGATTTTGCAAAAACAGAAATAACATGACTTCAAAATTTGACCTTCATTAGCCCCTTGTTTTCAAACTTAGAAGTAGATGAGGGAAAAGATAATAGAGAAAAGGACTTATTTTACATTTTTTTTGTGACAGGTTTGTTTTTTTTTTTTTACCCCAAAGCTGCTCGATATGAATTTGAACTTGCAGATGGATAAAGCACTCCAGCCTTCCCTGAAATGAAAGGTCTCCTCCCAGCTCAGTAATAATATATGGCATTTCTCTAATAGCTCACAGCAGGGCTGCACAAGAGCTCGAGGCAAGGAAAACTCCTCGCATGTTTCTCATTGACAGAAAGATTTAAGGGGGTAGAGTGAAATTACCCAACGGGATTTGTCCAGGACTCCAGAGCTGCTGCTACAAGGTAAGGATCACCAGAAGTTTCGCAGACTTTTAGTGGGGCATCTCACATGGAAAGTGTTTCCTGTAGCACCAGGTGTGGAAGAACAGCAGCTCTTCCCAGCACAATTTTCTAAAAAAAATGTGCTTCTTGTGATAAGTATCAGTATACGCTTCCAACAATTTCATCACCCTCTTGTTCAAGCATTTGTGACCACACAAAAGTAGTAACAAGGATCTAGGGTGGAAAACAATAGCATTTCCGAAACAACAGCTTAGGAGTCTTCAGAAATGTGCTTGAGCCAGAGGGCAGACACAGCCATGCACACTAAGAGGACACGTTTCAGCTCTTCTGGAAAGAAGCGAAAAAAATAAGAAGCCCTTATCCAAACACAAGGACAGGCTTCCCCTCTGCCTGCACCACTTCCAATTAACAGCACTGCAAACCAGGTGAAACTCTTGGCAAACAGGATGGCGGCCTTTTACACCCCCCTTCCATCCACAGGGATGCAGAGGGATAGGACTCTCGGGGCTGCCTACAACACTTACGTGGCATACCTGAACATATGACGACCTCAGCACTGGTCTCATGGGGACCGACAGCCAGCTCGAGTCCAGAAGTAGCAAATCACATCTTCACAGTGCTGAATCCAAGCTGATTTAGCCTTCCCAACGCATCTTTGCCCCCTTAGATGTGGCCCTCAAACACATCCACACTGCTTCCAGACCTGACCCGGGACACACAGACCTGAGCACACGCTGTAAATCTGCTTTCCACTTCTGAAGAAGACAGGCTAAATTCTAGTCCTAGGAAAGGGCTGTACTGCATCAGCACCAAAATGCCAGCCAACCGGGAAACGGCTGCAAAGGAGGGGTTTCTGACCCAGATGGGAAAAGCTGCCTGATCTCATCTTGGGGATTCCTCACCTGATGCGTGTCAGCAACTACGTCTAAGTCAGCAGAGCATCTTAGCATCTTCACTTATAAACAGGAACGGCAAGGTTTGATGGCAGCTACACCTAGTTTCAGTCTGGAACAAGACAGGTTCCTGTGTCTGCTCAGGAAGCAAGAGACAGGAGTGCTCAGATGGGCGAGATGGGCACGGGTGCCCTTTGCGGCTGGGTCCTGCTCAGACCAGCATTAACCGATCACTGGATATTGCCTTCAGAGTGCATTTGAAAAGAAGCTTTCCTGCTCTGCTTGTGGCCTGCACAGCACATTTCCACACAGATTGTATCCAGAAGTGGCACTGAAGGACACCTTTTTGCAAGTTTTACTAACTCTGCACTCCGAAGCAGACGCTGCTTGAAGGCACCTTTAAGATGTCAGTCGTGTATCAGAGCTGGGAGGAGGCAGGCTGGGGAATGTCAGAGAGCAAACAAGCAAAAGCTCCTAACCGACAACACTGCTCACTTCTCCACTTTTAAGACTGCCTTTAATTTCAATCACAGCCAGTCCAGGGAGCAAAAGGAACAAAAATCCCAGGAAACCACGTTCAGCTAAGTGTTTTCTCAAAAAAA
>VYZM01013321.1:8874-24073 GCA_013398915.1 Dromas ardeola
TCTCTCTCTCTCTTTTTCCAAAAATGTCAGATACTGTGGAAAGAGTAGAAATAGTTAACTAATTCTGAACCACTTCCAATAACTTATGCTACTTACAACTGTATATTCTCACTTTCTTTCACAACCCTTGTACTGCATTCCTGGTTTACTTGGTAATTTAAGAAGAACCCTTCTCGGAGTATTTGAAAAGAAACAATTACCTTTCTTGTGCGTTTGAAGACTTATCAATATTGCTGCTGCTTTCACTGGAGAATCTTCAAATTAACTCACAGAAGGCAGTGATAGAGACAGACTAGCAGGGAGTTCATAGACGTTCATGCTATTCCCTAACTTTTCAGACTTACATTTGTACATGTTTTTGTACAATGTCCTCATTAAAAATGTGATTTAAAAAGTTAATATTTAGGAAGACCTTGAAAGAGATCATATAAGCTCTCTAAATTATGTTGGGACGTAATATTTTTTGTCTGTATGTGCAGGTGAATGATGCAGAGTTCTATTAAAATATTGATTTGCTAAGGAAACTTGCTGTGTTTTAAAGGCTAATTGTTCTTATAAATGTGGACTACAAATGGGTCTGAACATTCTGCACTTTAATTCCTGGGAAATTACCACTAATTTCCTTTGATAGAGAATAATTTGCTGTCTGTTTTTAGTTTATTTCTCCCCACACCCACATTGTTGTTTTCTGCAACTGAGAGCACAATTAGTGTTCTCAACTTAAATTAGTACACAAAAATCAATGGTTTTAAAAATGTTTTTCTGGCTAATGCTGTATGCCTGTACTTATAATTATTGTAATTCAGCTGTGGGGAGGGTGTTTCAAAGTGTTTTTCTTCAAGCCATCCTTAGCTTTTATTTTTCTTTGTGTGACTGTTGGAGCCTGAACTAAGAATCTTCAGTTGCAATATGGTAACAGAGAAGTTCTGAGCCAAATACTTATAAATCTATTGCACAATACTCCAGTTCAGAGCCTAGATCTGAATACGATATCATATCGAATTTGGAATCCTGGCCTGGGTGCTTGGTAGATTTAAAAATAGTAGGTATTTTTAAATTGTGAACTGTTCTTCTAACGATTTATCATTAATACGCCTTTTTCTTCATGTTTTAGCATTTGAGAGAGTTTTAGCTTAAATTCCTGGTCACAACTGATGTACATGTAAAGTAGGCAGAACAAAATTCCCCAAAGCCTCTAAGTTATACCCAATCAGATATGAGGGTTGCATGAGAGAAGACTGCCAGCAAATGTTGACTTTGAGAATATAAAGCCCTAAGCTTGCATTGCAGAACACAACAAATGTATAGATGTCTCTTAATACATAGTGTATTGACTGAGTTTTCTTCCTTCCCGTTTTGAAAGAAGAGGTGAAATAAAATTATCCTGGCAGGTCTCCATGTTAAATCTGTTCACCTTCCCTTCTTCATAATCTCTTAGCATAGCTGAAGACGTTTTTCTTTCTTTTAAGGATTCAGATGTTTAATTTTTATCCATTTTTTCATACCAAACTTTTCCCAAAATGTTGAATAGATATGTCTTCTTCTGAAGAAGAGTCTTTAGAATGCACATGTGGTTTTGTCAGATACCTACAGAATTGTAGGTAGTTGATATTTGATTAGTATGGTATCTTGAAGCTATAGTGCGCATTGAGAGACTTGAACAAGCTATCTTTGCCTGAGTCCCATGAGACACTATGTATTTTTATTACTAGTGAACAAAGCTTAGAAGTGCTTCAGCTCATGGTGAACAAAATGTTATTTACTCTTATGTTCTTGAAATCCCTACAGAACTCTGGTGTTTCAATGCAAGATCTTAAATGCTAGTGATTTTAAGAGCATCTGGGGATCTACAGCTATGTACGCACTGAGAGCCCACAATACTGGTGCTTTCTTGTGTCAAACCAGCCTCACAGGCTCAGTTGTTGGCCAGCTGAGGTGATAATGTATGACTAGGTGATGAAGTTGAAGGTGGTGAGTTCTGCTATTTATATCTTCACTAGTATAATAGCTAAAGGAGAAGAAAATCATGAATGTTCATGTAAAAATTATGGTAATATAAAGGGTATTTGGAACATCCAGTTGGCTGCCAATAATAGTATTTCATTCGCCATCTGCTTGCGTACCTACAAGAATGGACAGCAGTGCAAGCTTCATTTTCTAACATCAGCTTCTGTAGCTAAACATTCTTTTTGCGTTCCAAGGTGTTGTAGACTGATCATTGTGGATTCTACTTTACAGCATCTCAAAATACCTCAACACTGTTAACTGTGGACTGAAAACTACTTAAGTGAACACTGAACTCTTGTAAAGGGAGAGGTCCACAAGAGGGATTCTGGAATGACTCTGCTCTTTGCATAAGCAGTGGAAACATAAATTTTGAACTCAGGTTGTAATAGATTTGAGCAGTTTAGAATTACATAGAGTGAGTATCTGTAGTAGATGACAAGAGATAATGTACTGTCAGAAAAACTTTGACTAGTTCTAAATATAAATAAGGCACTTTTCAGACCAGCTATAGCCATCTGTCTGATTTTTATCTTTTCCATAATCCCTTGAGATTTGCTACAAAAAGCAATGAAATCCTGAAGATTTTTTTCGGTTTCTGGACTATGTACAGCAATAACACATTTAAGAAAAGCTTGTTAAATTTCTCATTGAGAGATTTCTGGTGTGACAGGTTTACTAGTCTGAATATTCTATGCTCTCTTCATACTCGCATGGCCTTGAAAGTGGCTGCAGGAACTAAAGAGAACCACCTGATTACTTTCATTCCTGGAGTGTCACACTTTGAGTTACTGTGCAGTAGCATGTTTTACCTTACTGCAGGTTTATACATTAAAAGAAACTTGTCAACATGATCTGTGTCCCATTACTATCTAGTCATTTTAGCAAGCAGTGATGGCTGGTGTATAAGAAGCCTTATAATTCAGTGAGAAAGGAACAGCCAAAGTATCTTCTCAATTAAATGCTTGTTCTGCAATTTCTGACTTTTTTTAGATCTTTAGTGACTGAAGTTGAAAAACAGTAACAAGTTTAATTTGACTAATATATATTTATGCAAAATGTAATTCAAAAACATATTTTTCTGATGTTAGAATAAAAATCAGCTGATTTGAGGCAAAAACTTATTTTCAGACAAACAATTTTCTTCCTTTTAATTTTTCTACAGTTATTTATTATCTGCTTTTGGAACAGGAATCTTTTAGAAATGTGAATCATGGGACTTTTTCTGACATGGGACCCTGTTTCTTTCCTTCTTCCCTCCTACGCTACAGTGGGGTTATTGATCCTGACAGGTGACCAAGAATAGCTTTTTCCTGAGTAGAGATTAAAAATCAGAAACAAAACTTTATTTTCCAGGGAAGTAAATGCTATACCAGTCCTTCTAGTCACTACAGTTCTGATCTGTAATTTATATGTGTATACAAAACTGTAACACACCATACCACTCTATTGTCTACTCTTCAAATTTTTACATTATTTCTCACAGTCCTGAAAAAATTAATTACACCCCTGAAAAAAATATTTGTAGGAGGGGATACTTAAAGGAAAAAGGAACATGTGGTACTTGGCTCATATTCAGTGTTGCAAAGGATGACAGTTTTTTTACTGTTTTCTACCATGTTATTTTTGTATGTTTTCCTGACCATTATTTTATTTTATAAACACTGCCTGCAACATATTTACAAGGATTGCCAGCTGGGATTCTTCCTTTTATCCCTCTGTGCTACACTTTGCTCAATATATTACAATATTTCTACAAAATTGCTGAATACACTTGCTGAAATACATTTCTGAAAAATTTGTTTACCATAAATGTTTTATGAAAGCTTCTAAAATAGTACTTTAGTGAGAATCAATATGATACAGGGATATAAGTGTCTTATGTTAAGTAAAATGGAAGTATTGTTTCCAAATCCACAGTTTAATACTCTTTATTTAGAGTGCTGTATTGATGCCCTCAAAGCAATGAACAAGCCGTCTATATATCTCTGCTGGAGACTGAAGTTCCCCTGATGACCATGAGTCACTCCAAATATCAGATATTCACAAACACAGGATGTTGGCTTGGCAGTACATTTGGAGAAATTTAGACTGATTATTTTGTAAATGCCATAATATTTTATTTTGTTGTGAATTAGTTTAAAAATGCTTGAATTTTTAACTTTCAAATTGTGATTAGAGATCAGAAGATGGAAGAATTTCCTTCTACTGCTGAAAAATATTAAGCACTTCAAAAATAACAAAGTCTACTTGATGAATAGGAGTTGTGGCATTAACGCTATAACCCCTGTTTGCTGTATATCCTAACATGCCCTTTCAGTAACTGGAAATATTCTGTGAACTACTTAAAATCAATGTAGTGTCTTATATTGATAGTGTGTAACCTGTAGTAAGTCTCCCAAACCACACTTCCTACCATGATTACTTTATTTCTGTGTAATTCAAATAAGTAACTTTGGGCATGTGGCAAAAACTAAGTAATCTGGTTCACAACTGGGGAGGCTAAAATAGAACAGGCAGCTGCAATTTTCAGAATCTTTTTGTGTGACTGGAGTTACGGTACCTCAGATGTAGTGTTGAAAAATTGTTCAAAAACTTGTTGCTTTGTTGGTTCTAAATTTTCTCTGGGAAGCATTAAACTAAGTTACAGGACTTCATATACAGTTATGTGACTGGAACTCTTGTATTTAGTCTCTCCATTAATAGCTCTGTACTAATTTTAAAGCCTGTGATCCATGAAGAGTTGTATAGTGCTGATGTTCAACAAACACAATGTATGGATACTTTAAACTAATCTGGCACACTCTTAAAAAATTTAAATAAGTGCTATTAAATAAACTGCCAGAAAGTCCACATTTAGTTTCACAATAGGTTTCTTATTGTTATGCAATGACATTTGTGGAATACGAGAACAACTTTTCTGCAGCATGAGTTATTTTTCTTAGCTTAATATTTGTTATGTAAAGCACATGCACACTGACTCACTCATATCAAATCTTCCTCTGAGTCTAGCTTTCTAAACTAGGGTTTACTGAATCAAATAAATATTTTTTTGTGTGTAGTACAAGTAAATTCGGAACAAAACCTTTGTGGCTTCCTGCTTGTTAAAATGTAGCTTGTCTTGTCAGCACTTTCTAAACTCAAAAAATCCCTCTATTCAGTACGCTGATTCTGGATTGACTTCAGGGCTTGCATACCAGACCAATATGTACTTGGAGAGCAGAGACCCAATACTGCTTTCTGAAGCTGCCTATTGCTTGACTTCCTGCACTGTGGATAGTAATGCCTTTAGAAAGACCACTTCCAAAATGTATTTGTAGTTAAGAATGTTCTTACAGGATTAAGATTCATCTGTCTGTCCAGCTAGAAGCTTTGCCAGCACCCAATACTTTAAAGATATGAAAAGGATAGAAAAACGTTACTCTCAGTCTCTGAAAGGTTCTTACTCATCTATTAGGCATATTTAGGCAAATAATGGATTTCATTTTGCAAATATACAAGTTATAGCAAAGGTAATGCTAGTGCTGAGACCTGCACTAACTGAAACAACTATTTATCTGGATACCTTCATGACCTTGATGATAAAGGTAATTCAAATGCCTCTGGAGTGGGTTTGAGGAGAAAAGAGTACATTCCTGCTGGTGGCTGGATGGCAGATGGTATGTGAGAGATGAGCTTTTCTGGATGCAGATGATGACAGGTTAAAACAACCTCTCATCTTTGCTGTTTGTGGCTGATTGTTATTTATATACGTATTTAGTGGTCAGTACTGTACAACTTGAATTTTAATAGTATGCTTGCACATCTCATGTTTTTTTTGGAAATATATATTTGTTCTATTTGTGCATCAGGCTTTTTATTTTCCAACTAAACATATGCTATTGTGACAGCAGCACCCATCCTTGGGATGCTCTTAAGAAGGGGCTTCATGCAGGGGTCAGGCCTGTGGCTGCCCAAATGCACGCCACTAGGCAAGGAGATGGCTCCCCGTCACAAGCTCTGCTGGATGAACTGGGAGATTCGGGATCATGTCCTGGAGTACCAGCCACACCTTTTCAGTACTGGTATGGGATGGGGAGGGAAAAGCAGAATGCTGCTACAGGGATGCATCAGATAGAAGATGGGCTTGCTGAGCTGCTGTCTGTGTTCTGCAGACTGTGGTAAAATGAAGCTAACCTCTTGCATGCACAGTGCTCCTTCAAGCAGTACTGCATGTTGTCACTTGTTTAAATAATGTATCTTTCATCTTACTGTGGTAGCCCATGAGGATTTGTGACTAAATTGCAGCTGAAAAAAGGAAAGAGCATGATGTAGGTTTGTGTTCCCTCAGTCCCAAATCCTCTGACGTTGTCAGAGCAGAAAATTAGCTCGTGTTTCTTCTACATTATTTACTTGGTCATCTGTTCTAGGTGGAATTGGCTTTTCCTCTAAGCTCTATTCTTTCATTTTCTCTTTTTATTTCTGTTTTCCTCCTCCCTGTGGAAATAGCCAAACAAACAACTATCTCTCTTCCCACAGTATTGTTTTCTGAGCGTGGGAAAAGGTAGCCTCCTGGCTTCAGTAAGGCTGTTCATAGATAAAAGAGTTTTCAGACTGAGGGCTACAGAGTGAGGTAGTTCAAGGATTACATGTAATAAGATTCTGCCATGAAGTAAACACCATTCAAGATGGCACTTAAAGTGAAACATAGCCTAGATTTACTGAGGACTAAAATCAATATGATGTATCATTGCGATTGGATGCCGAAGGAGGCTGCTATTCGTGTTCATGGTATTTCACAGATGAGTGTGCTATTTTTCTTCCATAAAGAACGACTTATGTGAGTTTACGTGTGCCTTGTCTAACAAAACAAATCAAAACATTGAGGCTGCTATAAGAATGTTCTGGCAAGGAAAACATTAGCACAAATAAGGTACATTCATTCAATTTTAAATCCTGGATATTTTGCAAAGGAAAAGTATTAAGTGTAGCTTGCAGAGGTAGCTTGGATGTGAACAGCGAAGTTACTTGCCATTTTTAGCGCTTATTTAGATCTACTTTACCACAGCTTAAACCCTTATTACTCATATGTGAGTCCATTCTGTCTTAACTAGAAGAAAAATAAAATTGCTTTATATGCCATTGATATTCTATCAGCTTTTCCTCTGTTTAGGTCTTCGCATAAAAACTAAAGCTGAACTTCAGCATTGGTTTCTTTTCAGGGGCTGATTATTATGACAATTATTTGAAATAATTTATTCCTGATGAAATACATTATATTTTGCTTAGGTTGCATGATCACAAATTCCTGTGATGAAAGTTTAAAATGGCACAAGCCCTGATTTATCTGTTAGGCATTTTATAATTGATTTAAATTTTTGGCACTGTGTTAAATCTCAGATTGCAGTCACTCCCTACGCTAGCATTGCAGCAGGGGTTACAGCAGGTTTTCTGTTATTGTTTTAGTAAGTTTAAACAGCAGAGGCAGACATCGGTGTAGACAAATGCCAGAATAATTCAATGATTACGATAAAAATTGTAAGAAACAAGTACTAAGGATTTTTTCCTGACAGGAAAGTCTGCTTTATGGTTGAAGAACTGTTTGAATTTGGTTATAAAGTTTACAACTGTCTTAAAAATAAGTAAAATTCATGTAGGAAAACATGCAAAACTATTATTTTCAGAGCTAAACATATAATAGGTCTGCAGATCAGCTATATCCATAGGATTACTATATATCAGTTGGTAGTTTGGGGAGTTTTTAATCGTTATGTTTTAACAGAAATTTCTTTTTTCCAGAAAGTCACTTGAGGTTGACTGAAACTTTACAGTTCTGACAAGATCAGGTTTAATGGTTTTAATAGTATTTTAAAAGAATCTTGGGCTATTGCTTTGCCCAGCTGAATTAAGACTTTAGTTGATATTGGCCCCTTGTAAACCTGCAGACACACACAGAATTAATTTCCTTTTTGAAGCTGTTTCTGTATGATAACAATTAATAATATGCCATTAATAATTGTGTTACCATTTATCCTGAAATAGAGAGGGTTTCAAAATTATGACTTCTCTTTGATGTTCATCTGTTATTGAATTAACCTCTTAGCAGAACGTGTACACTACTGCACACTTGTGCTACTATGTTTGCTGTTTTAAAATTACAATAAGGGCAATCTAACAGCAATGTCTTCTCTTTTTATGACTAACCCTTGTTTTTTCATTTGTCACCATAAATTGAGCTACTCCTTTTCTCCTGGAAATAAATTCTGTTATTTGGTTATTTCACTGTGAGGTCTTGTACACAACCTTCCAAATGTTATTGCTAGTCTCTGGTGTGATTTAACTTAATCCATAAAGATTTTGTGAAGATTAATGGTGTCTGGTCCTATAAGTCCTGGTTTATTTAATGCTTTAAGTATATATTTAACTATTGATGGCATTCTACATATATTTGAGGAATGAATTATAGTGTTTGGATAAAGTTGTGGATAGGTTAAGAACGTATAGAAAATTAGTAAGGATATAGATTTTATTTTTATTAAAGGGCATCTTGCTACTTCTATAGTGGAAGTGTGGCAAGGCTGTGAAAGTTCCTAATGTGTGGTAAACTGTCTGTAAATATCTGGTCTAAAGCAGTGTAGGGACGAAGATTTACTTGATTCTTCTCTCCCCCAATTATTTTTCTTAAATCCTGATTCAGGTACTTACTCTTTGTAGGGTTGTGGAAGATGACCCTTAAAGAAATGGGCAAATGAAACTTTCCATTTGTAAAACTACTTCAGTTAAATTTTTTGTTAGGTGCAAAGTCTGTACTCATTTCCTCTGTAGAAATGGTGTAATCTTTCCAGAACCTTGCTAAACTAAAGGCTTAGAACTGCAGTAAATATTCAATTAAGAGAGAATTGTTATTCTGTAGAACTTAACCTGTAGTGACAGAACTATTACAAGGCTGTATGTATCTGGTGGCTGCTTATTCTGATGTATGCGTATGGCTTTGGAATATTGAATTTTTTGGAAGTATCTGGATTATGAAACTCGATGCTTACTCTAGCAGTCTCAGTCAAGGACTAGCATTTAAATGACTCGAACATGAAGGCTAAAGCTCATTCCTCATAGCAATGAGTAAAGCCCACTGAAGCAGGTAATGAGATGACTCTCTGAAAAGTGAGAAAGCAGTAGAAATGACTAACAAAGACAAAATTAATAGATTCAAATAGAATTTTTTATAACACTCCCTTGAGTAAAAAAGCCTGTAAAAAGCATGTCTAATGGAGTGTTACTGTACTGATACTGAATATATTATAATTTGAAATTAATTAGCAGTATTACAGTTGAGCAGTGATTGTGACTTGTCAGTGTGATATTGCATGTTACTTGTGGTAGTTCATTTCCCACATTAGAAAATAGGAGTTCTTTCCAGGCTCAAAAAAGTCTTTAATTTGAATTAAACATTTAAAGCTAATTGTAGTATCTTAGTACCCAAACAGAGTTAAAGTTTGTATTTTGAAAAGGTCTCCCATGTTTTGCCTTCAACATATGGGAACTGAAAATTCATTGGTTAAAGTAGGGAGTGTAATTACTTTGATACTAATTACCAGCTGTATGCTTCCAATACTTGACACAAATCTGAATGTCCACAGAGATCTCTGATTTTAACAAAAATGTTTCTTGCAGACTTCGTCACAAAGAAAATGCTGAACTTACCTGTTGTATCTTCCTGCAAGGAACAGATGAAAGAATTTTTGAAAGCTGTCAAATCTGTTTGTAACAAGTTTACCGAAGTCTTTGTTAGGGTCACCTCTTTAATTTATGTGATTAAATATATACTGTATCCAGTATATATTTATATATGTATATATATTTTCCTTCATTAATTTTTAAAATTAAATGGGTGTTCCATCTAATAAATGTCAAAAATATTGTAATTGATTTACTATCCTGCATTATTGCTAAAAAGACAGTAATTTAAGGTTTATGCTCTAACCTCTCAGTACCATGATTCTACTTCACTTTGATGTTTCCCTGTGACATCAGCTTGAAAACCTGTTTCTCAACCTTACTTTACCACCTGGGGCTTCTTTGCTGTGCTTGGTACTTTGTGGAACAGTCATAAATCCTTCTCAGTGCTTACCTTCAAAATCTTTCTTAAGACTTGATCCTCTTGTGGTGCCTTGAGGCAGTATGTGTAATATTACACATGTTAAGGTAATTTGTTAAACTTTGACATTTGTAATTTCTAGTGTGCTCCTTGAGAATCATTGTCAGTGCATTTGTCATAAATCTGATAGAATTAGTTCTTAATTTCAGAATCTGCTAAGGCTACTGGGCTTGAAACAGGTGTTTTGATTACAGGAGTCTGCCTACTGACTAACAAGTATACAGCTCAAAGTATGAGATCCAAATTTGATGTGTGGAAAAAAAAAAATTAGTTGTCAACACTGCTTTTGTGACTACAAGCGGTTTNGCTAAGGCTACTGGGCTTGAAACAGGTGTTTTGATTACAGGAGTCTGCCTACTGACTAACAAGTATACAGCTCAAAGTATGAGATCCAAATTTGATGTGTGGAAAAAAAAAAAATTAGTTGTCAACACTGCTTTTGTGACTACAAGCGGTTTAACTCAGGGCCTTTTTCCTTGTTAGTATTGATCATGCAAAATACTAATATCGAAGTGTTCCTGTGTGCTAAAGAGATGAGTGTACAAATCTGTACACTGTACATCAATATCGTAATTAACATTGACTTAATGCTTATTTAAAAATCTTTGTGACAAATAGAAAAGCTGTACATCTGCCTTGGGCATTCTGGGTGGGATATTTAAGGTAATTTCTCTGGACTAATTGAAAAAGCCATACAGGGCTGAAAGAGTTAAGGCTTAGAGGTTATTTTTAGACAATTGCAATTAAAAGGGATTAAGCAGTTGCTTAAAGAAGAAACCTTAATTTTTCCCTGCATGCTTATATGGTTTTTATCCTGTGAGCAGATAATGCCTAATCTTCTGTCACATTGACAATTTTCAGACCAACTACTGCTCTGTTTAACAAACCATGCATCTACAAGGTTAGATCTACCCAAATGAGCAATCTGACTGTTGGGGTGGGGGAGGATTATTTTTCTTTTTAGCTTATTCTTTCTAGCTGATTTAAATAAACCTCTGATCTCTACTTTAATATTTCAGTTTCTCGAACTCCGTGAAAGTATTCACCACCTTACTTAAATAATATCTCCTTTAGTACTGCCAATGTAGTTTAAAAGAATGAGAAAGACAGAGCTTGTTCTCTCCTGCTAAACTCATATCTAGCTTTATTGTAAGATTAACTCTTATGTGGTTCATGTTATAATTTTATTCAGTTANTGTTATAATTTTATTCAGTTAAAAACTGCAGGAAAATATGCCAGCTAAAAGTAACGTGTTTCAGAACACTGTCTTCTTTAGTCATACCTCTGTCTATAAGGTGCGAATCCAGATATAGAGCACTGATAGCAGAAAGTCTTCTGGTAGAGGATGAAAGCAGTTGGTCATGAGCTCTGTCTTACCTGCTGAACTATGATTTGGGTTACAGTCATCAGAAAGGCTCTGCAGGGAATTAGTCTGACTAGGAAATATAGTCTTTTGTATCTAGCTGGTATCTGATTCTGCAGTTCTCCTGTAGCTCATATCTGAGCTGTAGGGAGACAATAAAGCAGGCGGCTTTCATCAAAGCCATCTCTAAATGAGACAATAGAGTAACTGTCTGGGAATGTATAGATGGTGATTAGTTCTATCTACAGGAATCTCTGCTATTCCAATAAACAATGAATTTCCACATATTCTGAGGAAGACATTTTTTCCTTAAACTAGAAATCTGTTTCACTGAATGTAGTATCAGTCCATTTTCTTTTGCTTTCAACGTACTTTGTGGATAATCATCAAATAGCCTCCTACAATATTTGAAAATTTGCCTGCAGTGGGTTCAGATTTTATCATATGTCTCTAATGGTTGCATTTTACCAGTAGATTTGTGGACAGCCAGATAAGGGAAGCTTTTGAATATGAATTTCCATGGTATCATGCTACAAAACTCATAACACAGAAAAAAACAGAGTGAGCACTTAAACTCTAGTTGATCAACTCCATAATCTGGCTATTTTGGATAGGCTTTCATAAGGCTATCAACCTGTTCAGCCTGTGAATTTCTGCATTCTTGAGGTCTAATACTGCTTATTACTTGCTACTTGTGGCTTATCTAAAGTTGTTTAGCTAATTTTGTCTACATAAATTATTGGGTACAGTAGCAGTATTAAATATGCAACAAAGCCATATGAAATACAATGTATATACTTGTAAAGCATCATAATGAAGAGGAAAAGGCCTGTATTACTTTCGAGGTAACAGATTATGTTAACAGCTCAAGCTTTTCTCACCTCAGCATGTTTACCAATATAAACCCACTAAAATGTGAAACCTGACAAGATTGCTACTGTTCAAACTATAAATTCTTGGTTCTTTACTGTTTATTTGGAAGGATGTTGGACTTCCAGTTAATCCTTATTCATTTCAGAGTGACTAGCTATTCTGTGTATTATCTAATTTTTAACTGAATGTAATTTTCCTTGTCTTTTTAATATTGCTGAAAAGTCTTTTTGAAAAATAAACCCATTTTAAGGACCAGCTGTAAAAGCTATTGTTATTAGAAGAAACACAAGCAAGCTGTCAGTTGCATTCAGTAGTATAAAGATAACTTACGTTCTTTGTGTGTGGGGTAAATGTGCCTCAAGTCTGACCAAAATAAATAAATCATTAAGCCGATAGTCTATCTTCCTGTGACATTAATATATCACAATTATTTGTCTTGATTTTGCTGCTTTTGTTACATTGTGTGTTGCTCAGCAATTAAAATGTTGAAAATAGCAGAATCTTGTTCACTCAACAGAACTCTTCTATGTTTTCTGTTTTCCCCAACAGTGGGTTACAAATTACATCCTGAAGCTGTAGCTATAATAACTTTTGAAATAGATGGTTCAGACATTTAAATCTCGGTAGAAACATGAAACTCTTGCATTTGTATCCCAGATTTTCTCAATGGTAATTAGAAAAAAAAAGTGGACTTCGTCAAAAAGATTTTTTGCAAATCCTGTGACATGGCTTCATGTGAATGGTAACTCATCTTTCTCAGTATTTAGATCCTGTTATATATGAGAAACCTCTGAAAGCTCCAGAAAGGTCAGGTCTTTCATTTGTGTTGAGTGTAACTTCCTGCAAACTCGGGTGGGGCTTTTTCAAGTTTGTTGTCCTGTTTTACAGATTAAAGGCATTGCCTCTGATTTCAGGATTAAAAACAAAACAAACAAAAAAACAACCTGGAAGCTTAAATTCTTAGAATAAGTTTATGTTACTGCAACTAAAATTTTAGCTATCTGATGTTCAAATTTGATCAAACTTTAGCAGATGATAAAAGTGCTTTGTACACACTTCAGAAAACAGAACACAGAATGCTTAAATTTCAGGGCTTAATCTGTAGTTCATGACCTGCCTTGTTTCACACTCTGGTTCAGAACTTCAGCAAAAGCTAGTTTTAGCCATATATGCATCAGACCCTTGTCACCTTCATAGGCAAGGAAGAGTAGAGCGGAGACGTTAACTGAGGGATTACTTTTATTGTAGGTTTGTGACTTTGTTTTTCATGTTCAGCTGAGGGGGAGATGCAGTTTTAAAGTACAGTCTTAACTTTTTGGAGAAGTTTACTTAAATGAAAACATTATGTGACCTAGGTTAAAAACGGGACTGTACACATCCTTAGTACCACTGAAGTGTGCTGTAGTATGGTTGTAAAACACTAATGTTTTCTTATTTGAGACCTGCGTTCAGCCTTGGGGTAGCTTTGTAGTGCTGGTACCATGTGAGCTTGCTGCCACAACTCTTGTTGTTGGCATGGGGGAGGTAAGTTGCTGCAATATCTTGGATGTGTACCTGTGGTAGGCCATGGCAAGGATGGCATAATGTGTATCTGAGGGTGACATAAATCATGCTTCCTTGATCATTGGTGTTTCCTTAGCTGTTTAGGCTGCAGGGATTTCTACTTTGTTCAAACCAGCTTTTACCCACTCTGTGCTTGAGGCAATGTGGAATTTCAAGACCAGTTTTTGTACTTCACTCTTTCATTTTTTGTCTGACACCAGTAGTTTTGGATTATTGGTGGAAAGATACAGGATGAATATTTTCAGTAGTCTGTTTTTTTAATCTTTTCTTTGTTTGAACTAAAGTGTTGTAGACCTTACATGTGTCTGAATGTCAGTTGTGTCTGAACGTCTGAGGGTGCATTAAAATTGTATCTGAAGCTTGTAGACAGAGGAACTGACTTCCAGATACTGCTGGTTAAAGGCAGAAATATTATAAGCAGTTATTTTTCCATAAGTATCTGACAGCTACTTTCAGTGAATGAGTAAATCCCTGCAACTGTTGACAGTACCCAGGTTACTGCTTATTCTTTCTTTTTCTTAGTTAACTGATAAAGACACTTAAAACTTGGAATGCCCTACTGTTTTTGTGTGAATATTGAAATGGAAGTAATTAAACAGCACTTAAGAGTGCAGTTGACCCTGATCTCTTCATAAAACACTGTAGATGTTTGCTGGGAAATGGATTATAGTTAATGTGCTAATTTCTACAGTTTGTGGAAATTCAATGGTTTAATGGAAACTATTCTAATTTCTGCTCCATGGAAGGATTTAATGTAACAGACTTCCTAGAAAAATGACCCACAGGAAAAGACTATATTTGTGAGAAAGTGGAGCTCTTGGTGAGACCAGACCCCTGCCTGTGCCTGGTCTTCTTACAAGCATTTCTAGGAACTGGGTAATGTGGACTGCATAATGAAGCCTGGTCTATCCCTGTTACCCAAAGGTTATTCTGCATCTAAATATTTTCTCTGACCTGGTATGTCCACAAAGGGTCTGTGCTTTCTTCACTATAATAGAATTAGCCAATATAAATAGGTGTTAAGACTTTTCTTTTTCTTAAAGCGTGTGGTATCAAAAGTAGCAAGTTACTATTTTGGCATAAAATTCTAATACATCAGGATTTTTTTAAATGTAACTTTTAGTTTTGTGCCATTAACTTACAGAACAGACAATTGTATGCAGTATTGATGTCTGTGAAATCTGAAAGAATTTAGATGTCCCTTGCTAGCATTCCACCTCTATCAACTTGGTGGCAAAACAAAAATGTCTAAACCACAACC
>VYZM01013323.1:0-10689 GCA_013398915.1 Dromas ardeola
AACCCTATGATTCTATGATCCCAAATAGTTGCTTTGGATAAATACAGATGACACTTTCAATCACTGAGGCTTGTATATGCATATAAGGGTATCCATAATATAATCAGAGAGTTTCAGAATTATAGAATAATTTAGTTCTGAAGGAAGCTAAATAGATCATCTGGACCAGCCTCCTCGTCAAAGTAGACCCAACCCTGATAAAGTGGCCAAAGGCTTTATACAAGTCAATTTTTTCAAGAACAGATTAAGAATGCACAACCTCTGTGAGCAGCCTGTGCCGGTGTTTGAGCATACCCAATGGAAAAATACTTTTCCTAGTATCTAACCCAGATTTACCTTCTCGCAGCTTGTGTCTGTTGCCCCTTATCCTCCTCGTGTGACTGAAGCGCGTAACTGTGGTCTCGTAAAGTCTGAAACATTTTCCACGGCATTTGTTGTGGCCTTTGAGTGGTTTGACCGGAGCCTCACCTGACAGTCTGCTTTATAGAAAACGTTGTATTTAAATGCCCAAGGTGCCATAAAAACCAAATGAGAAAATTTGGTGTGTGTATGTATACTATACACATATATGTAGTATATGGATATGTATATATGAGTATATATGTAATGTCTGTAATTTTTTCTATGCAATCATGTATACGTATACGTATACGTATACGTATATGTATATGTATAAAACAAGCTGTGTTTGTGTGTGTGAGTGTGAGCGTGTTTCTCCCCCCTGAGCGGCAGGGTTTGGAAGGACTGTGCAGAATCCGTCCATCACCTGCTCTTTAAGGAAGAACAGGGAATTACTGCCCCGGCGTGGTGGATCGTGCCCTTGCAGGCGCCTTCAAAACTGCAGGTCTGCAGTTCACTGAGCTTTTTCTCACTTTCATCCTTAAAGCTGTGCCACGTTGATACAGAGTCAAACAGAGTTTTGGTTCACTTGGTACTTGCAGTTTGCCTGAACCTCAAATAATAGGTCTGCTTTTTAATTAGCTCCAACAGTGCCATACTTTGCTTTTTATTTAAGAAGTCACACACAAAAAATGTACTGCAAATGAGTATGAACAGTTCAACACAGATTGTTTAGAGCATCTGTTGGAAGCAATGCGTGTGCTTGTGATTTCCTCTGGTTTGGTCAGTCAGTCGCTTTGTGCCTGAGAGACCTCACAGAGCCACTAACTCCAGCCACACTGCATTTTCCCATGTTTTTTACTCCTGGGTAGAGAAGTTTTGCTACAGGCCCATATCACCCAAAGCACATGCACTGATGTGCTCTGTGTATCATCACTGCCCTCAGATGGCTGTAATTCTTGCACCTGCAAAACCGATAAGACCTTATTGTACCTGATTTGTAGGATTTTAGGCCAATTTATCTGTCTTGAATGAGCCACGTGGAGTCAAACAATAGCATCATGGGCATTACAACAGTGACCTCGGGCCAGGCAAACGTCATATTCCTATGTCAGGCCCACGCACACTTTACTCTTGAACCGACTTTGAAGGTACATGCGGGCTCAGCCTCCATGCCTGGCTTTTTCTTAACACCTTCATCCTAATAATCTAAATGGGAGGCAGGTTTTAGCCTGCATTAAGGCTTGTGCTCATGCTTGGCAGGCAGGTTACATGCACGCTCCCAGGAAAATAGAGCCTGTGAGCGTAGGAATAGAGAGAGAGACACCAGACCACCAGGGGCTGATGTGTTTGATTTACACTGAAGCCCAGCCAGGACATCCATTGCATCCACTGCTCCTACTGCCTGAGGGTGCAGGTAAAATACGAACCAGGCTATAAGATTTGAGTTTTATCAGGGTGCAACCTGCTGAATGGGATTTATCTGTGTTACAGTTGCTTACAGCCACTTGTAGTGCTAAGTACAACTTCTCCCAGCAGAAAGTGGGCTTTTAAGGGCCTGTTTGTAATACTCAAATCCTTTTACACTATAAACAAGAAGAAACGAGAATGAGGACAGTGGTTCTGATTTCCAGAATTGAGTTTGCTCAGACAAATGTGTTTTTATGTTTTTTCCACCCTTTTTTATAGCAAAACTTTTGGAAAGCTGATCCACTTAATGCAATTAGGCATGGCCTTGATAAACGTACAGCACAAAGGTAAGTAGGTTATATTATAGATTATATTATAAACGATTATATTATAATCGTTACTGAATCAATACAACCGTTTCCTAACTGCACTTGTTAATTCGAACCTCTGGCCATGATACAATGAGTTTATATTGGCAGGGCCAAGGCACTGCTGTGGGAAATTATTGTTTTCAAGCTCTTTGTTACTTAGAAAAAGAGTAGATGAAGGAACATGGAAATACAGTTGGGAAAGAAAATTGTTAAACTATTTGTTTTATTGGAAAGAGAATGATACTTCGCGTATTTAAAGCCAGTTAAGACATTTACAGGGATGGGCTTAGCAGAAGATAGGGTTTCGTGGAACTCATGGAGACAGTGTTAGCCTAACAAGAGAGAATGTAATTCTTGTAAACAGGAGAAAATGTGATATGCTTCCAGGCTATGTCAAATCCTCTCTTTGATCCAGACAGTAACTAAACTTATTTTGGATAGCACTACAAAAAAAGTGCTGTTGTGACTCAGCGAAGTTGGTGATGAGCTTCTTTGCCTGTTGTCCATGTGTGGACACCCACTACCGTATGGCTTTTGGCAAAGAAGAAATTATGCGACTAACTCTCCTGAGATGTCTGGTGGACCATACACCTCAGAAGGTGCTAGAAGCTGTCTTTCACTCAGTCAGTCACTACTGCTTCAGTTACACTGGAACTATCTTTAGGTTTTGCTTTGCGATTTTTAGGACTAGAAATTTACAATTGTTAGCGAACTACGTGATTGGAGATTCCAGGATGGTCCTTGCTGGGTCCTGGGAGCCTACCCACAGCCCTGCAGGGGTGTCATCGTAACCCAGCCCCCTTTGTAATAGTGCCCTCTAGTTCTCTCTTAGCCACCAAGTGATCTGAACTGAGAAACACCTGAGATTGCATTTGAAGACTGGTTTCTCCAGGTTGTTGCTATTAGACTGAATGTACTTCAGACAAACAACTACAGGTTTGTATCACACAGAACAGCATGCATATAGACAATTTTCAGTCCCATTATAAAGTTAATTTAAAGTTTTTGGGTACAGAGGGAGGCAAATTCAGTCTTTGCATATTGCTACTGAAGTCACTGGGATGGATTAATTTAATTTAGGCTGAAGTAGCAGCTCTGCTACAATGTACCCTGTGAATCCAAACATAATTTACCTGCCAGAAAGTCCAGGTTTTCTTTGCTACAGCCTGTTAAATAAAATAGATATCTACCACCATCTGTCTTCCCCTGGCATGCATCCTGTGGTCTGCGGGTACACAGAGGGCTTTACCTACCATTGCATGAGCTGATGTTATTTATCATGCATGGAAGAAGCTTGGTATGGCAAACCGTTGGCCAGCAGCTGCTGACTATGCTACGACAACACTGTAAAATTTATAGACATTGAAAATTATGACTTGAAATACATTTATTTCAATCAGAGTGGAATTTCTGCCTAAATCAAGTATGTAAACCAATAAACCTAAAAATAAATGGATAAGCTTAGTAATTTACTTTTCAAAAGAAGTGTTAGGATAAGTTTAGCAGAAACAGTTTACTGGAGAGGCATGTGTATGACAACTTTGCAGTAACCAAGACTGCTTCGTAATTTTTCAAGTCTTCTGTTTAATAATGTAAGGGAAGAACTGGGATTATTTTTTCCAAAGCTACTGCAGTACACTGACTGCAGGCCTGTGGCTCAGGAACTGTTCTCTGTATAAAAAAACCCGAAAGAAACATGAGTACTCGAAGTAATTTCAAGCAAGCCTGACAACACGAGCATTTGTTAAAAATAATTCTAATCCTTTTGAATGATGGATAACTGTCTTCTCTCCTATTGATCTCCTGGGGAAACTCATGAGGACCACGATATGCCATCATCCCATGACATACTCTTGGGGCAAGGAGGTGGGGATACCTCACTGGGATCATCAACACGCATACTATCCCCAGTGCACTCTCCTTTAGATTAAGTTTCAGCTGGTGACTAGAAAATCTATCTGCATGAAACATCTTGATGCTTTCTTAATGCAACGATTGAATAATTTGAGGTTGAGTGATCAGCTGCTAGATCAACCGGAACTGATGTATTTTATAGTGTAAAGACAAGTGTAATAAGGATTAATTTGTAACAGACACAAATAAATTACCTAAAATCTGAGTCTTCCTACATTGTTTGAAGCTGTGAAACCACCTGCATGGAAGAGCACTCAGTGTATTTTCATGTGTGACATCCGGCAGTTCTGGTTAGCTCACTACTTCCATGCAGACCTCACTGGTGACCCAATAAGGGACTCCCATTTCCTCAAGACCTTGAACTACAAATAGATTAAGCCAAGGCTGGGCCTCCACTCTAAGCCAAGATTTACCTCTGAAGCACCAATAAAAATCTGTGTTGAGTGAAGGCCCTGAAGCAGAAGGTGCTGGTGACCTGTGCTTGCTTTCAGACATTCACAAGTAGGGTTTTGTGACAGTGGACGGGACTTACCTGAGCAGTGGAGAGAAAGGTATTTTGAAAGCATGTTTTGCTGGCATATTTTAGACATTTGAAATTGTGCCCTAGAATTTTCTGTGTCTTTTCAGAGCCTAGACAAATAGTCTAGATGGCTTGCTGAGTTATCTGTGTTGTGGATATCTAAACCAGAAGAGACAAAATCACCAGACACATGGAACATTCTTAGGTGGTTACAGGCAACCTTCAGACAGTAAAAGAAGTGTAGGCTCTTTGGGAGTGATTTTCTCTTTATTTCCTCCCACTCTGATACTGAGGAATATTTATTGGTCCAGCCATGGCTTGGCTTTAACACTCTTGATGGTACTACAGTCAACGGCCTCCTGTAGGGTCAGAGAGAAGTCTCTGCTGAAGGGATGTGGCTGCATCAGGCAGTTTAGTTTCCTCAAAGTGCAAAGTGTAAGGCCCGCTTCAGAAGGAAGAAACTCCCAGCATTCTTAAACTATGCAGAGAATTTCAAGCGCAAGGTCATTTCTAGGAGAAACATTTTCTTTTGAAAAACAGAACCACCATCTCAGAAGAGATCACATGTGCTCTAGCAGAGCCACCTGAAGTAGTCTTGGATCTTTAGCTACCAACATGATTTGATAGCAAACTGATAGGGTACCTTATTTTCTGTTTGCCAGAAAGACTTGTTCATGACGTGTGTTTTTTTAAACAATTTACTGGGTCAGTGATTTTTCTCCATTCAAAAGTGATCATGTTATGAGCCAGCTGCAGAGCCCCAGTTTACCATGAGAAGATGGGGACTGAGTAATTGGTCTACAGACAGGACAGACTCAGTGAGTATCTTAACTGGAATTTTTAGAACTGCAGTTCTCAAGAACAATCCCATAGCAATGCCTTTTGCTGTGAAGACATTAATCTCATGAAATGCTGTGTTTTTTCTCTATTGAAGTGGATTCCACCATTGACGTTCTGGTATAGTTAATAAAATTCTTTTCTGGAAGCAAGGAAACACTTCCTTTGAGAAAGAATTGAAGTTTTCTCTTTTATAAATTCCTCAAACTACTTATTCGAGCATGTTTACATCAGTTAGAATCATTCTCACCTGGCATAAATGAAGAAGCTGAGGAACAGAGAGTTGAACTGGCTTGACAAAGGTCGTGGGAAAATAAATTTATTTGTAGAAATCCATTCAGTAGCTGAGAGTGAGTACGTTTTGCCTACAATCAAAAGGGTTTTGGACTCGTTATTTTATTTATGCCCTTATTGACAGACTATGCAAACCTACCAGAATATACTCCTTGCTGTTTACAAAGCATAATGAAATATCAAAGTGATATAAAAGTGTTTAGACATAAAAGTAAACAAAAATATTGCTATTAATTGATAATGATTTATCTGCTGAACTGTACTTTGCACACTGTACCATCTGATCTCTTTCAATTACCTTGATTTGAGGTCCATCAATTAAAGGAGCAAAGAGTAAATGTCAAGGAGCTGAATCACAGAATATGGAAAAGATGCTACTAAAATACAGTTGCTTGGACATAGAAAGCACTGAAAGATTGTACCTTGTGATCCCTTCTGCACTGTCACATTAAGGATGGTGACAAGAACAGGAAGAGGAACAGAAGACTTGGGTTTTGCAACAGTGGAAACAAGAGAATAAAAGAAACATTTTGAGCTACTCAAGGTCATATACACCAGGGAGGAGCGATGTTTCCTATGGGATTCCCTGGCCTTCTAAGCACGTGGAGTTTTAGTTTAAGTTACTCCTCAGGCTCGCCTAACTTCTCTTTTGATATGAGCTCCTGAAGTACAGAGTATTTTTCCAAACAGACTTTTTAATTTACGAGTTCTATTTTTCACAGGCCAAATTAAAATTTTAGCAGGAACATAAATGCTTAAAAATAAGAAATATTATTCACACCAGGCATTTTCTAATGAATTAAAAAAAGCATTAAGTATTTACATGATAAATGAGCAATTTTCAACATAAGGACAATTTCTACTGTTCTGCAAATGAGTACAGTTGCACATTATGTGGTCTATAATGTATTAATGATAATGTTCAGCTACAAATTTCAAGCTTGAGGGAAATCTCTGAGAGGCAAATGCAAGATTTCATTGGACCAAACTGCATTTTTGGGACATTGCAGTCATAAGAACATGTTCTTAGTAAATTACATGATACAGCTGCTAAAGCTGAAGTACTGCCAAGATCAAACTCTATATTGTAAACTTTAAAGACGTAATATTAAAAATACACGCTCACCACAATGTGCTAAAACAGAGGATATGAACTTCCCTTTATCATAAAGCTCCTGGTTCATCGACAATAATTTAGTTGTCATGAGCACAGTAAATTAGTTTTTCTTGTGTGGGGGGTAGATGCAGTTAATGGGTATTTTCATTTATGCCTACCCAAAGTTACATTAACGAAGAAGGAAAAAACGTAATATTGCCGCAGAGTAAAGAAGAACCACAGTCATCCGTCACCCCTGGGAGATGGGCTGGATTCTTCTGGAGGCAGGTTAGGTCCCGCCCCTCTCAATTACTGGCCTCATTGGTTCAACTGCTTCCAAGCAGATGAGCATTTGTGATGGTTCATGGCTGTGGAGTGTACTGCAATGCTCATTTCTGCCAAGGCGGGACTTCTCACACTTCATTATAAACATTGGTAACAGCTACAGTAATTGGAGAGAAATGGTCACTTCTACTATTTGACTCACCTGGGATACTTGTCTACCGTAAGATAGGTCTCTGACCATTTCTATCCACTGAATATAAAGAAAGTCTAGATGAGCTCAGATGCAGAAGTCTTCATGGCTGGCATCTAAAATCAGACGAACCTGTAGATCTCACTTCTAAAACCAGTAGGATTCATTGGCTTGGATTAGCTTAGCTTAGCTTAGCTTGGCAGTGCTCTAAAATAGGGTGAAATACAGCAGATTTTAAGATGGAATATCTGAATCTATATGTGAAACCTTGTAGCCCTTACTCAGGACCCGTTACTGTAAATCTTGAGTACCTTAAACTTACATTGCCAGTGAAGTATTACTCCCTAATATCTGCAGTCCTCCATGATGTATAAAGCTTTTTCTCAATAGCTAGGAATGATTTGGTTTCATCCAAAATAGTGACAGAAACCCTTGGGCAAAGCTTTGTTGATCTGGAGATCTTCTTACTGTATTTTCTTCTGTTCGGAATTTTTTAAGCCCTCCTATATTTTTTAGTGAAATATGTTTGTAAGAACAGAGAGGAGAATGTCTAACATGACAGATTATACTCACCATGTCTCATAATTCAAGCTTAAGAAATATTACGGGAAAAAAATTATAAAAGCCAATATATCTTCATAGTAGGTCTGGTTTAGATGTGTGCTGCAGAAACTGAATTGCTGAGCTCAAAAAATTAACAAGATTTAAAGAAACAACTAAGCAAGACTATGTTGTTATTCTAATAATTCACAAAAAATTCTGGAAACTTCTGTGAAACTTTTTTTTGTACTAGTGTTGCTAGGAAACTAAAATATTTTACTATATTTGTCTTGCTGTTGTCTTCCAAGCAAGAGCAGCCGAAGGTTCCCAGTGAAGGCCCAACATGGTCATACAATGCATCACAAAGGTATTTTCAGTCTGGTACATTTAATTTTTTTTATCAGAATAATATATTTGGTATTGTGCTCATTTTAAATACTACATTGCTTGTCACACTACATTTGGCAATAACCTCTTCAAATATATTTAACAAATTGTTCCATGAGTAATAACTACATATAAAATATCTTCATTGAATTAAAAAAATCCATATGTATTTTCTTCATGAAATACAATATATACATTACGATCTTATAGTTTTAAGGTAAGTTAAAATTTGGGCTTAAACAAATTCACAGTGTCCATTTTACCTCTGTAATAAAAATCTTAACTTTAAAAGCTCCTGGATCTTAAACTCTGTTTACATATTTCCTCACATTGGGTTTATGGAGATCAAAGGTTTTACCATCATCTAGCACTAGACAGCAGATCTAAATTGTACACTACAATGACCAAAAATAAAGACTTTTGATTACTGAGAGCAAACTTTGACTGTCCTTGTTACCTCAAGTTCTGACCACCAGATTTTCTGAGGAGCTTGTCAAAGGTGGAAGATCTGCTTTGAGCTGTAAGGTCTCTAACCCAGTCATTCAACAGAGCTGTAGTAAATGCTCACTGCTTCAGAAAACCAGGTCCAAAATACTCAAATGGGAACTCAAAACTCAAAATCAGTGGCCAGTCCTGGCCAAGGGAGATGGGCAGGAACCATCATGGAGCTGAAAGGCAGTGAAGTTATCTTCACGCTGCCTTCTAGCCCGAGATCACCCCAACTGCCTTAGTTTTCCACACAATGTCTGACACAGAAACCAGAGGGTTGCTGCCGAAGAGCAGCCAGCAGGTCATCTCAGGGTCTGCAATGCCCGCTGCTGATTACCGCAGGAAATACTGCAGCTTATGAGGTAATGCTTTGTCATGATCACAGAAGAGTTATGAAATTGGCTATTCCGTAGCTCATAGTTTTTCAGGCCAGCACACTGTGGTTTGTAATACAGACTGCTCTACGACTTTTGAAAACCTGACTTTCCTTCTCCTCCCTCAGAGGAAGAAGCCTTAAAAGTTCTAAACCCTGAGTTCATTATGCCTGAGGCCCACAGGACAGGGAATGTCCCACACGCTCCGTTTGTGGCTAAACGGAGCCAAGCAGAAGGCCAGAACGGGCCAAACAGAAGGCCAAGCAGTTCCCCCAAACCATGACAAACACCCTTGGGGCAGGCCCACCTCCACAGCAGCTTCCATCGCTCTCCAGGCAGGACAGAGCCCACCGCCTCCACCTGTCTCCACGTGATTTCAAAATCTGCTCTAATACCCTCTTTTTTTCCCTGAAAATACACAGTGATTTCACCAACCAATTTTTTTTTAAAAAGGGCTATCAGTAAATTCAGCTAGAAACTAATCTAAACCCATTAAAAAATAACCTCCTGCCTAAATGGGGGAGGCGGAAACATTCTGATACATTCCACAATAAGTACGTTTCACAATACTAATTTAAAAGCAACTACTGACAAGCCAGCTTCAGCCTTGTTTCCTAAACATACAAGGCTTTTATGGGTGAGTTACACATCTTGATGTTCCGGTTACAATTTTTTACAGCCCTTTCACCAATTTCAACCAAGCTTAAAGAGGAGCAGAGGTCCCCAATGTAATACATGCTTCTGAGAGCCCCAGAATTGGTGACTGTCAGAAGAGAGAAACCCAAATTACTCTATTAAGTGAGGGAAAAATCAGATGGAAATTCTCTGGAGAGACAGAAACCAGCTGACTGGAATGTACATACCGCTGGTCAGTCACACAACTATCAGCCAGACACGGCATGGGCTACTTCTTGTCCAGCTAAAAAGAAGGAGACTCAGGAGACATACTGCAGAAGTTTTGGAGGCTGCTGCTGCTGCTGACATGGAGGGAAGATTCTTCATGGAAGGACTCCTAGGGAATACAGCACAGGAACTGAGCTTTCTCCAGTAGAAAAAAGGACAAGGGATGCAAATCCATAGATGAGATTTCATGAACTTTTGGAACAATGTGTTTTCATTTGTTAAGGATAGATCTGAGCCAAATTCAGCAATTCAAACAAGTTTAACTGTGGGGAAACACAGTCCCCAGTGCATGACATTCCTAGAATTCAGAGAGAAGGTTTGCACCTAACATTTTACTACCTTCCACCTTAAATAAACGTGTTACCAGCTTTACATTCAACCCCCTGCCCTGCAGTTTGTGGGTTTTAGTTCAAGACATAAAAGCTGGAGAACCTGGGAATTCTGGAACAGATTAGAATTTCAAGGATTAATTATTTTGCATTAAATACGTTTTCTTCAGGCCTCAGCAATAGCTTTTCAATAAACTCAGTGAAAAATACTTCTTTCTTAATGCACTAACTCCCATTGGAATCTAAGTATCTTTCAGGATAGTTCAGTGGTGACAGGGATAAGTAGGGAAGAGTATAACACAGTGCTCTGAGTATTCTGCTGTCTACCTCTTCTGCACATTTTTAAGAAAGGCAATTAGCTTTTAGCTTTCCTTTTTTTTTTTTTTTTTTTTTTTTTTTTTGGTGATTTTT